>CM059441.1:78610559-78648059 GCA_030390025.1 Squalus acanthias | reverse complement strand
TCGCTCTCGCTCCTTCTCTCTCTCGCTCCTTCTCTCTCTCTCTCGCTCCTTCTCTCTCGCTCCTTCTCTCTCGCTCCTTCTCTCTCGCTCCTTCTCTCTCGCTCCTTCTCTCTCGCTCCTTCTCTCTCTCGCTCCTTCTCTCTCTCGCTCCTTCTCTCTCTCGCTCCTTCTCTCTCTCGCTCCTTCTCTCTCTCGCTCCTTCTCTCTCTCGCTCCTTCTCTCTCTCTCTCTCTCTCTCTCTCTCTCTCTCTCTCTCTCTCTCTCTCGCTCCTTCTCTCTCGCTCCTTCTCTCTCGCTCCTTCTCTCTCGCTCCTTCTCTCTCGCTCCTTCTCTCTCGCTCCTTCTCTCTCGCGCTCGTTCTCGCGCTCGTTCTCGCGCTCGTTCTCGCGCTCGTTCTCGCGCTCGTTCTCGCGCTCGTTCTCGCGCTCGTTCTCGCGCTCGTTCTCGCGCTCGTTCTCGCTCTCTCGCTCGCTCTCGCTCTCTCGCTCGCTCTCGCTCCTTCTCTCTCGCTCTCGCTCCTTCTCGCTCTCGCTCCTTCTCTCTCTCGCTCGCTCTCGCTCCTTCTCTCTCTCGCTCGCTCTCGCTCCTTCTCGCTCTCGCTCCTTCTCGCTCTCGCTCCTTCTCTCTCTCGCTCGCTCTCGCTCCTTCTCGCTCTCGCTCCTTCTCTCTCTCGCTCGCTCTCGCTCCTTCTCGCTCTCGCTCCTTCTCGCTCTCGCTCCTTCTCGCTCTCGCTCCTTCTCGCTCTCGCTCCTTCTCGCTCTCGCTCCTTCTCGCTCTCGCTCCTTCTCGCTCTCGCTCCTTCTCGCTCTCGCTCCTTCTCTCTCTCTCTCTCCTTCTCTCTCTCTCTCGCTCCTTCTCTCTCTCGCTCCTTCTCTCTCTCTCTCTCGCTCCTTCTCTCTCTCTCGCTCCTTCTCTCTCTCGCTCCTTCTCTCTCTCTCTCTCGCTCCTTCTCTCTCTCGCTCTCGCTCCTTCTCGCTCTCGCTCTCGCTCCTTCTCTCTCTCTCTCGCTCTCGCTCCTTCTCTCTCTCTCTCGCTCTCGCTCCTTCTCTCTCTCTCTCGCTCTCGCTCCTTCTCTCTCTCTCGCTCTCGCTCCTTCTCTCTCGCTCTCGCTCTCGCTCCTTCTCTCTCGCTCTCGCTCTCGCTCCTTCTCTCTCGCTCTCGCTCTCGCTCCTTCTCTCTCTCTCTCGCTCTCGCTCCTTCTCTCTCTCTCTCGCTCTCGCTCCTTCTCTCTCTCTCTCGCTCTCGCTCCTTCTCTCTCGCTCTCGCTCTCGCTCCTTCTCTCTCGCTCTCGCTCTCGCTCCTTCTCTCTCTCTCTCGCTCTCGCTCCTTCTCTCTCTCTCTCGCTCTCGCTCCTTCTCTCTCGCTCTCGCTCTCGCTCCTTCTCTCTCTCGCTCCTTCTCTCTCTCGCTCCTTCTCTCTCTCGCTCCTGCTCTCTCTCGCTCCTGCTCTCTCTCGCTCCTGCTCTCTCGCTCCTGCTCTCTCGCTCTCTCTCGCTCTCTCTCGCGCTCTCTCTCTCGCTCGCGCTCTCTCTCGCTCTCCTTCGCTCGCGCTCTCTCTCGCTCTCCTTCGCTCGCGCTCTCTCTCGCTCTCCTTCGCTCGCGCTCTCTCTCGCTCTCCTTCGCTCGCGCTCTCTCTCGCTCTCCTTCGCTCGCGCTCTCTCTCGCTCTCCTTCGCTCGCGCTCTCTCTCGCTCTCCTTCGCTCGCGCTCTCTCTCGCTCTCCTTCGCTCGCGCTCTCTCTCGCTCTCCTTCGCTCGCGCTCTCTCTCGCTCTCCTTCGCTCGCGCTCTCTCTCGCTCTCCTTCGCTCGCGCTCTCTCTCGCTCTCCTTCGCTCTCGCTCTCCTTCGCTCGCGCTCGCTCTCGCTCTCCCTCGCTCGCGCTCTCTCTCGCTCTCCCTCGCTCGCGCTCTCTCTCGCTCTCCTTCGCTCGCGCTCTCTCTCGCTCTCCTTCGCTCGCGCTCTCTCTCGCTCTCCTTCGCTCGCGCTCTCTCTCGCTCTCCTTCGCTCGCGCTCTCTCTCGCTCTCCTTCGCTCGCGCTCTCTCTCGCTCTCCTTCGCTCGCGCTCTCTCTCGCTCTCCTTCGCTCGCGCTCTCTCTCGCTCTCCTTCGCTCGCGCTCTCTCTCGCTCTCCTTCGCTCGCGCTCTCTCTCGCTCTCCTTCGCTCGCGCTCTCTCTCGCTCTCCTTCGCTCGCGCTCTCTCTCGCTCTCCTTCGCTCGCGCTCTCTCTCGCTCTCCTTCGCTCGCGCTCTCTCTCGCTCTCCTTCGCTCGCGCTCTCTCTCGCTCTCCTTCGCTCGCGCTCTCTCTCGCTCTCCTTCGCTCGCGCTCTCTCTCGCTCTCCTTCGCTCGCGCTCTCTCTCGCTCTCCTTCGCTCGCGCTCTCTCTCGCTCTCCTTCGCTCGCGCTCTCTCTCGCTCTCCTTCGCTCGCGCTCTCTCTCGCTCTCCTTCGCTCGCGCTCTCTCTCGCTCTCCTTCGCTCGCGCTCTCTCTCGCTCTCCTTCGCTCGCGCTCTCTCTCGCTCTCCTTCGCTCGCGCTCTCTCTCGCTCTCCTTCGCTCGCGCTCTCTCTCGCTCTCCTTCGCTCGCGCTCTCTCTCGCTCTCCTTCGCTCGCGCTCTCTCTCGCTCTCCTTCGCTCGCGCTCTCTCTCGCTCTCCTTCGCTCGCGCTCTCTCTCGCTCTCCTTCGCTCGCGCTCTCTCTCGCTCTCCTTCGCTCGCGCTCTCTCTCGCTCTCCTTCGCTCGCGCTCTCTCTCGCTCTCCTTCGCTCGCGCTCTCTCTCGCTCTCCTTCGCTCGCGCTCTCTCTCGCTCTCCTTCGCTCGCGCTCTCTCTCGCTCTCCTTCGCTCGCGCTCTCTCTCGCTCTCCTTCGCTCGCGCTCTCTCTCGCTCTCCTTCGCTCGCGCTCTCTCTCGCTCTCCTTCGCTCGCGCTCTCTCGCGCTCTCGGTCGCTCGCGCTCTCTCGCGCTCTCGGTCGCTCGCGCTCTCTCGCGCTCTCGGTCGCTCGCGCTCTCTCGCGCTCTCGGTCGCTCGCGCTCTCTCGCGCTCTCGGTCGCTCGCGCTCTCTCGCGCTCTCTCGCGCTCTCCTTCGCTCGCGCTCTCTCTCGCTCTCCTTCGCTCGCGCTCTCTCTCGCTCTCCTTCGCTCGCGCTCTCTCGCGCTCTCTCGCGCTCTCCTTCGCTCGCGCTCTCTCGCGCTCTCTCTCGCTCTCCTTCGCTCGCGCTCTCTCTCGCTCTCCTTCGCTCGCGCTCGCTCTCGCTCTCCTTCGCTCGCGCTCTCTCGCTCGCTCGCGCTCGCTCTCGCTCGCTCTCGCTCTCCTTCGCTCGCCCTCGCTCTCCTTCGCTCGCCCGCTCTCTCGCTCTCCTTCGCTCGCCCGCTCTCTCGCTCTCCTTCGCTCGCCCGCTCTCTCGCTCTCCTTCGCTCGCCCGCTCTCTCGCTCTCCTTCGCTCGCCCGCTCTCTCGCTCTCCTTCGCTCGCCCGCTCTCTCGCTCTCCTTCGCTCGCCCGCTCTCTCGCTCTCCTTCGCTCGCCCGCTCTCTCGCTCTCCTTCGCTCGCCCGCTCTCTCGCTCTCCTTCGCTCGCCCGCTCTCTCGCTCTCCTTCGCTCGCCCGCTCTCTCGCTCTCCTTCGCTCGCCCGCTCTCTCGCTCTCCTTCGCTCGCCCGCTCTCTCGCTCTCCTTCGCTCGCCCGCTCTCTCGCTCTCCTTCGCTCGCCCGCTCTCTCGCTCTCCTTCGCTCGCCCGCTCTCTCGCTCTCCTTCGCTCGCGCGCTCTCTCGCTCTCCTTCGCTCGCGCGCTCTCTCGCTCTCCTTCGCTCGCGCGCTCTCTCGCTCTCCTTCGCTCGCCCGCTCTCTCGCTCTCCTTCGCTCGCCCGCTCTCTCGCTCTCTCGCTCTCCTTCGCTCGCGCTCTCCTTCGCTCGCCCGCTCTCTCGCTCGCCCGCTCTGTCGCTCGCACGCTCTCTCGCTCGCCCGCTCGCGCGCTCTCTCGCTCCTTCGCTCGCCGCTCTCTCGCTCCTTCGCTCGCGCGCTCGCTCGCTCCTTCGCTCGCGCGCTCGCTCGCTCCTTCGCTCGCGCGCTCTCTCGCTCCTTCGCTCGCGCGCTCGCTCGCTCCTTCGCTCGCGCGCTCTCTCGCTCCTTCGCTCGCGCGCTCTCTCGCTCCTTCGCTCGCGCGCTCTCTCGCTCCTTCGCTCGCGCGCTCTCTCGCTCCTTCGCTCGCGCGCTCTCTCGCTCCTTCGCTCGCGCGCTCTCTCGCTCCTTCGCTCGCGCGCTCGCTCGCTCCTTCGCTCGCTCGCTCCTTCGCTCGCTCGCTCCTTCGCTCGCGCGCTCGCTCTCCTTCTCTCTCTCGCTCTTTCTCACTCTCGCTCCTTCTCTCTCTCTCTCTCGCTCTCCTTCTCTCTCTCGCTCTCCTTCTCTCTCTCTCGCTCCTTCTCTCTCTCTCTCGCTCCTTCTCTCTCTCTCTCTCGCTCCTTCTCTCTCTCTCTCTCGCTCCTTCTCTCTCTCTCTCTCGCTCCTTCTCTCTCTCTCTCTCGCTCCTTCTCTCTCTCTCTCTCGCTCCTTCTCTCTCTCTCTCTCGCTCCTTCTCTCTCTCTCTCTCGCTCCTTCTCTCTCTCTCTCTCTCGCTCCTTCTCTCTCTCTCTCTCGCTCCTTCTCTCTCTCACACTCCTTCTCTCTGAGGCACAGGGACAGTGTCACCTGCTGGTTGGAGGCCTGAATGGAGCCAGCCCACGGTTGCCAGGTTGATGGGGGAATTCCCATTCTAACCGTTGACTTCAGATGTTGATATGAAAGTGTTAATGAGAAATAGTGACTACAGATCGGCATTGTAACAGGAAGTGCGCACGTACACAAGATTATTAAAAATAGATAGATGAGTTAAGGCCGCTGCTAAAATATTGGACTGAGATACGGTACCAATGTGGTCAACACTCCACCACTAATACTGCCAACAAGAATTTCCGTTTTAACCTTCTGAGGAATGATCTTGTTTGCTCATCTCGAGAACACGTGAGACAAACGTCTGCGATACGTGTGTCTGTATTGAGCGCTAACGCTCGGCCCTTTCCCCAATTGGATTGTCTTATTGGCAGATTTGATTGGCTGGAGATTGTCGTGACTACAACAGTTGATGGCCAGCTAGTTGCCTGATAGAGATCGATCAAAGCAATCGATCTCAATCAGTTAACAACTCCATTATCGTTGTATCGTGCGACTACCAGGAGGGTAGAAAGCAAACTTGATGGCGCTTGGTCTGTTTTCTCACTGTTGTAATGTAGGAAACGCGGCAGCCAATTTGCGCACAGCAAGCTCCCACACACTGCAATGAAATAAATGACCAGATAATCTGTCTTAGGTGATGGTTGAGGGATAAATATTGGCCAGGACTGCCGGGGAGAACTCCCCTGCCCTCCTTCAAATAGTGGCTGTGGGATCTTTTACATCCACCTGAGTTTAATGTCTCATCCGAAAGACGGCACCTCCAACAGTGCAGCCCTCCCTCGGCACTGCACTGGGCGTGTCGGCCTGGATTATGTGCTCAAGTGGGACTTGAACGCACTGACTGGGAGGTGAGAGTGCTGCCCACTGAGCCATGGCTGAGACTGGAGTCACGTGCAGGTACAGACTGGATAGGGGAGACAGGTTCCCTTCCCTGAAGGACAGAAGCAAACCAGTTGGGTTTTTATTGGTTGCCATTTATTCCCAACCTGCAGTGTTGGGATTTGAACTCACTGCCCATTTGCTTTCTGCCCTTGCAGGTTACAACAAGCCGCCTCTGGAAGAACATCTACGACGAGCTGGGCGGAAACCCCGGGAGCACCAGTGCCGCCACGTGTACACGCCGACACTACGAGAGGTAGGTGGCACCGGCCTTTCAGTGGATGGCCTTTGACCATTTGCACCTCCCCTGCAGAGGGACGGTATTGGAATTCTGGGCTCACACCGACTGTTGTTTGACAATGTGGTGTTGCTGAGTCCCTTCCATCTATCCGGCTGAAGATTCAGGGAGACCCTGCCCCTGTACCATCCCACAGCTGAGTGGTCAGATCCTAGATACTACTCTCCTTTCAACCAACCAATCAAGTTCCAGAATTGGGATCTAATTGGATCGCAGGTTCAGATGGGACAGTGTAGAGGGAGCTTTACTCCCAGGGCAGGTACAGCACGGATTAGATACAGAGTAAAGCTCCCTCTACACTGTCGCATCAAACACTCCCAGGGCAGGTACAGCACGGGTTAGATACAGAGTAAAGCTCCCTCTACACTGTCCCATCAAACACTCCCAGGGCAGGTACAGCACGGGTTAGATACAGAGTAAAGTTCCCTCTACACTGTCCCCATCAAACACTCCCAGGGCAGGTACAGCATGGGTTAGATACAGAGTAAAGCTCCCTCTACACTGTCCCATCAAACACTCCCAGGGCAGGTACAGCACGGGGTTAGATACAGAGTAAAGCTTCTCTACAATCCCCCATTCAGTGAAGTTGCATTCACGCGGCATGTCAAATTCTCAAACAAAAGTGCTTTGCAGGCCTTTGATGAATTGGTAATTGACGGAGTTTTATGTCGGGAAACGTAGCCACCACTTTGCGCATAGCAAGATCTTAAACCGCAAGTGAATGAATGACCAGTCAGATCTTCTGTTCCTGGTGCTGGTTGAGGGAGAAATGCTGGCCAGGACGCCAGGAGAACTCTCTGGTATTTTACATCAGCTGTACAGGTAGACAGGACCTCTGTCTGCTTTCCCTTCGTGGGACAGGTAGCGGAGGGTGGGAAGGAGTGACACAGGGTAGCGGCCGATATCAGATGCCCTCATGGTGCAGTCGTGGCAATCTGCTCTGATCCTCCTCCTTCTCTCCGGCAGACTGGTCTTGCCATACGAACGGCACATCAAGGGAGAGGAGGACAAGCCACTTCCAGCCTTCAAGCCTCGGAAACAGTACAACGTCATCAAGAACAAGGAGGGGAAAGGATCCAGTACTGAGCAAAAGGAGAAAAACAGCAAACGGAAATCACTGAAAGACGGCGTGCAGCGGAACGGCGAGACTAACGGGGTATGTTAACCGCGTCTCGGCGACCCCCGCCCATCCCGTCCCAGTGCCGGTCTCTGGGGTTCTACAGTCAGAGCAGAGTAACGCTCCCGCTACGCTGCCGGCTTTGTTCTGTAGCCTCATTGCTGAGGAACTGGCTTGAAATGGTCTTTAGTTTGGACCCGCGGGAAGGGCTTCCAAAGATCGGCCATCCACTTGGTGTTGGCCTTCAACCCAGGAAGCAGACTGAGTAAAGTTTGAACTGATTGCACGACCCAGAACCCGCAGAGGCCTGGGGGATCATTTAAGGCCCCTAAGTAGTAGGTGAGGAATCAGCAATGTCAAGTGCCGATTATTGTGAAGATTAATTTTTAATCATGCTTAACTTAATTTGCCAGTAGTGAACAATATATTTCAGTGTCTTGACTTTGGTATCACACTGATGGAATGAGTCTGACCACTTCCTCATTGAGTGCCCACACGAAGCATTCGCCAAAGGATATAGAAGCACTGGGGAAAAAGTGCAAAATGGGATGATATCAGAACTGAGAGGTTATACCTATCAGGAAAGATTGGGGCTCTTTTCTCTAGAAAGGAGAAGACTGAGGGGTGACCTGATAGAGGTCTTTAAAATTATGAACGGGTTCGATAGGGTAGACGTAGAGAAGATGTTTCCACTTGCGGGGGAGACCAGAACTAGGGGCCATCAATATAAGATAGTCACTAATAAATCCACTCGGGAATTCAGGAGAAACTTCTTTACCCAGAGAGTGGTGAGAATGTGGAACTCGCTACCACAGGGAGTGGTTGAGGCGAAGAGTATAGATGCATTTAAGGGGAAGCTGGATAAACACACGAGGGAGAAAGGAATAGAAGGATATGCTGATTGGGTGAGATGAAGAGGGGTGGGAGGAGGCTGGTGTGGAGCATAAACACCGGCACGGACCAGTGGGGCCGAATGGCCTGTTTCTGTGCTGTAAATTCTATGTAAGGAAACAAACCTCTTAAACGTCTGTAGAGATAGCACCAGTTGACTTCTTCTGGTACAAGTGACCGCTGCTTCTCAACGTTGCCTAGAAGGTGCGCGGCTGTGCAGGAAAACCTTGTTTTAGCATCAATTCCTTACCCTTGTGCCTAAAGACTCGATGCTTGTGTCTCCCGCGCAGATGTTTCCTCAAGTGGACTCTGAAGATGTAGGAAGGGAGAAGAACGAGGAAGTGTCTGTGGACAAGGAGCCCCCAAGCCCAAGAAACACTACACCGGGGAGTGAAGACTCCAAAGACCAGCCACTAAATGAACTCTCACTCCAGGATAACGGCGGGAACAGGTCCCCAACGCAAGACGTAGCGAGACCCAGTGAGAAGCCCACACGGAATGCGTCAGCTGAAGATCTGTGGGGCGCCAATGGGCCTCCACCGGAAGGGGTTTCCAGGACGATAATGGGCAGCGAGGCCATGGGTCATAATGGCCACCGCGCCACTGCTGATGGCGCTAAGTGCGTGTCGGAGGAAATGGCTGGGGGACGCACCGCTACTTGTGAAGACGATGGGACTGACTCGCGCCAACCCCGAGCCTCACCGACCGGTGAGGACGACCTTCCGGCACGATCGCCGCCTGAGGCAGGCAAGAGCCACCAGCCCATCCTTCGCTCCAGAAGAGAGCAAGAAATAATGTCTCCTTTGGCCAAGAAGAAATTCCTCGCTCAAGGCAGCGACACGACATCTTCCAGTTTCAATGCCGTGGGCATCCCATCAACCCCTGCCGGGGTCAAGTCAATAAAGGGCAGTGAGGTCGGGCACTCTCCTCCCGGCTCCAGCTCCCCCCCAGAGGCGAGCGTCCATAGGCCATCCGTCATTCATCACATTCAACACCCGAGGCAAACCCACCCGGATTACCGCTTGGAGTGGCCCTTCACCAGCAATCTGGCCAAATACCAGTTCTACCCCTCGCAGATCGCCTCAATCGATAGCCAAGGGGAGCGGGAAGAGAGGGATCCCAAAGGAAGGGCGGCCGAGCATTCCCAACCTCCTCGGTGCTTCGGGAACTTTTGTTGCAGCCCGTACATTCACGGGATAGTGAAGCCCCTCCTCCATTACCCCAACAAAGGGGGTCCTCTTGGTTGCTACACCAATCAGAGAAGCTTCAGGGAGTTTAGCGGCAGTGCAGTCCCAACGCTGACGTCGGACTCGCACAAAATGGCAAGGCGCTACGGAGGGACGCTTGCTCCGAACGATCAGCCAACGGACCTCAGCCTCCCCCGAGCCAGCACGGCCAACACGCCCCAGACTCAGCTGCCCTGGGTCACGGAGTCTAAGGGTGGCCCCTCGCCACTGAGGAGGAGCTCGTTCGCTAGTAGGGCCTCCTCATCCTTCGAAGGCCACCCCAAGGCCTGCTGGGTCCCGCCCATCAGCGTCGCCCTGCCCCGGAGGGTCCCGGCGAAGCGGGCGAAGAGCGACGGGCTGCCGACTAACGCCAAGAGCGGCCCCCCCAACTGCCGGCTTGCCCAGCCCTTGCAGAGGAGCCAGAAGGAGCTGGACGCCACCTATGGGAAGAAACTTCGCATCGTCTCCCCTCTACTTGTTGCCAAGGATCCGGACACCAAGGACGGGCAGGGTGGTGGTGGTGATAAGGCGATGGACGGCGACCGGAAGCACCCACTGCCTGGCGTTCCTGGTTGGCTGCCGACAGCTCTGACGCCTCAGGACTCTGCCTTCTATGAGGGGGCGAGGTCACGTTTCCCAGCTGGCTATGCCCATCACTTGGACCATGTGAAGAGCCAGGCCCTCTACTCACCATTCATCCCCTCACTGACTGTGAATTCCTTCATGATCCCAGCCATTCAGGGGCAGGCGCTCAGCTCCCCCGGTCATTCCCTGGACCTGTACAAACACTTGGCCGTGGGCACCTCCTATGAGAACCTGCTCCGTCACAGACTGTACCCCTTCACTGGCTGGTACCCCTCTCCACACCTGCCCTCTTCCCATGCGGGTCACAAGCTATAGCCACTCGCCCTGTGGTGTAACGATAATTATCCTCCCCCACCCTCCCAGTTGCCATAATTCCTGCGGCTGAAGAGCTTGGTTCCTTCTACGTCGGTTCAATGACTCCGTGTTGAGCTGGAAAGGGGGAGGAACATATGGGGTGAGCTGGACCACCCAGCTCATGGTCCGTGCACATTTTTTACTTGGGGCAGGATCCCAAAGACTTGAGAGGTGCTCGCCTGAACCTTGTGAACATTTTCGAAAATGTAAAGCGGACCAGTTGTGTCAAGTTCGGCTGGTGGAGAAATTATTTTATTTTAGTTGCAAGTGAGCGCTCATTTCTTATTTGAAGAAGCCACTCACTTTTTAACTGTGAAGATTGGAAGAAGCTTTTTTCCTTCGCCCAATAGTATTTAATGGAGATTGGGAGGCTGAGACCTTTGGCCCCAAGGGTCAAGGAAGGGGTCAGAATCCAATCAGAAAATGGCCTCCTGAACCAATCGTGGCCTCTCCTGTGTAAATAACCTTTGCAGATATGAGGCAAAAACATCTGGAAACAAAGAAGGTTCTCGATGCACAGCGTGGGAGACTTTGAACACGACAAACTATTCCCAAAACACTGACTTTAGACATGATTTTATAAGAACCAAAAATTTGAAATAATTAATCCTGTAGTACATTTGCAAGGACAAAAAAGTGTATCGATTGTAAGATGTCTTTTTGCTACATAGGAACAGGAAGAGGCCATTCAGCCCCTCGAGCCTGTTCCCCCTATTCAATCACATAATGGCTGAACTGTATCTGAACTCCAGCTATATTTAACCCTCAACCTACATCACTAAAACAGGTTATCTGGTCATTATCACATTGCTGTTTGTGGGAGCTTGCTGTGCGCAAATTGGCTGGCGCATTTCCTACATTACAACAGTGACTACACTTCAAAAAGTGCTTTGGAACATCCTGAGGTTATAAAAGGCACTATATAAATGCAAAACTCCCTTTTTTCTCTCTTTTACTCTTTCTTTCTCTCTCTCCTTTTTCTCCCTCTCCCTTTCTCCCTCTCCCTTTCTTCCATCTCTCCCTTTTTTCTCTTTTTTTCTTTCTTATTTTCTTTTTTTCTCTTTCTCTTCTTTTTCTCTTTTCTCTCTTCTTTCTTTCTCTCTCTCTTTCTCTCTTTTCTCTCTCCTCTCTCTCTTTCTCTCTCTCTTGCTCTTTCTCTCTCTCTCTGTCCCTTTCTCTCTATCTCTCTTTCTCGCTTGCTATGATGAGCAGAAATATTTTTGTTCACTAACGACCGGATCATAGAATCACAGAAGGAGGCCATTTGGCCCATCCTGCCGGTGCTGGCTCTCTGAAAAATCTATCCAATTAGTAAAACTTTCGAATAATGTCCTCCCCTTAATATTCTAGCCCTCTAGTTATAAAGGCTAACTTTTTGATGATTTTTTTGTGCCTAATTACTACATTTTAATGATCATGCACATGGTTAGTTTGGTCAATTAACGGTTGGCATGTTTTGTCCTGTGTCCTCTGACCCCCCCCCCCCCCCCCTCACGCTTTCGCCCGATAGGTCAGTCCTCTCGATAATGGCGACTACGAGACTCTCAATCCTCAGCGCTCCTGAAACCGCTCTATCCACCGCGCGGTTTTAGTGGAGTGCTCGTGTCCCTGGGCTGCTGTCCTGGAGATTAACTCTTTAATTCCGGGAGACTCCAGGACAATCCAGGAGTGTTGGCGAGCCAAGTCTGAGAACAGTACGTAGAGTGGGTAGATCACGCTGATGGTCAGGCTCTGGGTCGCCCCCATTGGCGTCAGAGGGGATGCGGGGACAAGGGACGGGCGGGGTGGGGGGGAGAGAGGAGGTGCTCGCAGTCAACAGAAGGTGTGAACAGCATCTGACGGCCCTCTTGGAATTGTGTCACCCCTGCCACTTGCACTAGTGCGGGCACTAGGAAGCTGGCACCCTGTGCGGAGGGGGCACTTCATCTGCCATTGTGGTGGGATGGGTAGAGGGGTCTACCTGTTCGCCACACTCACCAGAATGGGCACGGGATGGGGACACGTGTTCACTGCCCTGGGTGGTGACTTGCCAAGGACACTGCCTGGTGTTGGGCTTGTAGAATCGCGCCAGTCATTTTACTTTAAAACCAACTTCTTTTAATTCTCCCGTATGTAAACACTTTGGCCAATCAGGAGCCCTTCTGAATGTAAAATGATTTCTGGAGTGGTTTCCTATCCTCTGCTTAAAGGGCCTTCTCTCGTGATGTCTGCATTCAGTGGCTGAGGGGATTGTTTATCTCCAGTGGGGCAGGGTCTCCATCTCCATTCCTGTAATGTTTTTGTGACAATAAAACTGTTTTTGTGACAATAAAACTATCTGTGAAATGAGCGTTTGCTGTACCTTCGCTGAATCTGGAACTGCTCTCTGTTGGTTTGAGACCAGAGCAAGTGCACACTGCTGTACCAGAATGTCCCCTTGCACACTCACCCTGATTTGCACACTTTAACGACCCCTCATTCCTTCCCCTGACCGGTTGTGACCCATTCCCTCGCACGCTCACCCTGACACACACGTGGTATCAGGTCCCCGTGCACTGACTGACGTAATGTATCTCATCCCCTCACACACTCGCCTCACTGATCATGCGTTCCCCTCGTGTGCTCCCCCTAACTGGCATGTGTCCCTTGCCCTGTTTCAAAGTCTCCCTCATGGAGCAGGGAATGATTTGGAGAAAGTCTTGCTGCCAAGGCCTGCATTGTATCTGTGAAGCTTTCGCTAGGCTGAGTGGATGAGCTGCTCTTGATCTGTCCTTTTCTGTGTGCACCTGTTGGCCTAGCCCCATCGATCTATCTGATTATACTTTAAGCACAGTCCAATCATGTAGGCTTCAAGGCCGAGTTCAGGTGTCACACTTTTGGACACAGTGTGTATAACGTTCACACTCTCCATTCCCTGGGCCTGATTGGGTTTTTCTGCCCTTGCGTTGAGGTTACTGATTCACTGGCATCTGCTTCAAAGGACAGACACCAACGCTGAGTTCAGACTGACGTGAATTTATCCCATGCAGGGCCTATTTGGAGCTAATAGACTTGGCACTATTTTCTCTTCTTAAACAGATGGCCTTCGCCCTTTTTAAAAATTTGTGTCAGCCGTGGCTCTGTGGGCAGCGACCTCACCTCTGTCAGAAGGTCATGGGTTTAAGTCAACTTGAGCACAAAAATCCAGGCCGACCCACCCAGTGCAGCACTGAGGAGGCACCAAAAACCAATGGTCATTGATTAGGTGTCTTGGGCAGAAGCTTACATCCCGATCCAATCACCTCCCCGTAACCCCTCCCCCCTCCCCATGGCCTGAGAGACTCTGCCCGCTCCATGTGATCCCTTGGTTCGGGGGAGGTGCGACCAGTGCCGGTATCTCCCGGCTAGTGAGGCACAAGGAGCAATTCCTGGCGATCCCTGGTTTGGGGGCTCGCTGGGCCCAGTAACGGACCCTTCAGTGTCACAAATCATAGAGAAGAGACAAAGGAAAAGATTTTGAGAAATGGTTTGTAACTGCACTTTATTGCTTGGGTTGCGAGATGGCCATGCCTCTGAGGGCCTGATCGACGGCCATGTCTCTGAGGGCCTGATCGACGGCCATGTCTCTGAGGGCCTGATCGATGGCCGAATTCCTGCAGGATGGACGAACTGGACGGCTCCTCAGCACAGAAAGAGTTTGCCTCCATGACCTTTACAATCTGGCGAAGGGCAGTGAGGGAAAACGTTAGATTCAACAAACCGGTCAAAGGAAGTAAACTCTCAACTGGAATTCCCAAAGGCTGGATTTCTGAGCTCGCCTGGCCTGTGATTTTCAGGGTGAGGCTTTCTGTGGCACTCTTGCTGCTCAAACAGTGATGACTTTGATGGAGAATGAGCTGGGAGGTATTTATTAAAAATGGGGAAGAGGAAGGTTGCCGTTTAACAATTGTTATTTGTAAATGTGTCACTTTAGGTTCCCCCGCCCTTCATGAACTTTGATTTAATAACTCCTCTGAGCCAGAAATCAACAGGGGAGCAAAGTTCGGCTCTGTTTTTTAGGTTGGGTATTGCTGTCTGTGTAAAAATCCAGCCAGGCCTCATTTGACAAACAAACTGACCGGACCTCGTTCGGCCCGCAGTCCGGCCAGGCCTCGCTCGGCCCGCAGTCCGGCCAGGCCTCGCTCGGCCTGCAGTCCGGCCAGGCCTCGCGGCTGACACTATTAGAAACCAATATTGCTGCTTTCTCCATCAATTCCTAAATCTCGGAAGTTACTCTGCGCGATTTCTGTTTGAATGTATTCTGCATTCACACACTGGCCAAAATCCGGCCGTGTAAAAATCTAAGAGGCTTGTCACCTCAATACAGATCCAGGAGAGGGCAGCATCGCACGGAGGCTGCAGTCGTCTCGGGGACAAGAAATAAATCACCAGCATCTGGGCGTTTGAACTTACTTCGATTCACTTTTCGCTGATTAAAATTCCTCGTCTCAGTCTGTTGGTCTGAGCTTGGAACAATATTCTGGGATTCCCCTTCGTTATTCAGGACAACATGAGAATAGGAAATGCAGGGGGAAATGTTGTTGCTGAAAGGGTGGTGAGTGTGTGGAACAGATTACCGGCACGGGTTTCAAGAAAGGGACTCGGCAATAATGGGAGTCTTGTGGATAATGGGATTCAGGGTCGACTGTGGACAGGAGGATTCGATGGGCTGAAGGTCCCCTGTTGGAAACTGTTACTGTGTTACAAGCTTTCGGTCGCCTGTCCTAATATCTCCTTATGTGTCTCGGTGTCAGAATTTGTCTGATTTACGCTCCTGTGAAGCGCCTTGTAGAATCGCAGAGTCTTACAGCCCAGAAGAAGGAGGCCATTCGGCCCGTTGTGCCGGCTCTTTGAAAGAGCTCTCCAATTTAGTCCCACTCCCCTGCAAATTAGTCCTCTTCAAGTACACGTCCAATTGCCTTTTGAAAGTTGAATTTGCTTCCCGAACCCTTTCGGGGAGTGCATTCTAGATCTTAATGCACTGAAGGCGCTATATAAATGCAAGTTGTTATATTGTGCAAGGTGACTGCCACATTTGCCTACATAAAACACTCACCGCACATCAAAAGGTTGTTCGTTTGTTATACACTCTGAAATATTTCTGAGGTGTGATCGGGCGCTATATAAATGCAACTCTTTCTATCTTTCCCTGTGATTCCATCAACTTTTGTAGAAGTCAGTGAAGGAGTTATCTGAACCTTGAGCTGCTTGACCGGTAACTCCCAATCTCAATCTCACCGGTCACCAGTCCAGCTTGACCAGCTCTTGACCTGCCTTAAGTCAGAGTGTCGAGAGTGAGGTGGGATCTCATACTCACTGAGCAAACTGCTCCAGAATGAAGCATAGGTGGCCGTACCCGTCACTGCCCCCAGGGTGGCCGGGTTCCTCCGGCTGGTCTTCACTGTGAATTCGTGGCCTGAGGCCTTGTCCACTGGACCGGTTACTTCAATATCCACAATGTGCCAATCCAACAGACTGCAGGGTCAAACAGCAAATTTCAAATTATTAAAGGACCAAATTAGGAGACGTCAAAATAGCTTGAGTACTGGGTCCAGTTCTGGACAGACCGCACCTTGAGTACTGGGTCCAGTTCTGGACAGACCGCACCTTGAACACTGGGTCCAGTTCTGGTCAGACCGCACCTTGAGTACTGGGTCCAGTTCTGGACAGACCGCACCTTGAGTACTGGGTCCAGTTCTGGACAGACCCACCTTGAGCACTGGGTCCAGTTCTGGTCAGACCGCACCTTGAGCACTGGGTTCAGTTCTGGTCAGACCGCACCTTGAGTACTGGGTCCAGTTCTGGTCAGACCGCACCTTGAGTACTGGGTCCAGTTCTGGTCAGACCGCACCTTGAGCACTGGGTTCAGTTCTGGTCAGCCGTGGATTATAGTCTTGAAGATTTCTCATCTTTTAACTTCACAGGGACATAGGAAAGGTCGACTCCGCCCTTGCCTCAGCTCATCTGCTGCTGAAACCCTCATCCATGCCTGTGTCACCTCCAGACTTGACTATTCCAACGCACTCCTGGCCGTCCTCCCATCTTCCACCTTCCATAAACCTGACCTCATCCAAAACTCTGCAGCCCGCATCCTAACTCGTACCAAGTCCCGTTCACCCATCACCCCTGTGCTCGCTGACCTACATTGGCTCCCTGTCCGGCAAAGCCTCAAATTTAAAATTCTCATCATTGTTTTCAAATCCCTCCATGGCCTCGACCCTCCCTATATCTCTAACCTCCTCCAGCCCTACAGCCCCCCTGAGATCTCTGCGCTCCTCCAATTCTGGCTTCTTGCGCATCCCCGATTTTAATCGCTCTACCAATGGCGGCCGTGCCTTCAGCTGCCTGGGCCCTAAGCTCTGGAATTCCCTCCCTAAACCTCTCCGCCTCTCTCTCCTCCTTAAAACCGACCTCTTTGACCAAGCTTTTGGTCACCTGTCCTAATATCTCCTTATGTGGCTTGGTGTCAAATTTTGTTTGATAATCGCTCCTGTGGCGTGCCCTGGGATGTTTTACTACGTTAAAGGGGCCATATAAATGCAAGTTGTTGTTGTTGTATGATGGTGAGGTGTTGATAAAGTTGAAGGTGGATGTAGTGATCAGACACGAACAGCTGTATGCAAAGGCTACATTGGGAGGCCACATCTGTCGAAAGGAATACGGCCAAGGGTGAAGGAAGAGTATGACCGGCTTTGGATAGTTCATGAGTTTCTGTAACTGTCTTCAGCCACAGGATTTGATGGACAGATCAGTCAGGATGTGTAAAACTGAAATGATTGACAGGGGAGATGAACGGATGATTAGCGATTGGAAAATAAACGATATAAAAGAGTAGTGACTGGGAGAGAGCTCAGGATTCGATGATCAGCCGACAACCTCACTGTTAACATGTGGATTCACCGGTAAACTCGCCAGGTTTTGCTATTAACGTGTTTAATTATTGCTAATAACATTTATTATCAAATGTTTAATAAATCTGTAATGCTGCGAACCCTAATATTTTGAGGAGTAACTTACTCTAAGAGTGATGCGCCCCCATAAGGCTCTTCTTAGACGCTGGGCCTTGCTAAAGTTGAAAGGTCACCTTGGCCCCGACATTTCCGAATGACGAATGACCCTTCGATGACCCAGAAGTGGCACTTACCCGGGGTCCGCTACCAGGCAGCCCTGCACCCGGTCAAAGCCCAGGTTGTGCCCGGCCATGGCTGCAGCGGCCATGGTGTTGACGTTGTTGGGTGCGAGGGGGCACAGGCTCCTCACTGGCCCATCGTACAGCACCGTCCGCTGGCCCTTCACACTCTCCTTCAGCTCCTGGAGGCAGCCCTCCAGCTTGAAGCTGTCCGGGTGTTTGATCATCGTGACCTTCAGGGCCTGCGGGAAAGGGCAAAGGCCAACTATCAGTTAACCCCCTTGACCGCTCAGTCCCACTCAATCAGGCCATGTGATCTAAGAGTGGAGAGGAAGCACTGGAACAGGACAAAGCAAGGACGGCCCATCTCCCAACTCTGGCCTTTTGATGTGATGGGCGTCTGATGCAATTTTGGTTAAAAATGGTGAAAAGTTCACCACTTTTTGTAGAATTAAATGTCGATCAATTAAAATGGTGGCTCCCACCTTCACTGAATGCTCGTGAATTAATTACAGCGTCCATTCTAACGTCACGCCATATACGGACAGCGATTAAGCCCCAATATTCATGGGGAGACGGGGAGGGAGCGGGGGACTGGGGTCGAGCGGCCGGGAGAGGGGGAGGGAGCGGGGGACTGGGGTCGAGCGGCCGGGAGAGGGGGAGGGAGCGGGGGAGTGGGGTCGAGCGGCCGGGAGAGGGGGAGGGAGCGGGGGAGTGGGGTCGAGCGGCCGGGAGAGGGGGAGGGAGCGGGGGACTGGGGTTGAGCGGCCGGGAGAGGGGGAGGGAGCGGGGGAGTGGGGTCGAGCGGCCGGGAGACCGGTAATGTGGGGAACGCTATTGTTTGGACGAATTTAACAGCAGGACCTCATTTGAATTATTTTCTCCGTCTCCGATGGATTGGCCAACCTTCGGGAAAGCCTGAGCTGCGAGGCTGCAGACAAGGAGAGGCGAGGAGGTTGGGGGTCGGGGGGCAGAGGTCAGGGGACGGAGATCGTGGGTTGGGGGGGTGGAGACTGCGGGTCGGGGGGGGGGGGGGGCAGGGGAAAACCGGTTAAAACCAGAAGTGGGCGCGTTCAAGGCAGGTTTCAGATTATTGAACCTTGAATCTGTACCCCATCCAACTCCCCACCCTCACACACACTGTACCCCATCCAAATCCCCACCCTCACACACACTGTACCCCATCCAACTCCCCACCCTCACACACACTGTACCCCATCCAACTCCCCACCCTCTCACACACACTGTACCCCATCCAACTCCCCATCCTCACACACACACACTGGACCCCATCCAACTCCCCACCCTCACACACACTGTACCCCATCCAACTCCCCACCCTTTCACACACACTGTACCCCATCCAACTCCCCACCCTCTCACACACTGTACCCCATCCAATTCCCCAGCCTCTCACACACTGTACCCCATCCAACTCCCCACCCTCTCACACACTGTACCCCATCCAACTCCCCACCCTCTCACACACACTGTACCCCATCCAACTCCCCACCCTCTCACATACTGTACCCCATCCAACTCCCCACCCTCTCACACACTGTACCCCATCCAACTCCCCACCCTCACACACACTGTACCCCATCCAACTCCCCACCCTCTCACACACTGTACCCCATCCAACTCCCCACCCTCACACACACTGTACCCCATCCAACTCCCCACCCTCACACACACACTGTACCCCATCCAACTCCCCACCCTTTCACACACACTGTACCCCATCCAACTCCCCACCCTCACACACACACACACTGTACCCCATCCAACTCCCCACCCTCACACACACTGTATCCCATCCAACTCCCCACCCTCACACACACTGTATCCCATCCAACTCCCCACCCTCACACACACTGCACCCCATCCAACTCCCCACCCTCACACACACTGTACCCCATCCAACTCCCCACCCTCTCACACACTGTACCCCATCCAACTCCCCACCCTCACACACACTGTGCCCCATCCAACTCCCCACCCTCTCACACACACTGTACCCCATCCAACTCCCCACCCTTCCACACACTGTACCCCATCCAACCCCCCACCCTTCCACACATTCTTGCTCCAACCCTCCCTGTTCAGATTATCTTCTTCTTCTTCTTTGCCCCTCAATTCACTCTGGTATCCTTCTCACCTTCTAACCCAGTGAGAGCGGATCCAATGGCGAGAGGACAGGGTGAGCCAGGAAACGATGCTCTACGCACCCAGTAAGACAGGAACCAAGAAAGGTCAACCGCCCTTTGACTCCATTGGGGACCCTGCGAGGTTCGGTCTCCTCACTGCTCACCTTCAGTGTTCCTCTGTCGGCCATTTTCTGGATATCTTCTCCCCCCCAGAGTGCCCCACTGGGCACGTAAAGCGTGTGTCCGTACCTCCTCGCTGCCTCTCGACATCTGGTGTCAATTCCCTGCTCCGCCAATGCAGTGGGAGAACCGACCTGTGGGACAGGAAGAAACCATTCTGGTGTGGAAAACATGGGGGGAATAGAAGAATTCAGCGCCCAGGACACCTCCCCCCCCCCGCCCTGAACAGTGATATTTCTGAGTTGTACCTCTCTCGTGTTGGAACATCTTGAGTGTTTGGGTGGGTCTGTTTAGTTTGTGAGGTTGTGAAAGGTGCTATATAAATGCAAGTTCTTTCTTTTTTATTGAGGTCTTGCTCTTTAATCATCGAATTTACAGCACAGAAGGAGGCCATTCAGCCCATCGAGCCTGTGCCAGTACTAGCTGTTTAACTGTAGCTGATCTACTTTAATTCCTTTTCTCCATATCCTTGTATATTCCTCCTGTTCAAACACTTACCCAATTCCCTTTTAGCTGATGTTCCAGTCTCTGTCTCAACAGCCCCTTGTGGTGACTCATTCCCTGCTCTAATACCTCTCTGTGTGAAAACCTTCCATCGAACTACCCCTCCCGTTCCCCCAGTGAGAATCCTCAGTCTGTGCCCCCTCGGTACCGAATCCCAACCAATGGGAACAATCTTTCACTATTTACCCTCCCCAAGGTGTCTCTCGCGGACACTTCATCCTGTCACCTCTGGGGCCTGGATTTGAACTTTGCCCTGACTGAATGGGGTGGTCAGTCTCACTTGCTGGCCAGAAGCATCCGATGAGAAATTAGTTTGGACAGTTTCAAACCAATTCCTAGGGGGCAATGGTGTAAAGCACTGACTCAGAGGCTCTGCCCTTTCGACACTCCGTCCCCTTTGCCCCACCATTGGCGGCCGTGCCATAATTCGACTAGACCCTAGTCTCTGGAATTCCCTCCCTTAAACCCCTCCTCCACTCCACCTCCCTCCTGTCCTTGAAGACCCTCCTTTAAAACCCACCTCATTGACTGAGCTTTTGGTCATCTGTCCTAATCTCTCCTCCTTTGGTCCATTTTCTCTTCTTGATCCCGCCCTTGTGAAGCGCCTTGGGGCGTTTCTCTACATTAAAGGCGCTGTATAAATGCAAGTTGTTGTTGTCACCCATGGGATGGTTGCTGAGGTTTTCAATAAGAGGCAAGGAGAGAGGAGAAGTGTTTAGTTTTATCTGCATCTCACCCCCTCTCCCCTGAGAAAGAAATCTGATTTTGTTCAGCATGCTATTGTCTCCATCGAAAGACCTCGAAGTCCTGGGATGGCAAAACTTACCATAAAATCTGCATGTTTGAGAAACTCCTCCCCATAATCCTTTGCTACCTGAGGATGGGCTACTTCTAAGATCAGGTCGGCACATCTGGAGAGAAAAAACAGCCAATGGGCAGCCATCCTGGACAACAATGACCAATTTCATCAAACAGCAAAAACGCGCCATTGCTGGTTTTCCGTTACCAGGTGAGGCCGTTGCTCCATTGTAAAGTCAGGAACCTGAGACAACAAGGCCCCAGGGACAGGTCTTAGCAATGAGGCAAGTCATAATGACATCACACGAATCCCACCAGTAACCACATGGTGAGTTCCCCCCCACCCCCACCCCACCCCACCCCTGTCCTTGAGGGGTTGACCTGGGGGTCCATTGAACTGACATCTCAGACCCTCCTTCTGCTCATACGCTCGGCTCTTCCAACTCCAGTCTATAGAACGTTCCTTCCCTCCTTCCACCACTTCACCATCAACCATTGAGCATGCATTTAGTTTCCCGCCCAGTTAGTCTCATCTTTCAGCCCCTCTGTCCTGCTGTCGCCCATTCTGGTCATTCTCCTCCGCACCCTCTCCAAGGCCTTGACATCCTTCCTAAAGTGTGGTGCCCAGACTTGGCCACAATACTCCAGCTGGGGCCGAACCATTCCTCTCATATTAAGGTGAGATCTGTCACCTCTCAATAAACTTGCTCAGATCCTCCAACTGCAATTCCTTTCGGACTTTCCCTTCCATCTTTTTCTGATTTCTGTTCCACACGAAGGCCAATTCGAGGCCATGCTGATGCCCTTCTTCCTCAATCATCTCAGTCAGGTACTGGCCTGCAAGCGAGGTACGAAGAGAGAGGTGAAGACTGCGAGCTTGCATGCTCCTCTTCAACACAATTAAATCTTTGCAAAGATCAAGACCCGATGGGTCATCATCTCTTAAGGGATTCACCTGAACAGGAGGCATCCAGACATTTCCCTGCAAAGCATCAACTCAGATTCTCTTCAATATACGGGAGATTTCATCTTCAGTCACTGCCTATAGACTCATACATGTTACTCAATGTAGGCTGACACTCCCAATGCAGTACTGAGGGAGCGCCGCACTGTCGGAGGGGCAGTACTGAGGGAGCGCCGCACTGTCGGAGGGGAGGTACTGAGGGAGCGCTGCACTGTCGGAGGGGCAGTGCTGAGGGAGCGCTGCACTGTCGGAGGGGCAGTACTGAGGGAGCGCCGCACTGTCAGAGGGGCTGTACTGAGGGAGCGCCGCACTGTCGGAGGGGCAGTACTGAGGGAGCGCCGCACTGTCGGAGGGGCAGTGCTGAGGGAGCGCTGCACTGTCGGAGGGGCAGTACTGAGGGAGCGCTGCACTATCGGAGGGTCAGTACTGAGGGAGCGCTGCACTGTCGGAGGGTCAGTACTGAGGGAGCGCCGCACTGTCGGAGGGTCAGTACTGAGGGAGCGCTGCACTGTCGGAGGGTCAGTACTGAGGGAGCGCTGCACTGTCGGAGGGTCAGTACTGAGGGAGTGCTGCACTGTCGGAGGGTCAGTACTGAGGGAGCGCCGCACTGTCGGAGGGGCAGTACTGAGGGAGCGCTGCACTGTCGGAGGGGCAGTACTGAGGGAGCGCCGCACTGTCGGAGGGGCAGTACTGAGGGAGCGCCGCACTGTCGGAGGGGCAGTACTGAGGGAGCGCCGCACTGTCGGAGGGGCAGTACTGAGGGAGCGCCGCACTGTCGGAGGGTCAGTACTGATAGAGCGCTGCACTGTCGGAGGGGCAGTACCGAGGGAGTGCCGCACTGTCGGAGGGGCAGTACTGAGGGAGCGCTGCACTGTCGGAGGGTCAGTACTGAGGGAGCGTCGCACTGTCGGAGGGGCAGTACCGAGGGAGTGCCGCACTGTCGGAGGGGCAGTACTGAGGGAGTGCTGCACTGTCGGAGGGTCAGTACTGAGGGAGCGCCGACTGTCGGAGGGTCAGTACTGAGGGAGCGCCGCACTGTTGGAGGGGCAGTACTGAAGGAGTGCTGCACTGTCGGAGTGTAAGCATCAGCGCAGGCCCCAAGGATTTTTTGTATCGGACATTTTGTATGATTGTTGCTGCTGATTGACCAGCAGCCTGTTTGGAGAAGATGGGAGGGGCCCAGGTGTTCGTGATGGACAGGAGATTGCAGCCAGGCCTACAAACTGATTACGGGAGAATGTCTGAGCAGACAGAGTTCTCTGGGAAACAATGGGCCCGGGTAGGTGACTCATACGGTGACGGGCAGAAGATGGAGGGCCATTGGAAACTAATGGGAAACCACGTAACCTGGGATTGGGTAAGAAGTGCAGCCCATCATCTGCCATTAACACCAGCACCGAGATGGGATAGCCCCGAAAGGCGGGAAACCAGACAAAGAAGGGTGATTAAAAAGACATCACTGCAATACACAGACCTTAATGAACTTTTAGGGTATAAGAGAAGGCAGCTTTGGCCATTCTCACTCTCTCTCGCTTGCTCTCGCCTTCGTGTGCCCTCATCTCTGAACCAAGAACCGAGCACTCTGTCCGAGACGGAGAGAAGAAACCACCACGAGCGACAAGAGCCTCGCCTTGCTCTTCGACTGTAGGAACGAACCTCGAAACTGGGACTTGGATACTGCATCGGCGATACGGAACCAGGAGACACGCTCTACACAGGGGAGCAGCGAGCAAGAAAACGGACAATCGGGGTGAGCATTGTCCAAGCCCACGCATCCTTAAGACTACCGGTACTGTGTGAGGGGGTGTTGTGTGTCCCAACCAATCCAGAGGGGTTTAGTGGGGAGGTTGTGTGTGTATTATATAGTGTATGTTCCGGGGTTTGTGGGACAAGTCCGTGTTATACTCTGTATTGCAACACAGTGTGATTTTAGGCGTCTTAATACGAGACAGGGGCCTGTTCGACGGGCCAAGTTGTATTGTTGTACTGTTTGTTTTGCGCCACCAGGCATTTTATGTACTGGAGACGGGTGTGTGTATTAACCTTATTAAACACCGTACGGTTGAGTCTGAAAAGCTTGTCTGTGTTCCAATCCTGTTCACCGTAATTCCTGTCGCCTAGAACTAAGTAGGAGAGGTGATTCGAACCACCAAGGCAAACCACCTGCAGAGGGGCAGTATCATAGAATGGTAGAATCATAGAATGTTTACAGCACGGTAGAAGACCATTCGGCCCATCGAGCCCGTGCCGGCTCTCTGCAAGAGCTCTTCAGCTAGTCCCACTCCCCCGCCCTTTCCCCGTAGCCCTGCAAATTTTTTTCCTTCAGGTACTTATCCAACTCCCTTTTGAAAGATAAGTTTGAATCTGCCTCCACCACCCTTTCAGGCAGTGCATTCCAGATCCCAACCACTCGCTGCATAAAAAAGTTTTTCCTCATGTCGCCTTTGGTTCTTTTGCCAATCATCTTAAATCTGTGTCCTCTGGTTCTCGACCCTTCCGCCAATGGGAACAGTTTCTCTCTATCTACTGTCCAGACCCCTCATGATTTTGAACACCTCTATCAAATCTCCTCTCAATCTTCTCTGCTCTAAGGAGAACAACCCCAGCTTCTCCAGTCTATCAACATAACTGAAGTCCTTCATTCATGGAATCAATCTTGTAAATCTTTCCTGCACCCTCTCTAAGGCCTTCACATCCTTCCTAAAGCACGGTGCCCAGAATTGGACACAGTACTCCAGTTGGGGCTGAACCAGTGTTTTATACAGGTTCATCATAATTTCCACACTTTTGTACTCTATACCTCTATTCATGAAGCCCAGGATCCCATAAGCCTTTTTAACCACTTTCTCAACCTGCCCTGCCACCTTCAACAATTTGTGCACACACACCCCCAGGTCTCTCTGTTCATGCACCCCCTTCAGGATTGTACCGTTTATATGTCCTCTCCCCATTCTTTCTACCAAAATGTATCACTTCACACTTTTCTGCGTTAAATTTCATCTGCCACGTGTCCGCCCATTTCACCAGCCTGTCTATGTCCTCTTGAAGTCTATCACTCTCCTCCTCAATGTTCACTATACTTCCAAGTTTTGTGTCATCTGCAAATTTATAAATTGTGTCCTGTACACCCACGTCCAAGTCATTAATATAAATGAAGAAAAGCAGTGGTCCTAGAATCGACCCCTGGGGAACACCACTGTATACCTTCCTCCAGTCCAAAAAATAACTGAGGGAGCACTGCACTGTCGGAGGGGCAGTACAGAGGGAGTGCTGCACTGTCAGAGGGGCAGTACTGAGGGAGTGCCGCACTGTCAGGGGGCAGAACTGAGGGAGCGCTGCACTGTCAGAGGAGCAGTACTGAGGGAGCGCTGCACTGTCGGAGGGGCAGTACTGAGGGAGCGCTGCACTGTCGGAGGGGCAGTACTGAGGGAGCGCCGCACTGTCAGAGGGCAGTACTGAGGGAGCGCTGTACTGTCGGAGGGGCAGTACTGAGGGAGCGCCGCACTGTCAGAGGGCAGTACTGAGGGAGCGCCGCACTGTCGGAGGGCCAGTACTGAGGGAGCGCCGCACTGTCGGAGGGGCAGTACTGAGGGAGCGCTGCACTGTCGGAGGGGCAGTACTGAGGGAGCGCTGCACTGTCGGAGGTGCCGTCTTTCGGATGGGATGTTAAACCAAGGCTCCAACTACCCTCTCAGGTGAACATAAAGGATTCCAGGGCACTGCTTTGAAGAAGAGCAGGGGAGTTATCCCCAGTGTCCTGGGGCCAATATTTATCCCTCAACCAACATCACTAAAACAGATTATCTGGTCATTATCACAATGCTGTTTGTGGGATCTTGCTGTGCACAAATTGGCTGCTGTGTTTCCTAAATTACAACAGTGACTACACTTCATTGGCAGTGAATCGCTTTGGGACATCCTGAGGTCATGAAATGCGCGATAGAAATACAATTGTTTGTTTCTTTCAACCTACCCAAGTGACCAAAGCCGATGATCCCAATTCTCCGGGACTTCCCCTCTTGAGCCATTGCAGCCTCCGGGACTGGTCCTGCTCCTGAAGTCCCTGCTTCTGAAAGACACAGTCAAATGGGTAGGGAATGTGAAGGCTCTTGTGTATGCGTTGAGGGGTCCTGGGGAGGGCTACGTTTCTCAGGCTGCCGAACCCCACTGACATCCCATTGGTCAAGGTGAGGGAATCCCACTCAATGTTGGTGGCTTTAAATGGCAGCTCGTGGGAAAAGATAAGTGGGCCTCCGCTACCGTCGGAAGAGCGACGTTATTTATATTAACAGCAGACAGCACGGGTGGGGGAAGGCTGCCTTTGCTCTGGCCAGCGAGCGCTGAACGTAGAAGTATCAGATCCGCATGTGCTAGGCCCGATTGGAGCCCACGTCACAAGGCCTCACACAAGTACAAGGGGCCTTGGCCCAAGAAACCCTGACCGGACCGACCCTATCCCTCACGCCAATAGTGGCCGTCCTGTGTGTGGCTGTTAGACCGTGGACTAACCGCTTCCCCGCAGGGAGGTCAAGCCCCTCGCGAGAGTCACTTCAGGCATCCGCGACCCCCTTGGGGGGGGGGGAGGGGAGGTGTCGGGGGAGGGGAGGTGTCAGGGGAGGGGAGGGGAGGTGTCGGGGGAGGGGGTGGTGTCGGGGGAGGGGAGGTGTCGGGGGAGGGGGGGTGTTGTGGAAGGGGAGGGGAGGTGTCGGGGGAGGGGGTGGTGTCGGGGGAGGGGAGGTGTCGGGGGAGGGAAGGTGTTGTGGAAGGGGAGGGGAGGTGTCGGGGGAGGGGAGAGGGAGGTGTCGGGGGAGGGGAGAGGCCTTCAAAATGGAGGAACTGTGATAACATCACTGAGCTGGGTAAAACAGGAGCCGTCCGCAACCCCAACACCGTCTTTCAGATGAGACGTTAAACCGAGGCCCCGTCTGCTCTCTCGGGTGGATAATTAAAGATCCCATGGCACTATTGGAAGAAGAGCAGGGGAGTTCTCCCCGGTGTCCTGGGGCCAATATTTATCCCTCAACCAACATCACTAAAACAGATTATCTGGTCAGTATCACATTGCTGTTTGTGGGAGCTTGCTGTGCGCAAATTGGCTGCCGCGTTTCCCACATTACTACAGTGACTACACTTCAAAAAGTACTTCATTGTCTGTAAAGCGCTTTGGGACGTCCTGAGGTTGTGAAAGGCGCTGTAGAAAGGCAAGTCTTTCTTTCTTTACACTTGTGCAAACAGAATCCAGGACGAAATCGTAACCAAACTGCTGAAAAGACGCACAACACAAAACTTAATAATGATCAGAACGAACCTCAGGATTGAACGATCAGCTGTGGTCTCCTGCAATACGAACCCTCCGCTTCCCCCAGAATCTCTGGGGCTGTGGCGGTTTGGAGATTGCCGATACAGGGACACTTTGACCCCGTCAGTTAATAATGAATCGTCACGCTGGAAGAGCCTGGCATTGTTTGTTTAGTTTGTTGACTGTGAGCCTCCCTGCTGTTGTGTGCGGTCAGTGTGATTGCAGTTGTGACCTCTCCTCGCTGACTGGCTGGGGGCTGTGTGTTTGTGCAGAGTCGCCAACTCTGGTCGGACATATTCCTGGAGCTTTCATCATAAGAACATAAACCTAAGAAATAGGAGCAGGAGTAGGCCATTCGGCCCTTCGAGCCTGCTCCGCCATTCACTGAGATCATGGCTGATCTTCTGCCTCAACTCCATTCACCGGCCCTATCGCCATATCCCTTGATGCCCTTACTAGTCAGAAATCTATCGACTTCTGTTTTGAATATACCCCATGACTGAGCCTCCACAGCCTCTGGGGTAGAGAATTTCAAAGATTCACACCCTCTGCGTGAAGAAATTTCTTCTCATCTCAGTCCTGAATGGCCTACCCTTTATCCTGAGGCTGTGGCCCCTGGTTCTAGACTCCCCAGCCAAGGGAAACATTCTCCCAGCATTCACCCTATCAAGCTCTGTAATAATTTTGTATGCTTCAATGAGATCCCCTCTCATTCTTCTGAATTCAGGAGAATACAGGCCTAGTTTACTCAATCTCTTCTCATACGACAGTCCCGCCATCCCAGGAATCAATCTCGAGAACCTTCATTGCACTCCCTCTATGGCAAGTATATCCTTCCTTAGGTAAGGAGACCAAAATTGTATACAGTACTCCAGGTGTGGTCTCACCAAGGCCCTATATAATTGGAGTAAGACTTCTTTACTCCTGTACTCAAATCCTCTTGTAATGAAGGCCAGTGTGGTAACACTTTTCAGCTTCCTGTATGACATCACTTCCTGTAATCAGTCCAGGATAAATACTGGACTGATCAGTTAGCTCTGGAAGAGGCATAGGGTAAGACCTCTTTTGTATACAGCACCGTTTTAAGTTGATTAAAGCTTACATTAAGTTTACCACGCGTAAGGCTCATTCTTACGACAATTTAATCAACTTTTGAAAAACTTCGCACTCAAACTTTTTGGACGAACTCGGAGCTAAGGATCCAGGGAATCACCCATCATGGAAAACATCCTTAAACCATCGCGTCTTGACTTGGACCCAAACACCCCAGCAGCCGGTAAGGTGTGGAAACACTGGTATCGCACGTTTGAGAATTTTCTTGAGTATTGCAAAGCTGATGATAACTCAAAGTTGCGGATACTCATCAACTGTGTCACCCCGAATGTATTTCAGTATGTGGAAGACTGGGACAGTTATGAGGAGGCAATTCAGACGCTTAAGAGACTATATACTAAGACACCGAATGAGGTCTATGCTAGACATCTACTAGCTACAGCCCAACAAGGGCCGGAGGAATCCATTGATAAATTCCTCCAAGAGCTTCGCAGACTTAGTATGGACTGTAACTTTCGGGCAGCCTCAGCTGAGCTATACCGCGAAGAAATGATCCGTGATGCGTTCATCTGCGGGCTTGCCTCCCCATTTATACGCCAGCGTCTACTGGAAAGTAAGACACTTGAGCTGCAGAGAGCTTATGACCTGGCTTGCTCTCTAGATCTGGCAAAAAGAAATGCAGACCTTTTTACAGTGCCCAGACCTCGGTCTGCTGCCTTAACTACAGTCAGGCAATTTAAGAGGCCACAGGTGAACTCTATTAGGGAGGACTTTATCCCTGACGATCGATCTGATGACTTCACTGATGAAGAGGATGATGACCCCACTGTGGCAGCCTCTTGGCAATCTAAGAAATGCTTTTTTTGTGGTGATGAGTTTCACCCTCGGAGATTCTGCCCTGCTCGCAATGCGTTTTGCAGTCATTGCAACAAAAAGGGTCATTTTGTAAAGGTTTGCCTATCAAGAGCCTCTACGAGGGCTTATCAAGCTAAGTCCTACCGAACTGCCCCAGTAAGGGCCTATCAGGATGTTCCAACTAAAAACTATCGTGCTTCCTCTCGGGTTTTTTCTCGAAGAAACACACCTAGAATTTCAGCCACTCTTTGTGCAACGACACCAATTACAGCTGCTTGTCCTCAGAATCTATTCCATGCAGCTACAAAAGCATCAATTAATGGACATACTTTAGATGCCTTAATTGACTCAGGTAGCACTGATAGTTTCATTAGGGAACAGACTGTTGCACAGTTAAAGCTACATGTTTTTCCATCGGACCAGGCAGTTGCGATGGCTCAGTCATCACTTAATACCAGAATTTCTGGCTTCTGTGTAGTTGAAATAATGCTTAAAGGTCACAGGTATCCCTCCACCCGGCTTTCGGTGCTCAAGGACTTATGTAGTGATCTTATCTTAGGGCTGGATTTTCAAAAGCAGCATAAGAAGCTTACCATTGAGTTCGGCGGATCCAAACCTGAACTCACTATTTCTAATATACGACCTCGATTACCGTTCTGTGCCTTGTCAGCAGCTTCACTGGATGAACCCTCACTGTTTGCCAGTATCCCTCCTCGATGCAAACCGATTATAACAAAGTCACGCCGTTTCACTCAGGAAGACCAGTCTTTTATTGCGGCTGAGATTTCTCGGCTTTTAGCAGAGGAGATCATCGAGCCTTGTTCGTCGCCATGGCGCGCCCAGGTCGTTATTGTTAAGAACCCTCTACAACCTCACAAGAAACGGCTGTGCATTGACTATTCACAGACCATCAATCAGTATACGGACTTGGACGCATACCCATTGCCGCGCATCGATGATATGGTTAATAAATTGGCTGAGTACACGGTGTTCTCGACTTATGATCTGAAAAGCGCCTATCATCAGGTACCCTTGAAGGTCTCAGACAAGCAGTATACAGCCTTTGAAGCCAATGGGCGGCTGTATCAATTTCGTCGCCTCCCCTTTGGGGTCACTAATGGAGTGGCTGTCTTCCAGCGAGCAATGGATGACCTGGTCAAACAGGAAGACTTGAAGGATACGTTTCCTTATCTGGACAATATTACTGTCGCAGGTCGCAATCAGCAGGAACATGACGCCAATCTCCAACGATTTTGGGATGCACTCCAGCACCGTAATTTGACATTGAATGCGGCTAAATCCATTGAGTCACAACCAACTATCAACATCCTTGGCTATTGTGTGGGCAATGGCATCATTAAACCTGACCCTGAAAGGCTTCGCCCACTCCAAGAACTCCCGCCACCTAAGAATCCGGCCTCCTTGCGCCGGGCCCTCGGCCTGTTTGCATACTATGCGAAATGGATTCCTAACTTCTCGGACCGAATCCAACCTCTACTGAAGGCCAGCACATTCCCACTAGACACAACGGCTGTTGCAGCCTTTAACCTCCTGAAAAAGCAGTTGGAGAAAGCGGCTCTTCACTCCATCGATGAGAGTCTTCCTTTCGTGGTTGAGTGTGATGCCTCGGAGGTGGCAATCTCAGCCACTCTGAATCAGGAAGGTCGTCCGGTGGCATTTTTGTCCAGGACTTTTCAAGGGGCTGAGCTACATTATCCTCCAGTCGAGAAAGAAGCTACAGCCATCATAGAGGCAGTACGGAAGTGGAGTCATCTCCTGGCTCGCCAGCACTTTACCTTAATCACGGACCAGCGATCGGTCGCCTTCATGCTCGATAATCGAAAACGGACCAAAATTAAAAATAATAAAATCCAGCTTTGGCGGCTGGAATTGGCCTCTTTTGGTTACACCATCCACTATCGACCTGGCAAGGAGAATGTGGCTCCGGATACCCTCACACGAGCATTCTGCTCCGCCATGGCACCCTCTACGCTCGTAGACATCCATGATGGGTTGTGTCATCCAGGCGTTACTCGCATGCTGCACTTCGTGCGGTCCCGAAATCTCCCATTCTCTACCGGGGATGTAAAGAAGATGTGCTCGGACTGCAGAGTCTGTGCGGAATTGAAACCTCGGTTTTTCCGCCCCTCGGGTGGTATACTCATACATGCGACCCAGCCAATGCAAAGGCTTAGCATCGATTTTAAGGGGCCGTTGCCCTCTTCGACTCGCAACACTTATCTATTAACAATGGTTGATGAGTATTCTCGTTTTCCGTTTGCCTTTCCCTGCCCCAATATGCTGACAACCACGGTTATCAGCTGCCTTGAACAGGTATTTGCTTTCTGTGGCATGGCATCCTATGTTCATTCAGATCGGGGCCCTTCTTTTATGTCGGGAGAACTCAAGGCCTATCTCTCGGAACGGGGTATTGCTGCCAGCAAAACGACGCCTTATCATCCGGTTGGGAATGGGCAAGTCGAGCGTTTTAACGCTATCATCTGGAATGCGGTACGTCTGGCTTTGAGATCTCGGGGCCTACCCAACCAGCATTGGGAAGCAGTACTTCCAGACGCATTACACTCCACACGGTCCCTCCTTTCGACCGCCACAAATACGACGCCTCATGAACGGTTCTTCCGATTTCAGCGTCGCTCATCCTATGGGACATCTCTCCCGTCGTGGCTGACTGCACCGGGACCAGTGCTACTCCGAAGATATGTCCGGGCGTCTAAGAATGACCCCCTGGTAGATGAGGTTGAGCTCACTGACGTCAACCCTACCTACGCCTATATTCGGTATCCTGACGGTCGGGAATCTACCGTGTCATTGCGGGATCTGGCTCCCTGCCCGCCGAAACATAGAGGGACACCAGGGGATGATATTGTACCAGGCACATCTCTGGGCTTGCCAGGTGCCTCTCATCATGATCGGGATCTGACGCCGGCTGGTACCTCACTCCAGCGTGCCGACCTGGGGCAGACTGACTATGAGCCCGTCGGGGCTCGCACGCGCAGCCACGATCAACCCTGTACCGTACGCTCAGAAACGGATCTGCCACAGCCCTGCCCGACACCCATTCGGGTACCAGTACACAGTCAGGATCGTTCTGACCCCTCACAGAGCGGGCTGGAGCACTCGGACTCTGGTCCATGGCCCGCAGCGGGTAAACGGGCTAGGGGCCCTCTACCGCTACGAGAACCCAAACGGGTGCGGCTCTCCCTCATCCAACGGCTACGAAATGGAGGGAGCATTCCGGCCTCCTAATCTTTTGGGGGGGGAGAATGTGGTAACACTTTTCAGCTTCCTGTATGACATCACTTCCTGTAATCAGTCCAGGATAAATACTGGACTGATCAGTTAGCTCTGGAAGAGGCATAGGGTAAGACCTCTTTTGTATACAGCACCGTTTTAAGTTGATTAAAGCTTACATTAAGTTTACCACGCGTAAGGCTCATTCTTACGACAGCCAGCATACCATTTGCCTTCCTAATGGCTTGCTGCACCTGCACATTCACTTCCAGTGACTCATGTACAAGGACACCCAGGTCCCTTTGAGCATCTGCATTCCCCAATCTTTCACCATTTAGGAAATACTCTGCCTTTCTGTTTTTTCTACCAAAGTGGATAACTTCACATTTATCCACATTATAATCCATCTACCATGTTCTCGCCCACTCACTGAGCCTGTCGAGATCCCTTGAAGCCTCTTCACATCCTCTTCGCAATTGACACTGCCACCTAGCTTTGTGTCATCAGCAAATTTGGAAATGTTACATTTAGTCCCCTCATCCAAATCATTGATATAGCTTGTGAATAGCTGGAGCCCAAGCACCGATCCTTGCGGTACCCCACTAGTCACAGCCTGCCATCCTGAAAAAGACCCGTTTATCCCTACTCTTTGTTTTCTGTCTGTTAACCAATTCTCAATCCATGTTAGTATATTACCCCCAATTCCATGTGCTCTAATTTTGTTCACCAACCTCTTATGTGGGACCTTATCGAAGGCCTTCTGAAAATCCAAATACACCACATCTACCGGTTCCCCATTGTCTACTCCACTAGTTACATCCTCAAAGAACTCCAATGGGTTTGTTAAACAGGATTTCCCTTTCATAAATCCATATTGACTCTGCCCAATCTTACTATTAGTTTCTAAGTGCCCAGTTATTGCATCCTTTATAATAGATTCCAGCATTTTCCCAACTACAGATGTGAGGTCTGTAGTTCCCCGTTTTCTCTCTCCCTCCTTTCTTAAATAGCGGGGTTACATTTGCTATCCTCCAATCTGCAGGAACCGTTCCAGAATCTATAGAATTTTGGAAGATGACAACAATAGAAACATAGAAACATAGAAACATAGAATCTAGGAGCAGGAGTAGGCCATTCGGCCCGTCGAGCCTGCTCCACCATTCAATACGATCATGGCTGATCATTCAAATCCAGTACCCTGTCCCTGCTTTAATCCCCACAGTACACATATCCCACCCTACCCCCGTAACCCCACGTATTTAATTCCCCCTAACATATCCCATCCTATCCCCATAACCCCTAACACTAAGGGTCAATTTATCATAGCCAAATCAACCTAACCCGCACATTTTTGGACTGTGGGAGGAAACCGGAGCACCCGGAGGAAACCCACGCAGACACGGGGAGAATGTGCAAACTCCACACAGACAGTCACCCGAGGTCAGATTCGAACCCGGGTCCCTGGCGCTGTGAGGCACCAGTGCTAACCACTATGCGTCCACTATCCCAATGGCCACCTCTTTCAAAACCTTAGGATGTAGGTCATCCAGTCCTTGAGATTTATCGACTTTTAGTCCCATTAATTTTGCTAGTACTGTTTTTCTACTAATAATAATTTCTTTAAGTTCCTCATTCCCGCCACACCCTTGGTTTTCTCGTATTTCTGGGAGGCTTTTTGTGTCTTCCTATTTAATTTCTCTGCCATTTCGTCATTCCCCATTATAAATTCTCCCGTCTGTGAGTGTAAAGGACCTACATTTACCTTCGCCAGTCTTTTCCTTTTCACATACCTATAGAAGCTTTTATATTTTTTGCTAGTTTGTGCTCATATTCCATTTTCCCTTTCTTTATCAATTTCTTGGTCCCCCTTTGCTGATTTCTAAAAAGATCCCAATCCTCAGGCTGACCGCTTTTTCTGGCAACTTTATAAGCTTCCTCCTTTGACTTAATATTAGCTTTAATTTCTTTTGTTAGCCATGGTTGGATCACTTTTCCTTTTGGGTTTTTATACCCTAGAGGAATATATGTTTGTTGCAAATTATGCATTATTTCCTTGAATGTTAGCCATTGTATGTCCACCTTCATATCTTTTAGTGTAGTCTCCCAATCTACCATGGCCAACTTATCCCTCATACCCTTGTAGTTTCCTCTGTTTAGATTGAAGACCTTAGTTTCAGATTGGACTAAATCACTCTCAAACTTGATCCCTGGGATGAGAGGGTTGTCCTATGAGGAGAGATGGAGTAGATTGGGCCGATACTCTCTGGAGTTTAGAAGAATGAGAGGTGATCTCATTGAAACATATAAGATTCTGAGGGGGATTGACAGAGTAGATGCTGAGAGGCTATTTCCTTTGGCTGGAGAGTCTAGAACTAGGGGTCATAGTCTCAGGATAAGGGGTTGGCCCAATTAAGACTGAGATGAAGAGAAATTTCTTCACTCAGAGGGCGGTGAATCTTTGGAATTCTCTACCCCAGAGGGCTGTGGAGGCTCAGTCGTTGAGTATATTCAAGGCTGAGATCGATAGAGTTTGGACTCTTGGGGAATCAAGGGATTTGGAGATCGGGCGGGAAAATGGAGTTGAGGTTGAAGATCAGCCAAAATTAACAGTCACTTGGATAGGTGTGGATTAATTAAGGAAAGCCAGCACGGATTTGTTAAAGGCAAATCGTGTTTAACCAACTTGATCGAGTTTTTTGATGAGGTAACAGAGAGGGTTGATGAGGGCAATGCGGTTGACATGGTGTACATGGATTTCCAAAAGGCATTCGACAAAGTGCCACATAATCGGCTTGCCGGCAAAGTTGAAGCCCATGGAATAAAAGGGACAGTGGCAGCATGGATACAGAATTGGCTAAGTGATAGGAAACAGAGAGTAGTGGTTGTTTTTCGGACTGGAGGAAGGTACACAGTGATGTTCCCCAGGGGTCATAGAAACATAGAAAATAGGTACAGGAGTAGACCATTCGGTCCTTTGAGCCTGCACCGCCATTCAATGCGTTCATGGCTGAACATGCTACCTCAGTACCCCATTCCTGCTTTCTCGCCATACCCCTTGATCCCCCTAGTTGTGAGTGTTATATCTAACTCCCTTTTGAATATATTTAGCGAACTGGCCTCAACAACCTTCTGTGGAAGAGAATTCCATAGATTCACCACTCTCTGGGTGAAGAAGTTCCTCCTCAGCTCAGTCCTAAATGGCTTCCCCTTAATCCTTAGACTGTGACCCCTGGTTCTAGTTTTCCCTACCATTGGGAACATTCTGCCCGCATCTAATTTGTCTAAACCAGTCAGGATTTTAAATGTCTCTATAAGATCCCCCCTCATTCTTCTGAACTCCAGAGGATACAAGTTCAGTTGACCCAATCTTTCTTGATATGTCAGTCCGGCCATCCCAGGAATCAATCTAGTGAACCTTCGCTGCACTCCCTCAATAGCAAGAATGTCCTTCCTTAAGTTAGGAGACCAAAACTGCGCACAATACTCCAGGTGTGGCCTCACCAAGGCCCTGTACAACTGCAGCATCACCTCCCTACTCCTGTACTCAAATCCCCTTACTATGAAGGCCATCATTCCGTTTGCTTTCTTGACTGCCTGCTGCACTTGCATTCCCACCTTCAATGACTGATGTACCATGATGCCCAGGTCTCGTTGCACCTCCCCTTTCCCTAATCTGCCACCATTCAGGTAATAGTCCGCCTCTCTATTTTTACCACCAAAGTGGATAACCTCACATTTATCCACATTGTACTTCATCTGCCATACATTTGCCCATTCACCCAACCTGTCCAAGTCACTCTGTAGCCTCCTAGCATCCTCCTCATTGTTCACACTGCCTCCCAATTTAGTGTCATCCGCAAATTTGGAGATATTACATTTAATCCCTTCGTCCAAATCATTAATATATAATGTAAACAGCTGGGGTCCCAGCACCGAACCCTGCGGTACCCCGCTGGTCACTGCCTGCCATTCTGAAAAGTACCCATTTACTCCTACTCTTTGTTTCCTGTGTGCCAACCAGTTCTCAATCCACGTCAACACATTACCCCCAATCCCATGTGCTTTAACTTTGCTCACCAATCTCTTGTGTGGAACCTTGTCGAAGGCCTTCTGAAAGTCCAAATACACCACATCTACTGGTTCCCCCCTGTCCACCCTATTCGAAACATCCTCAAAAAATTCCAGAAGATTTGTCAAGCATGATTTCCCTTTCACAAATCCATGCTGACTTGGACCTATCATGTCGCCACTTTCCAAATGGTCTGTTATGACATCTTTAATAATTGCTTCCATCATTTTACCCACAACCGATGTCAGGCTGACCGGTCTATAATTCCCTGCTTTCTCCCTCCCTCCTTTTTTAAAAAGAGGGGTTACATTGGCCACCCTCCACTCCATCGGAACTGATCCAGAGTCTAAGGAATGTTGGAAAATGATCGTCAATGCATCCACTATTTCCAAGGCCACCTCCTTAAGTACTCTGGGATGCAGACCATCAGGCCCCAGGGATTTTTCAGCCTTCAGTCCCATCAATTTTCCCAATACCTTTTCCTGACTAATAAGGATTTCCCTCAGCTCCTCCCTCTTACCAGATCCTCTGACCCCTTTTATTTCCGGCAGGTTGTGTGTGTCCTCCACAGTAAACACCGAACCAAAGTACTTGTTCAATTGATCTGCCATTTCCTTGTTCCCCATTACGACTTCCCCTGTTTCCGACTGCAGGGGACCTACGTTTGTTTTTACTAACCTCTTTCTTTTTACATATTTATAGAAGCTTTTGCTGTCCATTTTAATGTTCTCTGCAAGCTTCCTTTCATATTTTATTTTCCCTGCCCTAATCAAACCCTTCGTCCTCCTCTGCTGAGTTTTGAAGTTCTCCCAGTCCCCGGGTTTGCTGCTACTTCTGGCCAATTTGTATGCAACTTCCTTGGTTTTAATACTATCCCTGATTTCCCTTGTTAGCCATGGTTGAGCCACCTTCCCTTTTTTATTTTTACGCCAGACCGGGATGTACAATTGTTGTAGTTCATCCATGCGATCTCTAAATGTCTGCCATTGCCCTTCCACTGATAGCCCCTTAAATATCGCTTGCCAATTTAACCTCGCCAATTCACGCCTCATACCCTCAAAGTTGCCCTTATTTAAGTTCTGGACCATGGTCTCTGACTTAACTGTTTCCTTCTCCATCCTAATGTAGAACTCCACCATACTATGGTCACTCTTTCCCAGGGGGCCTCGTACCACAAGATTGCTGATTAGTCCTTCCTCATTACAC
>CM059441.1:78462021-78610359 GCA_030390025.1 Squalus acanthias | reverse complement strand
ATCACACTCACCCAGCCCAACATCACACTCACCCAACATCACACTCACCCAACATCACACTCACCCAGCCCAACATCACACTCACCCAGCCCAACATCACACTTACCCAGCCCAACACCACACTCACCCAGCCCAACATCACACTCACCCAACCCAACATCACACTCACCCAGCCCAACATCACACTATTATAGTCCATTATAAAAGATGTAATAGCAGAGCACTTGGAAAACAGTGACAGGATCGGACAAAGTCAACATGGATTTACAAAAGGTAAATCATGCTTGACTAATCTACTGGAATTTTTTGAGGATGTAACTGGTAGAATAGATAAGGGAGAACCAGTGGATGTGGTGTATTTGGACTTTCAGAAGGCTTTCGATAAGGTCCCGCATAAGAGATTAGTGTGCAAAGTTAAAGCACATGGGATTGGGGGTAAGGTACTGACTTGGATAGAAAACTGGTTGGCAGACAGGAAGCAAAGCGTTGGAATAAACGGGTCTTTTTCCGAGTGGCAGGCAGTGACTAGTGGGGTACCGCAGGGATCGGTGCTAGGACCCCAGTTATTCACAATATATATTAATGATCTAGAAGAGGGAACTAGATGTAATATCTCCAAGTTTGCAGACGACACAAAGCTGGGTGGGCGTGTGTGCTGTGAGGAGGATGCAGAGAAACTCCAGTATGATTTGGACAGGTTGGGTGATTGGGCAGATGCATGGCAGATGCAGTATAATGTGGATAAATGCGAGGTTATCCACTTTGGTGGCAAAAACAGGAAAGCAGATTATTATCTGAACGGCAATAGATTGGGAAAAGGGGAAGTGCAACGAGACCTGGGTGTCCTTGTGCACCAGTCGCTGAAGGTAAGCATGCAGGTGCAGCAGACGGTTAAGAAGGCCAATGGTATGTTGGCCTTCATAGCGAGAGGATTCGAGTACAGGAGCAAGGATGTCTTGCTGCAGTTGTACAGGGCCTTGGTGAGACCACACCTTGAGTATTGTGTGCAATTTTGGTCGCCTTATCTGAGGAAGGATGTTCTTGCCATGGAGGGAGTGCAGCGAAGATTCACCAGACTGATACCTGGGATGGCAGGAATGACGTATGAAGAGAGATTGGGTCGATTAGGCTTATATTCGCTAGAGTTTAGAAGAATGAGAGGGGATCTCATTGAAACTTATAAAATTCTAACAGGACTAGACAGACTAGATGCAGGAAGGCTGTTCCTGATGGCGGGGGAGTCCAGAACTGGGGGTCACAGTCTAAGGATAAGGGGTAAGCCATTTAGGACTGAGATGAGAAGGAATGTCTTCACCCAGAGAGTGGTGAACCTGTGGAATTCTCTACCACAGAAGGCAGTTGAGGCCAATTCATTAAATATATTCAAGAAGGAGTTAGATATATTTCTTAAGGCTAAGGGGATCAAGGGATATGGGGAGAAAGCAGGGACAGGGTACTGAATTTGGATGATCAGCCATGATCGCATTGAATGGCGGAGCAGGCTTGAGGGGCCGAAAGGCCTACTCCTGCTCCTATCTTCTATGTTTCTATGTTTCACCCAGCCCAACATCCCATCCACCCAGTCCAACATGTGTGCTAATGTTATGTGACTTGTGTCTCTTTTTGATAGGTGATGTTGGTGTTCTTACTGAGCTTTGGTTCCCTCTTCATCTACTTCATAACATCAATAGAGTAAGTATTTAATGAGAGAGGAGCTGAGATAGTTCTGTTGACACATGGTGGGGTCCAGCAAGAACAGGGCTGGTGGCCTGGTGACCCTTTGAAAAGGGCAATGCTCATCTATTTTCGGCTGGCATGGCTTGTGGGGAGAGGGGCGAATTCTCCTCCTTAGGTGGGCAGGGGGTGGGATTCTGGGGAGGACAGAATTTGGGGCGGATCCAGTGGGTCAGAAGAGATTTTGATTTTCTCTTCCATTTCTACAGGAATGATGAAAGCACCAAAGTGGTTTTGGACACGCTACAGACAGTTGATCTGGGGTTTAACATATTCTTTCTGTTTTACTTTGGACTGCGCGTAAGTAGTTTGCCTTTCTTTTGTTTCATTGTACTCTCGTCACGGAGTCAGAAGGCTGTGGGTTCAAGCCCCACTCCAGAGACTTGAGCACAAAAATCTAGGCTAATATTCGAAGTGCATCAACGCCTCGATTTTAAAATTCTCAGCCTTGTGATCAAATCCCTCCATGGCCCTCGCCCCCTCCCTATCTCTGTAACCTCCTCCAGCCCCACATCCCTCCGAGAACTCTGCGCTCCTCCAATTCTGGTCTCTTGCGCATCCCCGAGTTCCATCACTCCACCATTGGTGGTCGTGCCTTCAGCTGCCTGGGCCCTAAGTGTGGGGTGGAGCAGTGTTGGGTGGGGGTAGCGTGGGGTGGGGTGGGGTGAGGTGGGGTGGGGTGGGGTGGGGTGAGGTGGGGTGGAGTGGGGTGGAGTGGGGTGGGGTGAGGTGGGGTGGAGTGGAGTGGGATGGGGTGGGGTGGGGTGAGGTGGGGTGGAGTGGGGTGGGGTGAGGTGGGGTGGAGTGGGGTGGGGGTGGGTGGGGTGGGGTGGGGTGGGGTGGGGTGGATTGGGGTGGGGTGTGGTGGGGTGGGGTGGGGGTGGGATGGGGTGAGGTGGGGTGAGGGTGGGTGGGGTGGGGTGGGGTGGAGCAGTGTGGGGTGGGGTGGGGTGGGGTGGGGTGGGGTAGTGTGGGGGTGGGGTGGGATGGGGTGGAGCAGTGTGGGGTGGGTGGGGTGGGGTGAGGTGGGGGAGGGGTGGGGTGGGATGGGGTGGAGCAGTGTGGGGTGGTGTGGGGTGGGGTGGGGTGGGATGGGGTGAGGTGGGGTGGAGTGGGGTGGGGTGGTGTGGGGTGGGGTGGGGTGGGGTGAGGTGGGGTGGAGTGGGGTGGGGTGGGGTGAGGTGGGGTGGAGTGAGGTGGGGTGGGATGGGGTGGAGCAGTGTGGGGTGGTGTGGGGTGGGATGAGGTGGGGATGGGGAGGGGTGGGATGGGGTGGGCATCAATCTCTACTCCTGCACCCGATCACTATCAAGCGATTCCTGGCTGGGAGTTGCGAGGAGATCAGGTCCCGATGCTCACCTGCCTCTCTTTGCGTGACAGTGCATCGCAGCTGACGATAAGCTTCGGTTCTGGGTCGAGCTCAACTCCATTGTGGATTTCTTCACCATCCCTCCAGTCATTGTCTCACTCTACTTTAGCAAGGACTGTATCGGTGAGTGCCTGGTGTTACCGCTTATTTGTTGCTAACTCCCTTCTTGGTCGGTCAACACCTTGAAAGCGTTCACCCATATTTAAAATATTCTTGTCGCGTAGCAGCTCGCCTACATTATGTAATGGGCATGACTTCCTGAAACAAGGATTGTGGTTCTGCTACTGTGGTAGGGGTAGTCCAACATTCCCGGAATGTTCTGGAATCTCCGGCATGCTGCTGTGAGCAACTGGGAGAATAATCATCAAAAACAGATATTGAGCAGTGAATCAGATTGTTATCACCTTCTCCATATTTTGGAACATTCCTGGAGGCTGGTTGGTCTAGCCGGTGTTTGAATTGCCACGGCAATGCCATCTTGCGTTCTCCCGACCCTCTGGTTGGTGCCGCTCGCGACACTGCCGTTACCTGGTGTGATGAGACTTCCCAGCATGCCTTGAACCAGAGTTGACGACCCTGGGCTCGCAACACCTGAGCTCGGGAGTTCACTGTGGCCAATTGTGAAATGAAATTCAGTAAATCTGCTCACTTGTGGGTTGGCAGCAGAAAAAGTGACAGTGAAACTGCCGGATTGTTTCTCCCCAGACTCGCCCCCAACAAGAAACACAAGCCTAGTTTATGCAACCTGTCCTCATAATTTAACTCTCTGAGTCCCGAAATCATTCTGGTGAATCTGCGGTGCACCCCCTCCAAGGCCAATATATCCTTCCTGAGGTGAGGGGCCCAGAACTGAACCCAATATTCCAGATATGGTCTGACCGAGGGTCTATTAGAAGGTTCTGGTGAGGGTCACGATGCTCGGTGAGTAAATGCATTGAAGAACTGAGCAATGAAGACTCGGAGAGGTGTGCTCTGCCCTTTCCCCTCTGTGACCCGATTTCAAATGCAGTCCACGGGCATCGGATGAAAGTGCTATCTCTGCCTTATAGCACGACACGACTGAGAATTAGACATAGATTCAAAGAGAATAGCCAGGGTCCTATGCCAGAAGGAGAGTTGGTTCGGTTTGGGAAGCGGGAAGATTCACATTGATGCAGCTAAGCTTTCCCTCAACGGTTGAGACTTGTTGAGATAGAATTTCCTCTATGAGGTGTCTTGAAGGAACTTGGGGAAGTAAGATTCTGCAGTCCATCCGGCCAGTCCCAAAAATGAAAGTCCATCTATTGCCCACTCCCTCAAACACTTCTTCACACAAAGGGTGGTGGAAATCTGGAACTCTCTCCCAAAAAGCTGTTGAGGCCGGGGGTCAATTGAACATTTCAAAATTGAGATCGAGAGATTTTTGTTGGGTAAGAGTATTAAGGGATGTAGAGCAAAGGCAGGTAAATGGAGTTGAGGTACATATCAGCCATGATCTAATTGAATGGTGGAACAGGTTCGAGGGACTGAATGGCCTCCTCCTGTTCCTGTGTTCCTATCCAATTCTCACTTACATTTTTCCACACTCTCTGGACAGTCCATTTCACACTTTGCTTTAGTTCAATCTCAACTGTCTGAAAGAAAGACTTGCATTTCTACAGCGCCTTTCACCACCTCAGGACGTCCCAAAGCGCTTTACAGCCAATGAAGTACTTTTGAAGTCTAGTCACTGTTGTAATGTAGGAAACATGGCAGCCAATTTGCAGACAGCAAGGTGATTTTTATTTTTGTTTACCCTCACGCAGGCTTGAGGTTCCTGAGGTCTCTCCGCCTGCTGCAATTGCCAGAAATATTGCAGTATTTAAGGATCCTGAAGAGAAAGTAAGTTACGTTGTGAGTGGTGGGGTCGATACTATCAGGTGGTATCGCAACAGCTTCGTAAAGTGCCGACATCCAGCGGGCAGAGGACCAGAAGATGTCAGGTGCTAAACACAAGCATGTCCTGAAGAACCTTTACATTCTCTCTTCATCCACTAACCTCCCTTCTCATCCTAGCATGAGAGAGCTGACTGACTGCTGGCGAGAGAGCCACAGGCTCGAGGGGAGGAAGTGATGCTTCAGCTGTGCAGAGCTTTGGTCAGACCCCATCCTGGAGTAACTGCGTTCAGTTCTGGCCACCGCCAGGAAGGATATATTGACCTTGGAGTGGGGTGGGGGGGTGGGCGGCGCAGATTCACCAGAATGATACCGGGGCTGAAAGGGTTAAATTATGAGGTTGCATTGACGAGGCTTGTATTGTCTTGAGTTTAGAAGATTGAATAGTGATCTGATTGAGGTGTTTAAAACGTTTAAAAGGATTCGAAGGGTAGCTGGACAGGAGCAGTTTCCTCTGGTGGGGGGAGTCCAGGACAAGGGGGCAGAACCTTCAACTTAGAGCCAGGCCGTTCAGGGCTGATGTCAGGAAGCACTTCTTCACACAAAGGGTAGTGGAAATCTCGAACTCTCTCCCACAAAAAGCTATGGATGCCGGGGGTCAATTGGAGCTTTCAAGACTGAAGTTGATCGATTTTTATTGGGTAAGGGGTAACAAGGGATACAGAGCAAAGACAGATAAATGGAGTTGAGGTACAGATTCGCCTTAATCTCATTGGCGGGGCTTCAGTTTAACGTCTCATCCGAAAGGCGGTACCTCTGACAGTGCAGCACTCCCTCAGCCTAGATTCTGTCTTTGGAGCGGGGCTTGGACCCATGACTTTCTGCTGCCCATTGAGCCAAACCAGCTCTTGTTGGGGAATAGAATCCTATGCCTTCAGGAGAAGAAGGGGAAACATTTGGCAGTAAAAGAAGTGTAATATTTCCTCCGGTGTTGAATCCCTGCTGCTCACCATTCCAACTGATCTTTAAATCTTTTATTCTACAGTACAAACATCAAATTGGCAAGTTTGCTGTCTGTGTTTCTGGGCACGTGGCTCACGGCTGCTGGCTTCATCCACACGGTGAGTTTGTAGCCCGGCTCTTTACTGCTTCCACCTGTTTCATACACCACAGGTTTTGGGAACATAGACTTTTCATATTAATGGCAACAAGGGCATCTTGCATTTGTGTAGCGGCCTTAATGTGGAAAGAGGTCCCGAGATGCTTCTCAGAGGCTTGGGGAAAATAGATGCTCAGGTAAAGGGGGTGAGATGAGGAAGCGGTTATCAAAAACTTACTCAAAGAGATTGGTTTTAAGGACGGACTTAAAGGAGGAGAGAGAGGCGGAGAGGTTTAGGGAGGGAATTCTAGAGCTTAGGGTCCAGGCAGCTGAAGGCACGGCCGCCAATGGTGGGGCCAAGGGAGAGAGCGTTGCAGAAGATCCTGGGATCAGAGTTTTTTTTGGTGTGGGGGGGGGGCGGGTGGGGTGGGTTGTAGGGCTGGAGGAGGTTACAGAAATAAAGAGAGGCGAGATGGCAGAAATATTAAATTATTATTTTGCTTCAGTATAGAACAGATGGACATGACATTGGATGAGGAGATGAGTAATGAGATAAGTGCATTTAAAATAAAAAAGGGATAATTAAATAAACTAATCAAACTCAAAGAGGATAAAACCCCTGGTCCGGATGGATTGCATCCACACATTTTAAAAGAATCTAGGGAAGAGATAGCAGAGGCATTACTACGCATATTTAATAATTCGTTAGAAAAAGGTGTAATGCCAGAGGACTGGTGGATAGCTAACGTAATACCGATATTTAAGAAGGGGGATGAACGTGTCCAGGGAATTATAGGCCAGTCAGCTTAACATCGGTGGTAGGAAAAATAATGGAATCCCTACTAAAGGAGAAAATAGAAGAACATCTAGAAACCAAAAATATAATAATGAATAGTCAGCATGGATTTCAAAAGCAAAAGTCTTGCTTGACCAACCTTATTGAATTTTTTGAAGAGGAAACAGAGTAGACAATGGTAATGCAGTAGATGTAATTTATCTGGATTTTCAAAAGGCATTCGATAAGGTACCCCATAATAGACTGATGAACAAGGTCAGAGAATGCGGAGTCAGGGGACAAGAAGCAGAATGGATTGCTGGCTGGCTTCATGACAGAAAGCAGAGAGTAGGAGTAAAGGGTAGGGATTCACAGTAGCAGAAGGTGGGAGTGGTGTTCCACAAGGATCAGTGCTGGAACCACTGTTCACAATTTACATTAACAATTTAGACTTTGGAATCAAAAACACAATTTCTAAATTTGCGGATGACACCAAATTGGGGGGTGGGGAGATAGTCAATACTGAGGAGGACTGCAACAAATTACAGGAGGACATTAATAAACTTACAGAATGGGCAAGTAATTGGCAAATGAAGTTCAACACAGATAAATGTGAGGTATTACATTTTGGTAGGAAGAATAGGGAGGTCACTTTTCACTTGGAGGGTGTGAGTCTGGGTGGGGGAGAGGAACAAAGGGATCTCGGAGAACAAATACACAAATTACTAAAAGTTGCGACGCAGGTTAGCAAGGCCATAAAAAAAAGCAAACCAAGCACTCGGATTTATTTCTAGAGGGATAGAATTGAAAAGCAGGGAAGTTATGCTAAACCTGTGTCAAACCTTGGTTAGACTACACTTGGAGTACTGCGTACAGTTCTGGTCTCCATATTATAAAAAGGATATAGAGGCACTGGAGAGGATGCAGAGAAGATTTACAAGGATGATACCAGAAATGCAAGGGTATACCTATCAGGAAAGGATGAACAGGCTGGTTGAAAAAAGAAGGCTGAGGGGTGACCTAATAGAGGTCTTTAAAATTATGAAAGGTTTTGATAGAGTGGATACAGAGAGAATGTTTCCACTTGTGGGGAAGAGCATAACTATAGGCCATCAATATAAGATAGTCACCAAGAAATCCAATAGGGAATTCAGAAGAAACTTCTTTACCCAAAGAGTGGTGAGAATGTGGAACTCGCTACCACAGGGAGTGGTTGAAGCGAATAGTGTAGATGCATTTAAGGGGAGGCTAGACAAGCATATGAGGGAGAAGGGAATAGAGGGTTATGCTGGTAGATTTAGATGAGGAAAGACGGGAGGAGGCTCGTGTGGAGCATAAACGCCGGCATGGACTGGTTGGGCCGAATGGCCTGTTTCTGTGCCGTATATCCTATGTAATCCTATGTAAGCCATGGAGGGATTTGAACATGAGGCGTTGGGGGGCCAGGAGCCAAGGTAGGCCAGAGAGATGGGGTGATGGGCGAGCAGGACTCGGTGTGGGATAGGATACGGGCAGCATTGGAAACTCTTCAAGCTCAGTAGCCCAGGAAGACTCCAGGTTTGACCCCTCACCCTCCAGTTTATGCGAAAATAGCTTGTAAAAGTCCATCCCCTGCCCCTGCACCGTCTAGACTGGCTGCCTGGTTGGGGGGGGGGGGGTGAGGTACCACGGGGGTTGTTAACAGAGGAAGAGTGAAGAGGGGAGAGGCAGGGGAAGACTTGGAAAGGTCTGAGGATGTTGTGGCCTATTTTATTTGCCTCCAAGCCTGAATCTTCGTCATAGCATTTCTGTTGCGTGAATCCTTTCACCTGGGCTGGTTAGGGTTGAGTGAAGAAGACTCTTGGACGACTTGGTCACTAATTGTCACGCTCTCTGTTTTTAGATCGAGAACTCCGGAGACCCCTGGTTGAAGGAACCCAACGATCAAACCTTAACTTACTGGCAGTGCGTCTATCTACTCATGGTCACCATGTCAACCGTCGGGTACGGTGACTTCAGTGCCAAGACCACAGTTGGCCAGGTCTTCATGGTGTTCTTCATCATCATGGGCTTGGTAAGACAATCCCTTCATTTTCTGCTAATGTCTTTAAGGCATGCAGTGTTCCTCCATCTCGCCTCTAATGTGCGCCCTTTGAATCCAGCTCTGATTAACGGCACCACGGTCTCCTCTCTGCCGAGGGAGCATGGGTGGAACTGTCACTCAAGTTGGCACCAAGTTGTCCTTCTTGGTCAGAGATGCCCCCCTGCCCCCACCATTGCCTCCTCCCCCTCCCCCGCGGGCAGTTACCATGGGAAGTGCCGCCTTGCCAAACCTTGGCAAAGACCGATGAACAATCAAGGTAAATTTAGTCCACTTTCAGACTTCTGGCTGGAAGGGGCCAGCTTTGACCTGCTATATGAAGGTGCGTTACTAGCAGAGGAGACCTTGCTCGCGGGCCTCTCTCATCGGGAGACCGCAGCTGCCATTTTGCACGTAGCGGATGCTACTGTACGCTATGATGGCGTTGGAACTAATGGGATCCTTTAGCTTTGAACAAAGTATTTAGAAGAGATCCAGACCTAACATTCGGCCCGTTTTTCGGTTGCTAAGTGGCATACTAAGGTGCCAATATGGCGGGTAGCAAGCGCGCGCACATTTCTGGGCGAAAGTGCGCTGCCCCCCCGACCCACCGATCGCCCCCCAACCCACCGATCACCCCCCGACCCACCGATCGCCCCCCGACCCACCAATCACCCCCGACCCACCGATCACCCCCCGACCCACCGATATCGCCCCCGACCCACCGATCACCCCCCGACCCACCGATCGCCCCCCGACCCACCAATCACCCCCGACCCACCGATCACCCCCCCGACCCACCGATCACCCCCCCGACCCACCGATCGCCCCCGACCCACCGATCACCCCCGACCCACCGATCACCCCCGACCCACCGATCGCCCCCCGACCCACCGATCACCCCCGACCCACCGATCGCCCCCCGACCCACCGATCGCCCCCCGACCCACCGATCGCCCCCTGACCCACCGATCACCCCCCGACTCACCAATCACCCCCGACCCACCAATCACCCCCGACCCACCGATCGCCCCGACCCACCGATCACCCCCCGACCCACCGATCACCCCCCGACCCACCGATCACCCCCCGACCCACCGATCACCCCCCCGACTCACCAATCACCCCCCGACTCACCGATCGCCCCCCGACCCACCAATCACCCCCGACCCACCGATCACCCCCCGACCCACCGATCACCCCCCCCGACCCACCAATCACCCCCGACCTACCGATCACCCCCCCGACCCACCGATCACCCCCGACCCACCAATCACCCCCCAACCCACCAATCACCCCCGACCCATCGATCGCCCCCGACCCACCGATCACCCCCGACCCACCGATCACCCCCGACCCACCAATCACCCCCCAACCCACCGATCACCCCCCGACCCACCAATCACCCCCGACCTACCGATCACCCCCCGACTCTCCGATCACCCCCCGACCCACCGATCACCCCCCGACCCACCGATCGCCCCCGACCCAGTGGAGAAACTTCTTTACCCAGAGAATGGTGAGAATGTGGAACTCGCTACCACAGGGAGTAGTTGAAGCGAATAGCAGAGATACATTTAAGGGGAAGCTGGATAAACACAGGAAGGAGAAAGGAATAGAAGGATATGTTGATGGGGTGAGGTGAAGAGGGGTGGGAGGAGGCTGGTGTGGAGCAGAAACACCGGCACGGAGCAGTGGGGCCGAATGGCCTGTTTCCGTGTTGTACACTCGGTGTAACTCTATGTAAGATGGTGGTGATAACCCTTCGGCTTAAACGCGGCAACTCCACCGAAACCTTAACGATGGCCGGTTTTGAAATGAAAGCTAATATTCGAACCCTTGCCAACTCTGACAGGCCTTGTTTGCAAGTCACGTCCCTGAGATTATAGAAATTATCGGGAGCCATCGCAAGTACACTGGATCATACCGACAAGTCACGGGTAAAAAGTGAGTATTCTCCGTCTGTCTCGCCGGTCACTTCCCAGACCAGACGGGTCTTCTGATCGATTTTTTAAAATTAAAATTTCCCTGCTGTCTCAGTAAGCTTTCTCCGAGTCACTCCGATCAGGACGGGTGTTAGGGAGGGTACGGCTTGCCTCCGCTCACAACGCAGGGACTCCTGCCGGACAGTGCGTGGGCGTCAGAGGAGGGCGTGACCAGGCGTGACACTTGTCACACGCATCATGTGTCACACTTGCATCTGGTTGGCTGAGATTTTGAACTCCTAATCCAGTAGCAAATCACAGCTGAGTAGAAGCCTCCACTGGAAAGTCACAATTGAGAACCGCCGGTTAAAAGTTGTCAAACTGCTACGGTTAGCGCTGGCGGAAGGGGAACCAATTTTCCTTATCGCATTGCCCGGGGGAGGCTGAGTTCTCAAATCTCCGTCCCTACTGTCTTGCCCCCTTCGTGTTCCCAGTCGGCCGACCAACGCTGTGATTGGGGTCAGGCCGACCAGCATTGCTAGCGGAATGATGCAGGAGGTTGTGGGGCCGTTCCCAGGACCCCTGGCTTAACTCTGCCCTGAACATCTATCGGGGCAGCATTTGGTGAGCGGAAGGCATGGCGGAGGTGGGGGGAGGGGGAGCGGAGGGGTACAGCAAAGCGAGCAAAAGAGACGGTCTAGTTTGCGCTAACGCCCCTAAGCGCCCCACAAAACGCAGACTGTCGGCATGAATGCCAAGTGAAAGCTGGGCCTACTCTCCACCAACGTTCCCTCTCCTGCAGCGGGAACCCTTGTGCCCTCTCTTTTGGGCATGATGCCCATTTGTAGCCATAACTGTGCCACGCCTTTTCACCCACCAGGGAATTGATTCGGAGTGGCTTCAAACCACTTCACGTAGAGTCTTCAAGGGCAAGTGAGGGTGAGAGTTTGCTAGTGCAATGCCAGGAACAAGGGAGCGCTCCCCACATCTCGATTGCGAAAAGATTCACTTTCGTGGTGTAACTTTTGACCTTTGTATGTGATCTGTTGTAGATATGTTGTAGTCTGCGGCCACATCACTCTGTACAGTATCCATAATTTCCTGAAGGATTTTATCCGCAAAGAGAGAGAGGAAAGTTCAACAGACATTGTAGTTATGGAGGAGTAAGTTCTAAGTGCTGATAACTGGCATCTCTCCTAGTTTCCTTTCAAGATCTGAAATATATATTTTTTTAATTATTCCCGGGATGTGGGCGTCGCTGGTGAGGCCGGCATTTATTGCCCATCCCTCGTTATATACAGGTTTTATACATTGAGTGTCTCGCTGGGTCACTTCAGAGGGCAGTTAAGAGTCAACCATAGTGGTGTGGGACTGGAGACTGGGCAAGAACGGCGGGTTTCCTTCCCTAAAGGACATTAGTGAGCCAGTAATATAAAAATGCAGCAACTGGTCTTTGATTTCGAGTTGCTGTAGTTCATGTTATTATCGTAGGAAAGGTAGTCGAGTGGTTATAGAACTGGACCACCAACCCAAGCCTCATTTTGTTCCAAAACACACCCGCGACCTTCACCATCGAGAAGGACAAGGGCAGCAGGCGCATGGGAACACCACCACCTCCAAGTTCCCCTCCAAGTCACACACCATCCTGACTTGGAAATATATCGGCCGTTCCTTCATCGTCGCTGGGTCAAAATCCTGGAACTCCCTCCCTAACAGCACTGTGGGAGCACCTTCACCACACGGACTGCAGCGGTTCAAGAAGGCGGCTTACCACCACCTTCTCAAGGGGCAACTAGGGATGGGCAATAAATGCTGACCTTGCCAGCGACGCCCACATCCCGAGAAGGGAATCATTAAAAACGGACCCAGTGTTGTGCCGATGTGTAAGGGGTGGAGTCTCCATTGTAGAAGCACTGATGGAATGGGGTAGATCTCGAACTTGGTGCCGGGTGTGAAAAGAGCATGGCGGATCTACGCCCGTATTGGAGACCGCCTGATTTTCACGTCAGTCGATTTGCCCCCATCCGACACGCCTGTTTCACTCCTGTGCGGGCGTTTGAAAATCCACCCCCGACCCCCTCCCCTCCTGCTGTTTTGCTCTTCAGCAGAACCCGATCCCGTCGCTGATTTCCCTTCCCATTGAGATTGTTGGACAAGGGTCAGGTTTGGCAACCAAGACAAATTGCCATCTTTTTATGCCCCTCCTCCCTCTCCCAACCCCATCTTAAATGGGGTAAAGCCTACCCAAAAATAACGCATGGGGGCCAATGCAGCATGTGTGTGTTTAGGAGTTGGTGCGTTAACTGTACCAATCAGAACATATAGCTCGTCGTGTCTTAATCCCGGTCTGGGCGATGTGCCCCAGTGCTGCTTGTACTTTACCCATTCGTCATGCCAGCTATCTTGTGTCCCCTTGGGCGGACTTCCCAAATTCGAGGTTAATTCGATGTATTGAGCTCACGTTGGAGTGGGGTCAAACCGCCAAACTCAATTCATCTCGTAGCTTTATTCCGGAGACTTTCCCCCATTGTACAGTGCTGGGTTCAAACCGCGGGCGGTGTCCTGGAGATTAATCTTCAATCCCGGGAGACTCCAGGCCAATCCTGGAGGGTTGGCAACCCTGCCTGACCATGTAGGCTGGTCCAAATGGGGGCGCCGCTGAGCTGCGTTGCCACAGAACTGACCGTGCGACCGTCCACCTTGACAAGAAAACTGGGCGAGAAAAATATCCTGTAGCATTACCGGATATAACGTGTGGTACTGTGGTTGACCTTTTGTTCAGAGTGAGCTCGCTCCTGTAACTGATTTGTAGAAATGGAGCGCGGAGGAGCGAATTAACAAAATGGCGGCTGCTCCGGTCTATTCGAGCAAAGGAACCGGAATCACGTAAATAATAGTCAATCTAAGCTTAGTTTCACAGGAAATGTCTTCTCAATTAACTCTGTACGCAATGCTTGGTTACAGCCTTAACCCTGGCCTCGAGCTACAGGCCCTGTTCAAACGTCACATGACTCAGATGGAGTTTTACCAAGGATCCGTACTCAACCCGACTGATTTGGAGAGGGTCCAGGTAAGAACATTAACAGTTGCGATGATGCTGGTGCTGATGTTATCAGACGGAGGCCCAAATGCATTCGATTGCCGCTCCTCTGTCTGACAGCTGTTCATTTTATTTGGATTAATTCCTCCATGAAAATAACAGGCCCCAGGATAGCAGACGACATCCCCCTGACCTGCACTCCTGACCTTGACAGAGCCTGGCTTGGCGAGTCAGCATCTAGCAGGCTTAAGGTTGTAGGTAGCACAGGTGAGGAAATCATTGGCTAGGTGGTCTAGCCTATTGGCAGTTGGCACAGACCATTGTCCAGGCCTTGCATTTAGCCATATCCTTCTCGAGGTCGAGCACCTTTGACCCAATCACTCGTAGAATGGGGGCCATCAGCCGCACTGGCTTGGCATGTGAAGGAATAAGCCATATAAACTATTCATAAAAATACACCATTCTATGAAAGAATTCTGGCCTTATTAAAACATGACAAACTAGGTTTGGAAATCTAGAAACCAAACTATGAAAAAGCTGTGAAAGCATTCTGGCTATAGAGATAAGATAGCTGTTGACACTAAATCAATAACCTTATTGAAACAGAAGGTTAAAGACTCCGGTAGGCTGAACCTTTCGGAATGAAACAATGGTTCACCCTGGACAAGGTGTTCTAATTTACACTTCGTAAAGAAGCACATAAAAGTAAGAAACATCTGCCTTCGTAAAAATGACATCAAGTAAAAAACACACCTGCCGTACCACCGTTTTTTATGGTAAACGTAGAACACCTAGAGAAGAGACATAATTCTATAATGCTACCAGCTGAGGTGACTGTAAGAATTGCAGGGGTCAGCAGAAAAATGACTAGAGATAATTAGCTTACATCAGCAGAAAACCTTAAAGGAAATACCACTGGAAAAGGGTATAAATATTGAACTCTCAAATGGGATAACAGATTCGCTTTAAAGGGGCAAAGCAATTCTCAGCTTCAGAGGCGGCTCTGTAAGTCTTCAACTCTTTGTACCTCGGGGATCAAAGGTGTTTGATTTTGATGGATATCCTGAATAGAACTTTAAGAACTGTAAAACTGTAGCGAAGTTAAGATTTGAGAGTAAGGTTCTCTGATAATAGGATTGTAAAGCTTTCTGTTTTTGGAATTATTAATGTTGCGATTGACTCACCAACTGGAAATTACATGTCGGTTCTTTAAGAAATCTATATATTTTTAGAATTCTCTCACATAAGACTTCTGTATCAAAAACTCGTGAACTCAATCTCTGTACACTCTTTGGTGAGGAGTTGCAGAATTCTGGGGGAGTTTTCCAGACCGTCATAATATCCGGAACGTTACAGTCTAGCTAAACTTATTAAAAGTGCTATCTGGAGGACGGTAACATTTTCAGGTTGTTCCTTTCCTTTAGGGAGAGATAGTCCGGACCTTTAGACCCAATTAAGCATCTTTAGGATTCGGCTACCTCAAACTTTAGTTGAAAGTGAACGTCTGAGGAATACACCTGATCCGGGGTAGCTCTAAAGGGGCTAGGACTAGAAAATATCCCTTCAGGCAGTTGTCCTTTGTCGAGGGACCATTTTGCTCAAGAATGGCCTTGACAAATAAGGTAACTGGCCAGTGGTCTGACGTTCCCCAGCATCAATGAACGTTGAAATTGGGAAGCAATGGATGTGCGAAGCTTTACACGATCACAGAGAGCACCATCAGCAGATGAGTGGGTACCAGGCCCAAAGTTCCAGGCCTGAAATCACGTGGACCATTGGGGAGTCAGGCCGTCCATAGTCCTCAGCAAAATGCAGCTTCTGAGGAACGTACTTAAGGATTGACCTGGAGGCCGAGACTCCATAAAGAATATCTCTCCTCAGACAAAGTTAGCCGTGCATATCCCGACTTCCAACGCCCCAGACCCCATTTGTATCTCGGTCCATGGGCCTTCCAGCTAGCTGATGACCATAGAACCAAAAGACCACGGCCATTGTTTCTTGTGGTGCACGGACTTGATCCATTCCTGGGAAAGGAAGAGTTCAACCTCATGCTCCTCGCTGCCCAAAGGGCTGAGTCCACCATCCATCTCCTCCCAGATCCCAATCTCCAACTAAATCTGTTACAGTCCCAATGCTGCACCACAGCATCGAACGGTGAACCAGGGGTCAAGGTGCCTGTCAAGGACATTCACAACTGGATCCCTCTGACCTTTGACCCAGTCACAACCGATTTGACCATTCGGGAGGGCCTTCGCCCAGCTCGAGGCCAAACCCAGCTGTTCTGCACAGCCTTCGCACACAGGCCAAGCCTCTTCTTGTTAATGAGCCCATTAAGCTCACACAAACATGTGATACTGACGGGCACGCAAAGGCCAGCTGGTCCCTCAGTCCTGGCCCGCACCCAATGATGGTCGGAGCATTGTGACTAAACACGTGCCCCTGCCACCCCATCCCCAGCATAGCCCAGGGCCCACACCGCCCGCCCCGCCCCTCCCCCGCCCCGCCCCTCCCCCGCCCCGCCCCTCCCCCATCCCCGTCCCATCCTCAGCATAGCCCCGCCCCTCCTCGCCCCTCCCCCGTCCCCCACCCCATCCCCAGCATAGCCCAGGGCCCGCCCTGCCCCTCCCCCGTCCCATCCTCAGCATAGCCCTGCCCCTCCTCCGTCCCCCACCCCATCCTCAGCATAGCCCCGCCTGCCCCGCCCCTCCCCCGTCCCATCCCCAGCATAGCCCAGGGCCTGCCCCGCCCCTCCCCGTCCCATCCCCAGCATAGCCCAGGGCCCGCCCCACCCCTCCCCCGTCCCATCCCCAGCATAGCCCAGGGCCCGCCCCGCCCCTCCCCCGTCCCATCCCCAGCATAGCCCAGGGCCCGCCCCGCCCCTCCCCGTCCCATCCCCAGCATAGCCCAGGGCCCGCCCCACCCCTCCCCCGTCCCATCCCCAGCATAGCCCAGGGCCCGCCCCGCCCCTCCCCCGTCCCATCCCCAGCATAGCCCAGGGCCCGCCCCACCCCTCCCCCGTCCCCCGCCCCATCCCCAGCATAGCCCAGGGCCCGCCCCGGCCCTCCCCCGTCCCATCCCCAGCATAGCCCAGGGCCCGCCCCACCCCTCCCCCGTCCCATCCCCAGCATAGCCCAGGGCCCACCCCGCCCCTCCCCCGTCCCATCCCCAGCATAGCCCAGGGCACGCCCCACCCCTCCCCCGTCCCCCGCCCCATCCCCAGCATAGCCCAGGGCCCGCCCCGCCCCTCCCCCGTCCCATCCCCAGCATAGCCCAGGGCCCGCCCCTCCCCCGTCCCATCCCCAGCATAGCCCAGGGCCCGCCCCGCCCGCCCCTCCCCCGTCCCATCCCCAGCATAGCCCAGGCCCCGCCCCGCCCGTCCGCCCCTCCCCCGTCCCATCCCCAGCATAGCCCAGGGCCCGTCCCATCCCCAGCATAGCCCAGGGCCCGCCCCGCCCCTCCCCCGCCCCATCCCCAGCATAGCCCAGGCCCCGCCCCGCCCTGCCCGCCCGCCCCTCCCCCGTCCCATCCCCAGCATAGCCCAGGGCCCGCCCCATCCCCAGCATAGCCCAGGCCCCGCCCCGCCCGCCCCTCCTCCGTCCCATCCCCAGCATAGCCCAGGGCCCGCCCCATCCCCAGCATAGCCCAGGCCCCGCCCCGCCCGCCCCTCCTCCGTCCCATCCCCAGCATAGCCCAGGCCCCACACTGCCCGCCCCGCCCCCTCTTCCGTCCGTCTCCCCCTGCCCCCTTCCACTGCCCAATTGGTCCGTTAGATAAATCTGAACAAGGCGATCATTTATTTTGGGTTTCCAATGACTTGTTAAAGGGACAGTTCTTAAAGGCACAGCACCATGAGCAAATGGGTAGAATGAGGACGATATCTGGGCAATGTACAGGAAGCAAAACGTTCCTTAAATATATATTTGACATTAAATATGAGTAAAGCCCTTCTCATTCTCACTGTAGCTGGACGAGGCCGACGCCTGTTTGATTTTGGCAGACAAAAATTGCATCAATCCTGAAGCGGAGGATTCGACAAACATCATGAGGTAGGAACCTGGCATCCAGAGATGGATCAAATTGCATTTATATAGAACCCTGACACCTACAAGCACATCACCCAATGGCATCGCTCGCAGTGCAGATCAGCTCAGCTGTCATTCTGAACCGAGCATTTTCCACAATAGGATCGATATCTGGTTACAGTTAGTTGTGGGATAAATACTGTCCAGGACACCGGGGGAGAACTCCCCTGCTCTTCTCCAAAATGGCCGTGGGATCTGTTACATCCACCTGAGAGAGCAGATGGGGCCTGGGGTTAATGTCTCATCTGAAAGATGGCACCTCCGGTAGTGCTGCACTCCCTCAGTACTGCCCCTCCGACAGTGCGGCGCTCCCTCAGTACAGCCCCTCCGACAGTGCAGCGCTCCCTCAGTACTGCCCCTCCGACACTGCAGCGCTCCCTCAGTACTGCCCCTCCGACAGTGCAGCACTCCCTCAGTACTGCCCCCCGACAGTGCGTCACTCCCTCAGTACCGCCCCTCCGACAGTGCGGCACTCCCTCAGTACTGCCCCTCCGACAGTGCAGCACTCCCTCAGTACTGCCCCTCCAACAGTGCGGAGTTCCCTCAGTACTGCCCCTCCGACAGTGCGGAGTTCCCTCAGTACTGCCCCTCCGACAGTGCAGCACTCCCTCAGTACTGCCCCTCCGACAGTGCGGAGTTCCCTCAGTACTGCCCCTCCGACACTGCAGCACTCCCTCAGTACTGACCCTCAGACAGTGCGGTGCTCCCTCAGTACTGCCCCTCCGACTGTTGGAGGGTCAGTACTGAGTGAGTGCTGCACTGTCAGAGGTGCCGTCTTTCGGATGAGATGTTATGCCGAGGCCCCGTCTGCTCTCTCAGATGGATGTATAAGATCCCGTGGCACTATTGAAGAAGAGCAGGGGAGTTCTCCCCGGTGTCCTGGGCCAATATTTATCCCTCAACCAACATCACAAAACACATCTTGTCATTATCACATTGCTGTGTGTGGGAACTTGCTGTGCGTAAATTGGTTGCTGCGATTCCGACACTTCAAAAAGTACTTCATTGGCTGTAAAGCACTTTGGGACGTCCGGTGGTGGTGAAAGGCGCTGGAGAAATGCAGGTCTTTTTTTTTTTACAGTTTTTGTCTCTATCTGCCTTAACTCCCCCCTCAAAGCAACATCTTCTTCAGGATCAAAGTCACATTTCTGGTTCCCAAGGCAACCTTGCTGAGACAGATTGATAACTCAGAGCCAGATTAGGCGTGGGTTTATCCGGCTGACTTTCACCAGATTGACCATCTGCGTGTGGTGGGTGTGAATCCGGCCGAGGTCTCGTGGGAGACCGGCCTTCCACAACCTGAACGGAATCCGATCAAGTGGCAGAGGTGAAGGAGCCGTGAGGTAAACGCCTGCAAGACCCAGTCCCCAGACACAGTTAATCATCAAATTTAACCTTAAGCTAAAATTCTTTTCACAATTAAAATCATTCGTTATCAATTGGTGTAAAATCACTTTAAAAAAATCATGTATGACAAACGGCCATGTCGCCCATCACAGCTGTACCTCTACTCCCCTAACTCTCCCACTGAAGCCCATCCCTCTAGTCCCCTAACTCTCCATTTAAAGCCCATCCCTCTAGTCCCCTAACTCTCCCATCGAAGCCCATCCCTCTGGTCTCCAACTCTCCCACTGAAGCCCATCCCTCTAGTCCCCTAACTCTCCATTTAAAGCCCATCCCTCTAGTCCCCTAACTCTCCCATCGAAGCCCATCCCTCTGGTCCCCTAACTCTCCCATTGAAGCCCATCCCTCTAGTCCCCTAACTCTTCCATCGAAGCCCATCCCTCTCATCCCCTAACTCTCCCATCGAAGCCCATCCCTCTAGTCCCTTAACTCTCCCATTGAAGCCCATCCCTCTAGTCCCCTAACTCTTCCATCGAAGCCCATCCCTCTAGTCCCCTAACTCTCCCATCGAAGCCCATCCCTCTGGTCCCCTAACTCTCCCATCGAAGCCCATCCCTCTGGTCCCCTAACTCTCCCATCGAAGCCCATCCCTCTAATCCCCTAACTCTTCCATTGAAGCCCATCCCTCTAGTCCCCTAACTCTCCCATCGAAGCCCATCCCTCTAGTCCCCTAACTCTCCCATCGAAGCCCATCCCTCTAGTCCCCTAACTCTCCCATCGAAGCCCATCCCTCTTGTCCCCAACTCTCCCACTGAAGCCCATCCCTCTAGTCCCCTAACTCTCCATTTAAAGCCCATCCCTCTAGTCCCCTAACTCTCCCATCGAAGCCCATCCCTCTAGTCCCCTAACTCTCCCATCGAAGCCCATCCCGCTAGTCCCCTAACTCTCCCACTGAAGCCCATCCCTCTAGTCCCCTAACTCTCCCACTGAAGCCCATCCCTCTGGTCCCCTAACTCTTCCATTGAAGCCCATCCCTCTAGTCCCCTAACTCTCCCATCGAAGCCCATCCCTCTAGTCCCTTAACTCTCCCATCGAAGCCCATCCATCTGGTCCCCTAACTCTCCCATCGAAGCCCATCCCTCTCGTCCCCTAACTCTCCCATCGAAGCCCATCCCTCTAGTCCCCTAACTCGCCCATCGAAGCCCATCCCTCCAGACGCCTATCTCTCCCATCGAAGCCCATCCCTCTAGTCCCCTAACTCTCCCATCGAAGCCCATCCCTCTCGTCCCCTAACTCTCCCATCGAAGCCCATCCCTCTAGTCCCCTAACTCGCCCATCGAAGCCCATCCCTCCAGACGCCTATCTCTCCCATCGAAGCCCATCCCTCTAGTCCCCTAACTCTCCCATCGAAGCCCATCCCTCTCGTCCCCTAACTCTCCCATCGAAGCCCATCCCTCTGGTCCCCTAACTCTCCCATCGAAGCCCATCCCTCTAATCCCCTAACTCTTCCATTGAAGCCCATCCCTCTAGTCCCCTAACTCTCCCATCGAAGCCCATCCCTCTAGTCCCCTAACTCTCCCATCGAAGCCCATCCCTCTGGTCCCCTAACTCTCCATTTAAAGCCCATCCCTCTAGTCCCCTAACTCTCCCATCGAAGCCCATCCCTCTTGTCCCCAACTCTCCCACTGAAGCCCATCCCTCTAGTCCCCTAACTCTCCATTTAAAGCCCATCCCTCTAGTCCCCTAACTCTCCCATCGAAGCCCATCCCTCTGGTCCCCTAACTCTCCCATTGAAGCCCATCCCTCTAGTCCCCTAACTCTTCCATTGAAGCCCATCCCTCTAGTCCCCTAACTCTCCCATCGAAGCCCATCCCTCTAGTCCCTTAACTCTCCCATCGAAGCCCATCCATCTGGTCCCCTAACTCTCCCATCGAAGCCCATCCCTCTCGTCCCCTAACTCTCCCATCGAAGCCCATCCCTCTAGTCCCCTAACTCGCCCATCGAAGCCCATCCCTCTAGTCGCCTATCTCTCCCATCGAAGCCCATCCCTCTAGTCCCCTAACTCTCCCATCGAAGCCCATCCCTCTAGTCCCCTAACTCTCTCATCAAAGCCCATCCCTCTAGTCCCCTAACTCTCCCATCGAAGCCCATCCCTCTAGTCCCCTAACTCTCCCATCGAAGCCCATCCCTCTGGTCTCCAACTCTCCCATCGAAGCCCATCCCTCTAGTCCCCTAACTCTCCCATCGAAGCCCATCCCTCTAGTCCCCTAACTCTCCCATCGAAGCCCATCCCTCTAGTCCCCTAACTCTCCCATCGAAGCCCATCCCTCTAGTCCCCTAACTCTCCCATCGAAGCCCATCCCTCTAGTCCCCTAACTCGCCCATCGAAGCCCATCCCTCTAGTCCCCTAACTCTCCCATCGAAGCCCATCCCTCTAGTCCCCTAACACTCCCATCGAAGCCCATCCCTCTAGTCCCCTAACTCTCCCATCGAAGCCCATCCCTCTAGTCCCCTAACTCTCCCATCGAAGCCCATCCCTCTAGTCCCCTAACTCTCCCATCGAAGCCCATCCCTCTAGTCCCCTAACACTCCCATTGAAGCCCATCCCTCCAGTCCCCTGTGGGGCTATTTCCCACAGTGTTGTCGCTCCAATTCTCCAACCTACACTGCCTACGAGAGCTATCCCCCCCGGGAGTGTGGAATTATTCTTGTGCAACAACTCTCTCAAACCTTCATATTTAAATATTTACAAAACTTTCTTTAATGTCTGATTGTAGGGCAATTGCTGTCAAGCAGTACTGTCCTGAAATAAGAGTGATCGCTCAGGTACTACAATACCACAGCAAGGTGAGTCCATCATCGCTGGAGGGATGAGCACTGCTGTCTACATCCTCAATCCTGACCTATCGTTCCACATCCCGTACAAACAGAATCATTTCTGGGAAAAGGCAAAATTCAGTAACCCCAAACCAGTCTTGCCCTTTTTGATGATCAACTGAACTTCTCAGTGGGTAGCACACTTGCATCTGAGTCAGAAGGTCATGGATTCGAGTCCCACTCCAGGGACTTGAGCACAAAATCCAGGCTGGCACTCCCAGTGCAGTACTGAGGGAGTGCTGCACTGTCGGAGGTGCCGTCTTTCGGATGAGACATTAAACCGAGGCCCAGTCTGCCCTCTCAGGTGGACGTGAAAGGTCCCATGGCCATTATTTCAAGATGAGCAGGGGAGTTGTCCCCGGTGTCCTGGCCAATATTTATCCCTCAACTAATATCACCTAAACAGATTATCCGGTCATTATCACATTGCTGTTTGTGGGAGCTTGCTGTGCGCAAATTGGCTGCCGCATTTCCCACATTACAACAGTGACTGCACTTCAAAACTGCTTCATTGGCTTTGGGGTATCATGAATTCATAAAAAAGGCAAATCTTGCTTTTTTTATATCGCTCAACTCCACCCACCCACCTTCTCCCCATATCCCTCAACCCCACCCACCTTCTCCCCATATCCCTCAACCCCACCCACCCACCTTCTCCCCAATCCCTCAACCCCACCCACCCACCTTCTCCCCAATCCCTCAACCCCACCCACCCACCTTCTCCCCAATCCCTCAACCCCACCCACCCACCTTCTCCCCATGTCCCTCAACCTCACCTACCCACCTTCTCCCCAATCCCTCAACCCCACCTACCCACCTTCTCCCCAATCCCTCAACCCCATCTACCCACCTTCTCCCCAATCCCTCAACCCCACCCACCCACCTTCTCCCCATATCCCTCAGCCCCACCCACCCACCTTCTCCCCAATCCCTCAACCCCACCCACCCACCTTCTCCCCAATCCCTCAACCCCACCCACCCACCTTCTCCCCAATCCCTCAACCCCACCCACCCACCTTCTCCCCATATCCCTCAACCTCACCTACCCACCTTCTCCCCAATCCCTCAACCCCACCTACCCACCTTCTCCCCATCCCTCAACCCCATCTACCCACCTTCTCCCCAATCCCTCAACCCCACCCACCCACCTTCTCCCCATATCCCTCAGCCCCATCCACCCACCTTCTCCCCATATCCCTCAACCCCACCCACCCACCTTCTCCCCATATCCCTCAACCCCACCCACCCACCTTCTCCCCAATCCCTCAACCCCACCCACCCACCTTCTCCCCATATCCCTCAACCCCACCCACCCACCTTCTCCCCATATCCCTCAACCCCACCCACCCACCTTCTCCCCAATCCCTCAACCCCACCCACCCACCTTCTCACCATATCCTCAACCCCACCCACCCACCTTCTCCCCATATCCCTCAACCCCACCCACACACCTTCTCCCCAATCCCTCAACCCCACCCACCCACCTTCTCCCCAATCCCTCAACCCCACCCACCCACCTTCTCCCCAATCCCTCAACCCCACCCACCCACCTTCTCCCCAATCCCTCAACCCCACCCACCCACCTTCTCCCCATACCCCATATCGGTGCTATATAAATGCACGTTGTTGTTGTTCTTGTGTGTGGTGTGGCAGGCCTACCTGCAGAACCTCCCTAGCTGGGACATGAAGCAGAGGGATAGCGTGATCTGCTTGTCGGAGCTGAAGATGGGCTTTATCGCGCAGAACTGCATCGTCCCAGGCTTCTCCACACTGCTGGCCAACCTCTTCATCAACAAGTCCCGAGTGCAGGTAAGGATAACCCAAGAGTAAAGGCTGGTCTTCCCATGATGACCCGCTGAGTTTAGCAGAGGAGTAGTTGAGCTGTACAATCCCAGGTTGCACTGCGTTAGAGGATCCCAGCCAGGGCCGGCTGGACAGGTGATTGAGCCAAGGGAGGGGCGCGGGGGAGTCCAGGTGCCTGCTCCTGTGCAGCGAGCTCCAGATGGGAATGAACGCTTGTGGTTACTGGGCGAGGGCAGGACCTCTCACACCCTACACACGAACACACAAAGGCCAGCTGGCCCATCAAGCCTGCTTCACACCACAATTGCTGGAGCAGCGCGACAAGACACTCCCTACCTGCTCCGTCCACACCCATCTCAGCTCCTGGGAGAGAGAATAAAAACAGAGAAAAGCCCTGAGCCAGTAAGGGGAAAATGCCTCTCCAACCCCCTCGGGCGATCGAAACCCAGTCCAGATCACAGGGACATGGGAAAGCCTGTGGAGCAGTCTGGCAATTGCCCCAGAGGAGCGGAGATATTGGTGGAGAGATGAGCTCTTATTACATACGTCGATCTAACTTATGGGACGTTATCTAGAAAGGCCTAAAAACAGTTATCAGCGAGTGAGTCTGCCTTGAGGCCAGGAGCAATTGCGATGTTTTAGTTGGGTATATTCCTTTAAAGCAAAGATAGAATTTGCCAGAAAATCAGGTTGGTGAGTGGTAATTCACTATAAAGGGGTGTAACAATTAGACAGCGAACCCCATCCCTCCAGTCCCCTGATGCTCTCTACACCCTACACAGCAGATGGAGAAAAAGGGGACATCACTGAGGTACGGGCAATATTCAGTGATAGAATCGCAAAATTCAGAATCAACTGGACAGCAGGATCTAAATGGAAATTAGCATAAAGTAGCTTCGAACAGAAACTTAAACACTGAAAAATGTTGTTAATAAACTCCCAAGCAAAGTTAGGGGATGAGAGGAAAGGGCTTCGATGGGAGAGTTAGGGGACTAGAGGGATGGTTTTCGATGGGTGAGTTAGGGGGCCCGAGGGATGGGCTTCGATGGGAGAGTTAGGGGACGAGAGGAATGGTTTTCGATGGGTGAGTTAGGGGACTAGAGGGATGGGCTTCGATGGGAGAGTTAGGGGACGAGAGGAATGGTTTTCGATGGGTGAGTTAGGGGACAAAAGGGATGGGCTTCGATTTGTGAGTTAGGGCACTAGAGGGATGGGTTTCGATGGGTGAGTTAGGGGACTAGAGGGATGGGATTCGATTTGTGAGTTAGGGCACTAGAGGGATGGGTTTCGATGGGTGAGTTAGGGGACTAGAGGGATGGGATTCGATGGGAGATATGGGCACTAGAGGGATGGGCTTCGATGGGAGAGTTAGGGGACTAGAGGGATGGGCTTCGATGGGAGATATGGGCACTAGAGGGATGGGCTTCGATGGGAGATATGGGCACTAGAGGGATGGGCTTTGATGGGAGAGTTAGGGGACTAGAGGGATGGGCTTCGATGGGAGAGTTAGGGGACTAGAGGGATGGGCTTCGATGGGAGAGTTAGGGGACTAGAGGGATGGGCTTCGATGGGAGAGTTAGGGGACTAGAGGGATGGGCTTTGATGGGAGAGTTAGGGGACTAGAGGGATGGGCTTCGATGGGAGAGTTAGGGGACTAGAGGGTTGGGCTTCGATGGGAGAGTTAGGGGACTAGAGGGATGGGCTTCGATGGGAGAGTTAGGGGACTAGAGGGATGGGCTTCGATGGGAGAGTTAAGGTAGATGGATGACTGATAGAGCAATGAATTTTTTTCTTCCTGAACTTTTCTTATCTTCTGGATTTTCCCGTTGCTGATGAACGCATTTTCTATTTGCAGTTTAAAACCGGAACCTGGCTCGACATTTACCAAGAAGGACTCAGCCATGAGATTTACACCGAGTTTCTGTCCGACAGTTTCGTAGGCATGCCCTTTTGTAGTGTGTGCGAGTGAGTGGCTTTACACATGGTGTAAAATGGTGATGTAACGTTAACGGCCTGGAGGGCGTGGGAGCGGGGGAAGGCTCACGGTCAACGCTCCCCCATTAGCAGGCCAAAAAACTTGGCGCGGCTCACTCCCAACATCCTGCACTCTGCCCTACAGAACTGCCTTGCAATAACCCTGTCCCACTGAGACAGCATGAACACATGACGAGTCAATCTCCTGTGACATTGCTCCGGGTTCGAGGGTGCACTGAAACACAATTCAGTCCGCGTTAAAGCTCAGGCATTCTATCCTGATTGTTAGGTTTGTCCTGTAAATTCCGATGTCCACATTTAGAATAGAAACAGGCTATGTAAACACGGCACGCTACAATTGGATCATCCTGTCGGTGCAGCGCCCGCACTGGCGGGATGGTGCAATTACAGCGTGACAAGTTTACATGGGTTCCTATTTATCATGGGAACTGCCTGAGAATACATGCAGAGGTCAGTTTTAACAAAATATCATGGATTTATTGCATGCTTTCCTGGAAGCTCAGCTGTTTCAAGGCCGTGAATAGCTGATGCAGGAAGAATCCCTGCTTGACCCCTGTCCAACGCTGATGGCAACCGAATCTGATGGTAGCGGCTAAAATGGGGGAAAAATGTGTCAGGTTCCTGCTCCCAATCATGCAGTACTCCTGGTCGAATAGCCCGCTGACAATCTCTGCCTCATCTCCCACGTGAAGAGCAATGTCATTAGTGAGGAAAGGCGGGGGAGGAGTGAGGTTGAGTCCCATCCTGCTCCTGACCTGACTTGGTTCAGTGGGTAGCACTCGCACCTCTGAGTCAGAAGGTTGTGGGTTCAAATCCCACTCCAGAGACTTGAGCACAAAATCCAGGCTGACACTCCAGTGCAGTACTGAGGGAGTGCCGCACTGTCGAAGGTGCCATCTTTCAGATGAGACATTAAACCGAGGCCCCGTCTGCTCTCTCAGGTGGACATAAAATTTCCTATGGCAGTATTTCGAAGAAGAGCAGGGGAGTTCTCCCCCGGTGTCCTGGGGCCAATATTCATCCCTCAACCAACATCACTAAAACAGATTATCTGGCCATTTATCGCATTGCTGTTTGTGGGAGCTTGCTGTGCGCAAATTGGCTGCCTTGTTTCCCACATTACAACAGGGGGCTGGGGTGTGGGGGAGTTTTGGAGTCAGCCAATAGCAATCCAGAGTGGGAGTCCGGCTGACGTGTTTGAACCGCTTCCCCCTCGCTCTCCTGATACCCGGGTGGGCAACCCCGACTGAGACTCGACAAACTCACAAGAAACATCAGGAAATTTGTCAAGTCCACAGTTTAAAAGTCTCTGTCGCAGAAGATGTAATGTTGGCTGCTGTAAAAGTATCAATGGTGCCTCACGTGTGCTGGAGTTTTACGTTCCAGGGACAAGGCCACCCTAAACTGCAGTGACCAGCCTTGCTGTATAAACCTGTGCCCAAAATTAAGGCCAATTTCTCATATTAAGGCCAATTTCTCAACTTCAGATTCCTGGACAGGTGCCATACATCGGGCAGCCTGGCGGTGGCGATGTTGGCCTGCTTATAGATTCCTGATCTTGCACTGCCACCAACAGGTATTGAGCAGAACTGCAGCCTCCTTACAACACTCACAGGAACAGAAGGAGGCCATTCAGCCCCTCGAGCCTGTTACACAGGAACAGGAGGAGGCCATTCAGCCCCTCGAGCCTGTTACACAGGAAGAGGAGGAGGCCATTCAGCCCCTCGGGCCTGTTATACAGGAACAGGAGGAGCCCATTCAGCCCCTCGAGCCTGTTACACAGGAACAGGAGAAGGCCATTCAGCCCCTCGAGTCTGTTACACAGGAACAGGAGGAGGCCATTCAGCCCCTCGAGCCTGTTACACAGGAACAGGAGGAGGCCATTCTGCCCCTCGAGCCTTTTACACAGGAACAGGGGGAGGCCATTCAGCCCCTCGAGCCTGTTACACAGGAACAGGAGGAGGCCATTCAGCCCCTCGGGCCTGTTATACAGGAACAGGAGGAGCCCATTCAGCCCCTCGGGCCTGTTATACAGGAACAGGAGGAGCCCATTCAGCCCCTCGGGCCTGTTACACAGGAACAGGAGGAGGCCCATTCAGCCCCTCGAGCCTGTTACACAGGAACAGGAGGAGGCCATTCAGCCCCTCGAGCCTGTTACACAGGAACAGGAGGAGGCCATTCAGCCCCTCAAGCCTGTTACACAGGAACAGGAGGAGGCCCATTCAGCCCCTCGAGCCTGTTACACAGGAACAGGAGGAGGCCATTCAGCCCCTCGAGCCTGTTACACTGGAACAGGAGGAGGCCCATTCAGCCCCTCGAGCCTGTTACACAGGAACAGGAGGAGACCATTCAGCCCCTCGGGCCTGTTACACAGGAACAGGAGGAGACCATTCAGCCCCTCGAGCCCGTTACACAGGAACAGGAGGAGACCATTCAGCTCCTCGAGCCTGTTACACAGGAACAGGAGGAGACCATTCAGCCCCTCGGGCCTGTTACACAGGAACAGGAGGAGACCATTCAGCCCCTCGAGCCTGTTACACCGGAACAGGAGGAGACCATTCAGCCCCTCGAGCCTGTTACACAGGAACAGGAGGAGACCATTCAGCCCCTCGAGCCCGTTACACAGGAACAGGAGGAGACCATTCAGCCCCTCGGGCCTGTTACACAGGAACAGGAGGAGACCATTCAGCCCCTCGAGCCCGTTACACAGGAACAGGAGGAGACCATTCAGCCCCTCGAGCCCGTTACACAGGAACAGGAGGAGACCATTCAGCCCCTCGAGCCTGTTACACAGGAACAGGAGGAGGCCCATTCAGCCCCTCGAGCCTGTTACACAGGAACAGGAGGAGACCATTCAGCTACTCGGGGCTGTTCCCCATTCTATTAGATCAAGAATGATCTGTATTTTAATTCCATTTACCCGCCTTGTTTCCGTAACCCTTAATACCCTTACCCAACAAAATTCTATCAATCTCAGTTTTGAAAATATCAATTGACCCCCAGAATCAACAGCTTTTTTTGGGGGAGAGAGTTCCAGATTTCCACTGCCCTTTGTGTGAAGAAGTGCTTCCTGACATCACCCCTGAACGGCCTGGCTCTAATTTTAAGGTTCTGCCTCCTTGTTCTGGACTCCCCCCACCAGAGGAAATAGTTTCTCTCTCTCTACCCTCTCAACTCCTTTAATCATCTTAAACACCTCAATTAGATCACCCCTTAATCTTCTAAACTCGAGGGAATACAAGCCTAGCAGAAAGGTCAATAACCGGGGCGGGGGAGGGGGAGGGGGGATAAGGTACATTCATTTCCTTTTTCCCTTTTATATTTATCACAATTTACTGAACAATTTACTTTTGAAAGGGAATTGGATAAATGCTTGAAAAGGAGAAATGTGCAGGGCTGTGGGGAAAGAGCAGGGGAGTGGGACTAATTGGAGAGCTCTTTCAAAGAGCCGGCTCAGGCCCGATGGGCCGAATGGCCTCCTTCTGTGCTCTGTGACTCCATGGTAACAACAAATGGAGTGAAAATGACCATCAACATGTGATCTACTGTAACTTGCTGAAAAAATGAGTTGTTAAATGACGAGAAATCTCTTGGTAAAAGGATTTTTTGAAGAATGTTGAAAGTGCAATAATTCACCCTGTGATACTCGTCCCTTTCTATCTATCCAATTCTCTCTAGATTGTGCTATATTAAGCTGAAGCTCCTACTGATAGCCATTCAGTACAGGAACAGCACAGATGAGATGAGGTAACTCTTTCCCTCTGCGTTTTTTCATTCATTCTCGGGATGTGGGCGTCGCTGGCAAGGCCGGCATTTATTGCCTGTCCCCAGTCGCCCTCAGGTGGTGAGCCGCCTTCTTGAACCGCTGCAGTCCGTGTGGTGAAGGTGCTCCCACAGTGCTGTTAGGGAGGGAGTTCCATGATTTTGACCCAGCGACGATGAAGGAACGGCGATATATTTCCAAGTCAGGATGGTGTGTGACTTGGAGGGGAACTTGGAGGTGGTGGTGTTCCCATGCGCCTGCTGCCCTTGTCCTTCTAGGTGGAAGAGGTCGCGGGTTTGGGAGGTGCTGCCGAAGAAGCCTTGGCGAGTTGCTGCAGTGCATCTTGTAGATGGTACACACTGCAGCCACGGTACACCGGTGGTGGAGGGAGTGAATGTTTCAGGTGGTGGATGGGGTGCCAATCAAGCGGGCTGCTTTGTCCTGGATGGTGTCGAGCTTCTGGAGTCTGAATTGTGTGGCTTGGCTCCTCCCTCAAGCTGGCGACTCAAACGTTGTCAAACAGCATTCCTAACGAGGTAGGCTGGGTTATGACTTCGAGGTGCTGCTGGTTTTTAACTCCTTATGTATCGTGACTGGATCAAAGGAGCCAATACCAAACCAGCACTCGCCAGTATAAAACTCCTCAGTGAGTGTCGGTGTGTGTGTAATTCTCGAATATTTCTCTCTCCCACAGTATATTGATCAACCCGAACTGCAGCATTCTGATTCAGGAACACACTCTCGGATTCTTCATTGCAAGGAAGCGCGGCCCTGTGCAGAGGTAGGTGATACAAGTCAGGCAGATCTCCCAGGGCGGGGCAGGGGGACAGACTGCGGTGACACTTCACCTTTAGAGTGACGGGTGAAGTGTGACAGGAAGTGCATGTGATAATTCAGGAAGTGCATGCCAGGTGCAGGACTTGGAACATGTTATGTAGAGACTGTTGTGAAATTCAGTCTCTTTATTACATTTCACATTCCCGATGTATTACAGGCTGTGCTGCTGGTCCCGGCCTGGGTATATCTCAAGATTAAACTATCGTAACAGTGTAATACACACAGACACCCAGTGCAGCGCTCCCTCAGTACTGACCCTCCGACAGTGCGGTGCTCCCTCAGTACTGCCCCTCCAACAGTGCTGCGCTCCTTCAGTACTGCCCCTCTGACAGTGCAGTGCTCCCTCAGTACTGCCCCTCCGACAGTGCGGGGCTCCCTCAGTACTGCCCCTCCGACAGTGCGGGGCTCCCTCAGTACTGCCCCTCTGACAGTGCGGCACTCCCTCAGTACTGCCCCTCCGACAGTGCAGCGCTTCCTCAGTACTGCCCCTCCGACAGTGCAGCGCTCCCTCAGTACTGCCCCTCCGACAGTGCAGCGCTCCCTTGGTACTGACCCTCCGACAGTGCAGCGCTCCCTCAGATATTGTGTTCAAGTCTCTGGAGTGGGACTTGATCACATGACCTTCTGACCCAGAGGCGAGCGTGCTGCCCACTGATCCTCAGTTGGGCTGACTCCAGCGTGTAAAGTGGCCACCAGGGGCTCCTCTGACGAGCTCGCTAGCCATTTACCCACCACCTTTGGTCGGGAGCTTTTCGTTTGAAGAGGCAACCAGTGGTGAGGGGATTATGGGATATCGGAGGTGGCCGCGCTTTATTTGTTCTGAAAATAATCTCCTGGTCTTCACGCTTGACGCTACTTTTCCATCCCCGCAGGGCGAACATCTACTGCACTGAATGTCACTACGATATTTTCGACCCCAAGAGGATCAAGAAGTGTGCATGCAACAGTTAGTATCTGCACTCACATTCCACAATGCCTTCACCACTTCACTGGCCCAAAGCGCTTCATAGAACATAAGAAATAGGAGCAGGAGTTGGCCATTCGGCCCTCGAGCCTGCTCCGCCATTCAATAAGATCATGGCTGATCTTCTGCCTCAACTCCACTTTCCTGCACTATTCCCATATCCCTTGACATTCAACATTCTATCGATCTCTGTCTTGAATATACTCAACGACTGAGCCTCCACAGCCCTCTGGGGTAGAGAATTCCAAAGTTTCACCACCTTTCGTCAGAACATCCACTATCTCTATAGCCACCTCTTTCAAAACCCTAGGATGTAGGCCATCAGGTCCAGGGGATTTATCGGCTTTCAGTCCCATTAATTTCTCCAGTACTATTTTTTTAACTAATATTAATTTCTTTCAGTTCCTGATTCTCGCTAGAGCCTTGGTTCTCCACTATTTCCGGGAAGTTTTTTGCGTCTTCTTCCTTGAAGACAGACACAAAGCATTTGTTTAATTTCTCTGCCATTTCCTTACTCCCCATTATAATTTCTCCTGTCTCAGCCTGTAAGGGACCCACATTTACTTTCGCTAATCTTTTCCATTTTACATACCAATAGTCTGTTTTTATGTCTCTCGCTAGTTTACTCTCCAATTCTATTTTCCCTTTCTTTATCAATTTCTTGGTCCTCCTTTGCTGAATTCTAAAATCCACCCAATCCTCAGGCTAACTACAATTTTTGGCAACATTATCAGCCTCTTCCTTTGATCTAATATTATCTTTAACTTCTCTTGTTAGCCACGCTTGGACCATTTTTCCTGTGGGGTTTTTGTGCCTTAAAGGAATGTATATTTGTTGTAAATTATGTATTAATTCTTTAAATGCTCGCCATTGCTTGTCTACCGTCATACCTTTTAATGTACATAAGAACATAAGAATAGGAGCAGGAGTCGGCCATTTGGCCTCTCGAACCTGCTCCACCATTCAATAAGATCATGGCTGATCTTCCACCTCAACTCCACTTTCCTGCCCTACCCCCATATCCCTTGATTCCCCTAATATTCAAAAATCTATCGATCTTGAATATACTCAACGACTGAGCCTCCACAGCCCTCTGGGGTAGAGAATTCCAAAGATTCACCACCCTCTGAGTGAAGAAATTTCTCCTCATCTCAGTCCTAAATGGCAGACCCCTTATTCTGAGACTGTGACCCCTGGTTCTAGACTCCCCAGCCAGGGGAAACATCCTCCCTGCATCTACCCTGTCAAGCCCTGTAAGAATTTTCACAGCCAATGAGATACTTTTTGATGTGTAATCACTGCTGTAATGTAGGAAACGCAGCAGCCAATTTTCACACAGCAAGCTCCCACAAACAGAAATGTGATACTCACCAGATAATCTATTTTAGTGATGTTGGTCGAGGGATAAATATTGGGCCAGGACCCCGGGGAAAACTCCCCTGCTCTTCTTCGGAATAGCGGCATGGGATCTTTTACATCCACCTGAGAGGGCAGATGGGGCCTCAGTTTTATCTCTCAACTGACAGATGGCACCTCCAACAGTGCAGCACTCCCTCAGTACTGCCTCTCCGACAGTGCATCGCTCCCTCAGTACTGCCCCTCCGACAGTGCAGCTCTCCCTCAGTACTGCCCCTCCGACAGTGCGGCACTCCCTCAGTACTGCCCCTCCGACAGTGCATCGCTCCCTCAGTACTGCCCCTCCGACACTGCGGTGCTCCCTCAGTACTGCCCCTCCGACAGTGCGGCACTCCCTCAGTACTGCCCCTCCGACAGTGCAGGGCTCCCTCAGTACTGCCCCTCCGACAGTGCGGCGCTCCCTCAGTACTGCCCCTCCGACAGTGCGGCACTCCCTCAGTACTGCTCCTCCGACAGTGCGGCGCTCCCTCAGTACTGCCCCTCCAACAGTGCGGCGCTCCCTCAGTACTGCCCCTCCGACAGTGCAGCACTCCCTCAGTACTGCTCCTCCGACAGTGCGGCGCTCCCTCAGTACTGCCCCTCCGACAGGCGACAGTGCAGCGCTCCCTCAGTACTGCTCCTCCGACAGTGCGGCGCTCCCTCAGTACTGCCCCTCCGACAGTGCATCGCTCCCTCAGTACTGCCCCTCCGACAGTGCGGCGCTCCCTCAGTACTGCCCCTCCGACAGTGCGGCACTCCCTCAGTACTGCCCCTCCGACAGTGCAGGGCTCCCTCAGTACTGCCCCTCCGACAGTGCGGCGCTCCCTCAGTACTGCCCCTCCGACAGTGCAGCACTCCCTCAGTACTGCTCCTCCGACAGTGCGGCGCTCCCTCAGTACTGCCCCTCCGACAGAGCAGCACTCCCTCAGTACTGCCCCTCCGACAGTGCAGCGCTCCCTCAGTACTGACCCACCGACAGTGCGGCGCTCCCTCAGTACTGCCCCTCCGACAGTGCGGCGCTCCCTCAGTACTGCCCCTCCGACAGTGCGGTGCTCCCTCAGTACTGACCCACCGACAGTGCGGCGCTCCCTCAGTACTGCCCCTCCGACAGTGCAGCGCTCCCTCAGTACTGACCCACCGACAGTGCGGCGCTCCCTCAGTACTGCCCCTCCGACAGTGCGGCGCTCCCTCAGTACTGCCCCTCCAACAGTGCAGCGCTCCCTCAGTACTGCCCCTCCGACAGTGCAGCGCTCCCTCAGTACTGACCCACCGACAGTGCGGTGTTCCCTCAGTACTGCCCCTCCGACAGTGTGGCCCTCCCTCAGTACTGCCCCTCCGACAGTGCGGCGCTCCCTCAGTACTGCCCCTCCGACAGTGTGGCCCTCCCTCAGTACTGCCCCGCCGACAGTGCAGCACTCCCTCAGTACTGCCCCTCCGACAGTGCAGCGCTCCCTCAGTACTGCCCCTCCGACAGTGCGGCGCTCCCTCAGTACTGCCCCTCCGACAGTGCTGCGCTCCCTCAGTACTGTCCCTCCCACAGTGCGGCGCTCCCTCAGTACTGCCGCTCCGACAGTGCAGCGCTCCCTCAGTACTGCCCCTCCGACAGTGCTGCGCTCCCTCAGTACTGTCCCTCCCACAGTGCGGCGCTCCCTCAGTACTGCCGCTCCGACAGTGCGGCGCTCCCTCAGTACTGCCACTCCGACAGTGCGGCGCTCCCTCAGTACTGCTCCTCCGACAGTGCGGCGCTCCCTCAGTACTGCCGCTCCGACAGTGCAGCGCTCCCTCAGTACTGCCCCTCCGACAGTGCTGCGCTCCCTCAGTACTGCCACTCCGACAGTGCGGCGCTCCCTCAGTACTGCCCTCGGACAGTGCAGCGCTCCCTCAGTACTGCTCCTCCGACAGTGCAGCGCTCCCTCAGTACTGAACTGGAGTGTCTGGATTTTTTGTGTTCAAGTCTCTGGAGTGGGACTTGAACCCATGAATTTCTGACTCAGAGGCGAGAGTGCTGCCCACTGAACCAGTGTGTGTGTCTGTTCTGGTACTTGCCACAGTTGCTATGAATGTTCAAGGTGCCATGAGGTGTTTAGTCAGAGCTGCAAACAGGCTACTCCTCAGCCGATTAATCTTCTTCTTCTTAGGCAGTCCCTCGGAACCGAGGATGACTTGCTTCCAAATTAAAAATGAGTTCTCAGGTGACTGATGAGTCCAATGCGGGACCTACAGTCTCTGTCACAGGTGGGGCAGACGGTGGTTGAAGGGGCGGGTGGGTGGGGTGCTTGGGTTGACGTGCGCTCCTTCTGCTGTTTGCGCTTGGCATCCACTTGCTCCCGGCGAAGAGACTCGAGGTGTTCGGTGCCTTCCCGGATGCTTCTCCTCCATTTTGTACGGTCTTGGGCCAGGGATTCCCAGGTGTCAGTGGGGATGTTGCACTTTTTCAAGGAGGCTTTGAGGGTGTCCTTGAAGCATTTCCTCTGCCCACCTGGGGCTCTCTTGCCGTGTCGGAGCTCCGAGTAGAGCGCTTGTTTTGGGAGTTTCGTATCGGGCATGCGGACAATGTGACCCGTCCATTGGAGCTGATCGAGCGTGGTCAAAGCTTCGATGCTGGGGAAGTTGGCCTGAGCGAGAACACTGACGTTGGTGCGCCTATCCTGCCAATGGATTTGCAGGATCTTGCGGAGGCAACGTTGGTGGTACCTCTCCAGTGCTTTGAGGTGCCTGCTGTACATGGTCCATGTCTCTGAGGCATACAGCAGGGCGGGTATCACTACTGCTCTGTAGACCATGAGCTTAGTGCCAGGTTTGAGGTCCTGGTCTTCAAACACTCTCTTCCTCAGGTGACCGAAGGCTGCACTGGCACACTGAAGGCAGTGTTAGACTTTGTCATCGACGTCTGCCCTTGTTGACAGTAGGCTCCTGAGGTATGGAAAGTGGTCCACGTTGTCCAAGGCCTTGTCATGGATTTTGATAATCGGGGGGCAGTACTGTGTGGCGGGGGCAGGTTGGTAGAGGACCTTTGTCTTACGGATGTTTAGTGTAAGGCCCATGCTCTCGTATGCTTTGGTTAAGGTGTTAACGATGGTTTGGAGTTCGACCTCCAAGTGTGCGCAGACGCAAGCGTCGTCTGCATACTGTAATTCGACGACAGAGGATGGGACGACCTTGGATCTGGACTGGAGGCGACGGAGGTTGAACAGTTTCCCGTTTGTTCTGTAAATTAGCTCCACTCCAGCGGGGAGCTTACTGAGGGTGAGATGGAGCATTGCAGCAAGGAAGATCAAGAGGAGCGTTGGTGCGATGACACAGCCTTGCTTGACCCCGGTCCGTACATGAATTGGGTCTGTGGTGGAACCGTTGGTCGGGATCACGGCTTGCATGTCGTCGTGAAGCAGGCGGAGGATGGTGACAAACTTTTGAGGGCAGCTGAATTTAAGGAGGACACTCCATAATCCCTCCCGGTTGACAGTGTCAAAGGCCTTTGTGAGGTCAAAGAAGGCCATGAACAGCGGTTGGTGCTGTTCCCTGCATTTCTCTTGTAATTGTGCCCCTTAGTGGGCGGAATCCGCATTGCGACTCTGGGAGGAGCTCTTCAGCCATGATTAATAACAGATGAGGGACATACATTATCATACCTGCTCCCAGGGCTCCCTTCAAACGTTCGATGTGTGCGATGCTTTTGTGGTTAGATTGATGCCGGTGAGTGGGTATCAAGAGAACGGTGCACAATAGCCCCCGCGCTTAGGAAAGCCTGAGGCCTTGTTCTCGCCAACCCCCTGGAAGCTCGAGTAGCTGATGGTGGTGAGCGTGGCCTCGGGAGGGAGATTCGCGGGCTGGTCATTTCTGGCCCCCTTGTCCAACTCGCCCCATTAACCAACCTGTCCCGGAAATGGGGCAGTCACATGGAGGTGTTTCAAATGTGTGGAGATTGGCGTGCGTTGCACCTGTGGTCCCTCCTGCTCGCGAGTCCGTGAAACTTGGCTTACTTTCCAACATTCAGGCCTTAGCTGGCTAGCTGACACCATGCTTCCCCCCCCAATCACCCACCACCCTCCATCCCCCAAGTTTTCTCCCCTCCAAAGGAGAAGTTGCCCCCTCTCGCCTCTGAGTCAGAAGGTCGTGGGTTCGAGTCCCACTCCAGAGACTCGAGCACAAAATCCAGGCCGACACTCCCAGTGCAGTACTGAGGGATCATTGGAATAAGAGGAGGCCATTCAGCCCCTCGAGCCTGTCCCACCATTCACTTAGAACATAGCTGATCTGTAACTTAACTTCATCTACCCGCCTTGGTTCCGTAACCTTTAATACCCTTACCCAGCAAAATTCTAGCGATCTCAGTTTTGAATTTTTTAATTGACCCCCAGCCTCAACAGCTTTCTGGGGGAGAGAGTTCCAGATTTCCACTGCCCTTTGTGTGAAGAAGTGCTTCCTGACATCACCCCTGAACGGCCTGGCTCTAATTTTAAGGTTATGTCCCCCTTGTTCTGAACTCCCCCCACCAGAGGAAATAGTTTCTCTCTATCTACCCTATCGAACTCCTTTAATCATCTTAAACACCTCAAATAGAGGGAGTGCTGCGCTGTCGGAGGTGCCGTCTTTCGGATGAGATGTTAAACCGAGGCCCCGTCTGCCCTCTCAGGTGGATGTAAAAGATCCCACGGCCACTATTTGGAGAAGAGCAGGGGAGTTCTCCCCGGTGTCCTGGGGCCAATATTTATCCCTCAACCAACATCACTAAAACAGATTATCTGGTCATTATCACATTGCTGTTTGTGGGATCTTGCTGTGCGCAAATTGGCTGCTGTGTTTCCCACATTACAACAGTGACTGCACTTCACAAATGTTTGTTTGGTTGTAAAGTGTCCTGAGGTTGTGAGAAGCAATATATAAATGCAAGTCTTTCTTTTTTCTTTCTCTTGCTGATGTACCAGGCACTCCCCAGTACCTAAGGCAGACTGACACACTCGGCAATGTCAGCAGGATATTGAACTATGGGAGGCTTCACGCCCACACAACCAACATCCTTGCATGTTCCAGCGGCACTGACGAGAGAACCAATCAGGAGAAGGAACCCTGGCTATGTTTCCCCGCTACCCCAGCCCAGGGTTGGCGAAGGTTAATTCCAGCAACCACCAACTCTGGAAAAAAGGCAGGGACTAAAGTGACTCAACCCTGCCCCATGCACCGGCCAACTGGCCCATTGGTGGCGCAGAGAGTGTGGGCAGGCACCAGCCTGAAATCCTAGTCAGGGAGGCTGCAGAAAGACTGGTGCAGAGAATGGGAATTAATACAGTGCCACAGTATCAGGTGCTGTACAAATGTGTAGAGGGAGCTTTACTCTGTATCTAACCCGTGCTGTACCAGCCCTGGGAGTGTTTGATGGGACAGTGTAGAGGGAGCTTTACTCTGTATCTAACCCATGCTGTACCTGCCCCGGGAGTGTTTGATGGGACAGTGTAGAGGGAGCTTTACTCTGTATCTAACCCGTGCTGTACCTGCCCTGGGAGTGTTTGATGGGACAGTGTAGAGGGAGCTTTACTCTGAATCTAACCCGTGCAGTACCTGCCCTGGGAGTGTTTGATGGGACAGTGTAGAGGGAGCTTTACTCTGTATCTAACCCGTGCTGTACCTGCCCTGGGAGTGTTTGATGGGACAGTGTAGAGGGAGCTTTACTCTGTATCTAACCCGTGCTGTACCTGCCCTGGGAGCGTTTGATGGAGACAGTGTAGAGGGAGCTTTACTCTGTATCTAACCCGTGCTGTACCTGCCCTGGGAGTGTTTGATGGGACAGTGTAGAGGGAGCTTTACTCTGTATCTAACCCCGTGCTGTACCTGCCCTGGGAGTGTTTGATGGTCATGATGCGGAGATGCCGGTGTTGGACTGGGGTGGACAAAATTGAGAGGTCGCACAACACCAGGTTATAGTTCAACAGTTTTATTTTAAATCACAAGCTTTCGGAGTTACAACTCCTTCGTCGGGTGAAGTGAGGAGATACAGAATCGTCAAAGCATGTATAGATAGAGAACAATGCATGTGTAACTTACAATTGCAGACAACTAAATTCAATCATCCTGACTGTTTATCTGCCGAGGTGTGATAAAGTTAATCAGGTCAGCCAGGAAGGTACCACATCAAAGACATAGCAAGATACAACTGAGACAATGAGGTGGAGTCGCATGGGGTCTAACGTGTCAAAAGCTGCCGTCTGTATGTAAAACGATTAACTTTAAAATTTTTACTTTTTTACTGGGAATCACATCTGTGAACAAGCCAACGACGACTCGAGTCCGGATCACGTCATGTATCGTGACATAAACCCAAGATCCCGGTTGAGACCGTCTTCATGAGTGCGGAACTTGGCTATCAGTTTCTGCTCGATGATTTTGCGTTGTCATGTTTTCCTAAGGCCGCCTTGGAGAACGCTTACCCGCAGATCCGAGGCTGAATGTCCTTGACTGCTGAAGTGTTCCCCGACTGGGAGGTAACAATCCTGCCTGGCGATTGTTGCGCGGTGCTCGTTCATACGTTGTCTCAGTGTCTGCATGGTCTCGCCGATGTACAGTGTAGAGGGAGCTTTACTCTGTATCTAACCCGTGCTGTACCTGCCCTGGGAGTGTTTGATGGGACAGTGTAGAGGGAGATTTACTCTGTATCTAACCCGTGCTGTACCTGCCCTGGGAGTGTTGATGGGACAGTGTAGAGGGAGCTTTACTCTGTATCTAACCCGTGCTGTACCTGCCCTGCGGGTGTTTGATGGGGCAGTGTAGAGGAAGCTTTACTCTGTATCTTTACCCGAGTTCTCCCCGGTGTCCTTGGCTAACATTCCTCCTTCAATCAAGTGAAAGGTTGACCCGGTGATCACCTCAATGCCGCCTGTGGGATCTTGCCATGCACAAAATGGCTGCTGCCATTGCCTACATTAGCAACGGTCAGTGCACTCGAGACTTTATGAAGGGTCACAACACCTTCTGGTGACTTCCAGCCAGCCTCGTTCCGATTCGGAACTGATTAGCCAATGGGAACACGGGATTTGCATGTATAAACTATAAAGAACGGAGCTCGGAGCTCGGAGATAAACCGGGAGAGGTACAGAATCCCACCCTGGGTGAAGGGGGCGTGCCACACAGCGGAAACACGTTGGCTCTGTTCCCGATACCTCGGTAGTTCTGTGGGTTTTAGGATTCTGTTCACTGTTTCTGCTCCTTTCTAGCAACGAACCCCGAGGAGATGTCATACCCCATGATCCGAACCCAGTCGTTTGGAGTGCTGCCGATCTCATCACGGGAGAGGTAAGCCAGACACACGTCCTCTCCATCTAAAGCTGAGCCACAAGCACTCCATCACCCCCACCCCCCGGTCGAATGTCCTTCTGACGCTCACTCATCCGGTCGCGCCCCCTCTACCCCCTCCCCCATAAAGGGCGGCCATTACAACGAGGCATCGGTGCCTGTTGATCGATTTTTACCGGCGCCAAGTCACGCTTCCCGACAGCAACCAAGAGTAAACCGTAAACACTGTCCGCACAACACTCAAATGGGAATACCCTCGCCCCCGTTTAGTTATTAGCAAGTTGACCTCCCGTGACCCTGCCCGCAAAGAACCTCTGCCCAGTGGTGTAGGCATGTGAGGCGGGGTTAAAGGGCAGAGGCTGGAAAATTGAACCAGGACGATATTCAGCCACCAGTATGGGTTCACACATCCTGTGCTTTATTTTCATAAATACTTTGATTTGATTTTATCAAAAGTGTAAAACTTGCAGCAACTTGGGGAGCAGAGTTGATTGGAGCAAAGGACTGTCTCTGCAGTACAGGCTGAGGCACTACAGCACCACCACTGGGGGGAGGGTGTAATTACAGTGTGACGATTACATAGACAGTTCCCATTATAAATGTGGACCAACTTACATAGGGTTACAAAGAATATACGGCACAGAAACAGGCCATTCGGCCCAACCAGTCCATGCCGGCGTTTATGCTCCACTCGAGCCTCCTCCCGTCTTTCCTCATCTAAATCTATCAGCATAACCCTCTATTCCCTTCTCCCTCATATGCTTGTCCAGCCTCCCCTTAAATGCATCTACAGTATTCGCTTCAACCACTCCCTGTGGTAGCGAGTTCCACATTCTCACCACTGTTTGGGTAAAGAAATTTCTTCTGAATTCCCTATTGGATTTCTTGGTGACTATCTTATTTTGATGGCCTCTAGTTATGCTCTTCCCCACAAGTGGAAACATTCTCTCTGCATCTACTCTATCAAAACCTTTCATAATGTTAAAGACCTCTATTAGGTCACCCCTCAGCCTTCTTTTTTCAAGAGAAAAGAGACCCAGCCTGTCCATCCTTTCCTGATACGTATACCCTCGCATTTCTGGTATCATCCTTTTAAATCTTCTCTACACCCTCTCCAGTGCCTCTATATTCTTTTTATAATATGGCGACCAGAACTGTATGCAGTACTCTAAGTGTGGTCTAACCAAGGTTCGATACGGGTTTAGCATAACTTTCCTACTCTTCAAATCTATCCCTCTAGAAATAAACCCTAGTGCTTGGTTTGCTTTTTTTATGGCTTTGCTAACCTGTGTCGTTACTTTTAGTGATTTGTGTATTTGTACTCCTAGATCCCTTTGTTCCTCTACCCCACCTAGACTCGCACCCTCCAAGTGATAAGTGACCTCCCTATTCTTCCTACCAAAATGTAATACCTCACATTTATCTGTGTTGAACTTCATTTGCCAATTATATGCCATTCTGCAAGTTTATTAATGTCCTCCTGTAACTTGTTGCAGTCCTCCTCAGTATTGACTATCCCCCCCAAATTGGTGTCATCCGCAAATTTAGAAATTGTGTTTTTGATTCCTAAGTCTAAATCGTTAATATAAATTGTGAACAGCAGTGGTCCCAGCACTGATCCTTGTGGAACACCACTACCCACCTTCTGCTACTGTGAATCCCTACCCTTTACTCCTACTCTCTGCTTTCTGTCCTGAAGCCAGCCAGAAATCCATTCTGCTACTTATCCCCTGACTCTGCATTCTCTGACCTTGTTCATCAGTCTATTATGGGGTACCTTATCGAAGGCCTTTTGAAAATCTAGATAACTTACATCTACTGCATTACCATTGTCTACTCTCTCTGTTACCTCTTCAAAAAATTCATTGAGGTTGGTCAAGCAAAACTTTCCCTTTGGAAATCCATGCTGACTATTCATTACTATGTTTTTGGTTTCTAGATGTTCTTCTACAGTAGGAATTCCATTATTTTTCCTACCCCCGATGTTAAGCTGAATTTAGAATGGAGAGATGTAATATTTTTATGATATTACTGTCCCCTGTGGCGCTTGTGAGATGAAAGCGATGCCCACTCTTCCAGTTGCAAAGCAATACTGCTGAAAATTCTCCCCTCCCAGACTCTGCCCCTTGCTCTCAGACAACAAGGGTAACGGAGCTTCCTAACGTAGTTTGTGGGTTCGGGGAGGGATGCACCTGAGTGTGTGGTGACCAACGTTCCCGTGAAGCTGCACAGCCGCGTGGCTGTTTGGAGGTCCCGCGCGTGCACCAAGTTTTTAATGGGCCGCGCACCCAAAAAAAAAATTAGGGGGAGCATTGGGACATTGGTTGTGAATTCAAAAATCCTTCTTAGCAACTCCTTCAATGGCCTCATTCCTCCCTACATCTGCAGCCTCCCAACCTTACGACCCTGCCCTATCTGCCTGGCCTTGTGTCTGTTCCAGCTCTAGTCGACCTTCAGCACTTGCACCTCCCTAAAGTCCCCAGCCGTTCCCCTAGCTCGAGATGCCTCTTGCTCCTGGGGAGCTCCAGCCTGCCTGGGCCCCACCCCGTGCAGCGAGCAATGTCAGGAAGGCAGGGGTTCCCCGGCTGCCATTTTCTGCTAGGCCGCCTGATGTGGGCACGACTTCACTCTTGGAGAATTCACGCGGTGAGTCTGAAACTTCTGCTTAGGCAGTCCCTCGGAACCGAGGATGACTTGCTTCCATACTAAAAATGGGTTCTCAGGTGACTGCTGAGTCCAATGCAGGACCTACAGTCTCTGTCACAGGTGGGACAGACGGTGGTTGAAGGGGCGGTTGGGTGGGGTGCTTGGGTTGACGTGCGCTCCTTCCACTGTTTGCTCCCGGCGAAGAGACTCGAGGTGTTCAGCGCCTTCCCGGATGCTTCTCCTCCACTTTGTGCGGTCTTGGCCCAGGGACTCCCAGGAGTCGGTGGGGATGTTGCACTTTTTCAAGGAGGCTTTGAGGGTGCCCTTGAAGCGTTTCCTCTGCCCACCTGGGGCTCTCTTGCCGTGTCGGAGCTCCGAGTAGAGCGCTTGCTTTGGGAGTCTCGTATCGGGCATGCGGACAATGTGACCCGTCCATCGGAGCTAGGCCTAGCGACAGTGCAGCGCTCCCTCAGTACTGACCCTCCGACAGTGCAGCGCTCCCTCAGTACTGACCCTCCGACAGTGCAGCGCTCCCTCAGTACTGACCCTCCGACAGTGCGGTGCTCCCTCAGTACTGCCCCTCCGACAGTTCAGCACTCCCTCAGTACTGCCCCTCCGACAGTGCAGCACTCCCTCAGTACTGACCCTCCGACAGTGCGGCGCTCCCTCAGTACTGCCCCTCCGACAGTGCAGCGCTCCCTCAGTACTGACCCTCCCACAGTGCAGCGCTCCCTCAGTACTGACCCTCCGACAGTGCAGCGCTCCCTCAGTACTGACCCTCCGACAGTGCGGCGCTCCCTCAGTACTGCCCCCTGACAGTGCGGTGCTCCCTCAGTACTGACCCTCCGACAGTGCAGCGCTCCCTCAGTACTGCCCCTTCGACAGTGCAGCGCTCCCTCAGTACTGCCCCTCTGACAGTGCAGCGCTCCCTCAGTACTGCCCCTCCGATAGTGCGGCGCTCCCTCAGTACTGCCCCTCCGACAGTGCAGCACTACCTCAGTACTGCCCTGGAGTTTCAGCCTGGAATTTGTGCTCAAGTCTCTGGAGTGGGACCCACGACTTCTGACTCAGAGGCGAGCGAGATGCCCACTGAGCCACAGATGACACGGCTTATTGCCCCGTAAAATGTGTTGTTAGTTAGTTCCCTGGCGTCCCGATCCATGTTTTCAAATAATAAGTGATGCCTATAACGCTCTTTATTCATCCCCAGGAGGTGTGAGGCCCAGAATTTGCCTAAATACTGAGATTGAGAGCAGGAATACTTCATAGTGAAGCAGCTGATTGTTAGTCCTCAGCTCCCAGTGCAGACAGCAATCCTGCCACAATCCATTGTAAACAGTATTTCTCATGACAAGCTTGCAATGGGTTTGATGTCAAATATCCCGAACTAATAGAATTTACAATGGGCGCCTGCCAGCGATGACAGATAGATTATTTGGAGCATGTTCACGGAGGTTTAAAAAACTTATCAGAAACAGAGAGAAACAAAAAAAATCACAGCTTGGAGTGGAGGCTCAACTAGAGCCTATCCCTCTGGTCCCCTAACTCTCCCATCGAAGTCCATCCCTCTAGTCCCCTAACTCTCCCATCGAAGCCCATCCCTCTAGTCCCCTAACTCTCCCATCGAAGCCCATCCCTCTAGTCCCCTAACTCTCCCATCGAAGTCCATCCCTCTGGTCCCCTAACTCTCCCATCGAAGCCCATCCTTCTAGTCCCCTAGCTCTCCCATCGAAGTCCATCCCTCTGGTCCCCTAACACTCCCATCGAAGCCCATCCCTCTAGTCCCCTAACTCTCCCATCGAAGTCCATCCCTCTAGTCCCCTAACTCTCCCATCGAAGTCCATCCCTCTAGTCCCCTAACTCTCCCATCGAAGCCCATCCTTCTAGTCCCCTAACTCTCCCATCAAAGCCCATCCCTCTAGTCCCCTAACTCTCCCATCGAAGCCCATCCCTCTAGTCCCCTAACTCTCCCATCGAAGTCCATCCCTCTAGTCCCCTAACACTCCCATCGAAGTCCATCCCTCTAGTCCCCTAACTCTCCCATCGAAGCCCATCCCTCTAGTCCCCTAACTCTCCCATCGAAGCCCATCCCTCTAGTCCCCTAACTCTCCCATCGAAGTCCATCCCTCTAGTCCCCTAACTCTCCCATCGAAGTCCATCCCTCTAGTCCCCTAACTCTCCCATCGAAGTCCATCCCTCTAGTCCCCTAACTCTCCCATCGAAGTCCATCCCTCTAGTCCCCTAACTCTCCCATCGAAGTCCATCCCTCTAGTCCCCTAACTCTCCCATCGAAGTCCATCCCTCTAGTCCCCTAACTCTCCCATCGAAGTCCATCCCTCTAGTCCCCTAACTCTCCCATCGAAGTCCATCCCTCTAGTCCCCTAACTCTCCCATCGAAGTCCATCCCTCTAGTCCCCTAACTCTCCCATCGAAGCCCATCCCTCTAGTCCCCTAACTCTCCCATCGAAGCCCATCCCTCTAGTCCCCTAACTCTCCCATCGAAGCCCATCCCTCTTGTCCCCTAACTCTCCCATCGAAGCCCATCCCTCTAGTCCCCTAACTCTCCCATCGAAGCCCATCCCTCTAGTCCCCTAACTCTCCCATCAAAGCCCATCCCTCTAGTCCCCTAACTCTCCCATCGAAGCCCATCCTTCTAGTCCCCTAGCTCTCCCATCGAAGCCCATCCCTCTAGTCCCCTAACTCTCCCATCGAAGCACATCCTTCTAGTCCCCTAACTCTCCCATCGAAGCCCATCCCTTTAGTCCCATAACTCTCCCATTGAAGTCATCCCTCTAGTCCCCTAACTCTCCCGTCGAAGCCCATCCCTCTAGTCCCCTAACTCTCCCATCGAAGCTCATCCCTCCAGTACCCCAACTCTCGCATCGAAACCCATCCCTCCAGTACCCTCACTCTCCCATCAAAGCCCATCCCTCTAGTCCCCTAACTCTCCCATCGAAGCCCATCCCTCTAGTCCCCTAACTCTCCCATCGAAGTCCATCCCTCTAGTCCCCTAACTCTCCCATCGAAGTCCATCCCTCTAGTCCCCTAACTCTCCCATCGAAGCCCATCCCTCTAGTCCCCTAACTCTCCCATCGAAGCCCATCCCTCTAGTCCCCTAACTCTCCCATCGAAGCCCATCCCTCTAGTCCCCTAACTCTCCCATCGAAGTCCATCCCTCCAGTCCCCTAACTCTCCCATCGAAGTCCATCCCTCTAGTCTCCTAACTCTCCCATCGAAGCCCATCCCTCTTGTCCCCTAACTCTCCCATCGAAGCCCATCCCTCTAGTCCCCTAACTCTCCCATCGAAGCCCATCCCTCTAGTCCCCTAACTCTCCCATCGAAGCCCATCCTTCTAGTCCCCTAGCTCTCCCATCGAAGCCCATCCCTCTAGTCCCCTAACTCTCCCATCGAAGCCCATCCTTCTAGTCCCCTAACTCTCCCATCGAAGCCCATCCCTCTGGTCCCCTAACACTCCCATCGAAGCCCATCCCTTTAGTCCCATAACTCTCCCATTGAAGTCATCCCTCTGGTCCCCTCACTCTCCCATCAAAGCCCATCCCTCTAGTCCCCTAACTCTCCCATCGAAGCCCATCCCTCTAGTCCCCTAACTCTCCCATCGAAGTCCATCCCTCTAGTCCCCTAACTCTCCCATCGAAGTCCATCCCTCTAGTCCCCTAACTCTCCCATCGAAGTCCATCCCTCTAGTCCCCTAACTCTCCCATCGAAGCCCATCCCTCTAGTCCCCTAACTCTCCCATCGAAGCCCATCCCTCTAGTCCCCTAACTCTCCCATCGAAGCCCATCCCTCTAGTCCCCTAACTCTCCCATCGAAGTCCATCCCTCCAGTCCCCTAACTCTCCCATCGAAGTCCATCCCTCTAGTCTCCTAACTCTCCCATCGAAGCCCATCCCTCTTGTCCCCTAACTCTCCCATCGAAGCCCATCCCTCTAGTCCCCTAACTCTCCCATCGAAGCCCATCCCTCTAGTCCCCTAACTCTCCCATCGAAGCCCATCCTTCTAGTCCCCTAGCTCTCCCATCGAAGCCCATCCCTCTAGTCCCCTAACTCTCCCATCGAAGCCCATCCTTCTAGTCCCCTAACTCTCCCATCGAAGCCCATCCCTCTGGTCCCCTAACACTCCCATCGAAGCCCATCCCTTTAGTCCCATAACTCTCCCATTGAAGTCATCCCTCTGGTCCCCTCACTCTCCCATCAAAGCCCATCCCTCTAGTCCCCTAACTCTCCCATTGAAGCCCATCCCTCTAGTCCCCTAACTCCCCCATCGAAGTCCATCCCTCTAGTCCCCTAACTCTCCCATCGAAGCCCATCCCTCTAGTCCCCTAACTCTCCCATCAAAGCCCATCCCTCTAGTCCCCTAACTCTCCCATCGAAGTCCATCCCTCTAGTCCCCTAACTCTCCCATCGAAGTCCATCCCTCTAGTCCCCTAACTCTCCCATCGAAGCCCATCCCTCTAGTCCCCTAACTCTCCCATCGAAGCCCATCCCTCTAGTCCCCTAACTCTCCCATCAAAGCCCATCCCTCTAGTCCCCTAACTCTCCCATCAAAGCCCATCCCTCTAGTCCCCTAACTCTCCCATTGAAGCCCATCCCTCTAGTCCACTAACTCTCCCATCAAAGCCCATCCCTCTAGTCCCCTAACTCTCCCATCAAAGCCCATCCCTCTAGTCCCCTAACTCTCCCATCAAAGCCCATCCCTCTAGTCCCCTAACTCTCCCATCAAAGCCCATCCCTCTAGTCCCCTAACTCTCCCATCGAAGCCCATCCCTCTAGTCCCCTAACTCTCCCATTGAAGCCCATCCCTCTTGTCCCCTAACTCCCCCATCGAAGCCCATCCCTCTAGTCCCCTAACTCTCCCATCAGAGCCCATCCCTCTAGTCCCCTAACTCTCCCATCAAAGCCCATCCCTCTAGTCCCCTAACTCTCCCATCGAAGCCCATCCCTCTAGTCCCCTAACTCTCCCATCGAAGCCCATCCCTCTAGTCCCCTAACCCTCCCATCGAAGCCCATCCCTCTAGTCCCCTAACTCTCCCATCGAAGCCCATCCCTCTAGTCCCCTAACTCTCCCATCGAAGCCCATCCCTCTTGTCCCCTAACTCTCCCATCGAAGCCCATCCCTCTAGTCCCCTAACTCTCCCATCGAAGCCCATCCCTCTTGTCCCCTAACTCTCCCATCGAAGCCCATCCCTCTAGTCCCCTAACCCTCCCATCGAAGCCCATCCCTCTAGTCCCCTAACTCTCCCATCGAAGCCCATCCCTCTAGTCCCCTAACTCTCCCATCGAAGCCCATCCCTCTTGTCCCCTAACTCTCCCATCGAAGCCCATCCCTCTAGTCCCCTAACTCTCCCATCGAAGCCCATCCCTCTAGTCCCCTAACTCTCCCATCGAAGTCCATCCCTCTAGTCCCCTAACTCTCCCATCGAAGCCCATCCCTCTAGTCCCCTAACTCTCCCATCGAAGCCCATCCCTCTTGTCCCCTAACTCTCCCATCGAAGCCCATCCCTCTAGTCTCCTAACTCTCCCATCGAAGCCCATCCCTCTTGTCCCCTAACTCTCCCATCGAAGCCCATCCCTCTAGTCCCCTAACTCTCCCATCGAAGCCCATCCCTCTAGTCCCCTAACTCTCCCATCGAAGCCCATCCTTCTAGTCCCCTAGCTCTCCCATCGAAGCCCAGCCCTCTAGTCCCCTAACTCTCCCATCGAAGCCCATCCTTCTAGTCCCCTAACTCTCCCATCGAAGCCCATCCCTCTAGTCCCCTAACACTCCCATCGAAGCCCATCCCTTTAGTCCCATAACTCTCCCATTGAAGTCATCCCTCTAGTCCCCTAACTCTCCCATCGAAGCCCATCCCTCTAGTCCCCTAACTCTCCCGTCGAAGCCCTTCCCTCTAGTCCCCTCACTCTCCCATCGAAGCCCATCCCTCTAGTCCCCTAACTCTCCCATCGAACCCCATCCCTCTAGTCCCCTAACTCTCCCATTGAAGCCCATCCCTCTAGTCCCCTAACTCTCCCATCGAAGCCCAGCCCTCTAGTCCCCTAACTCTCCCATCAAAGCCCATCCCTCTAGTCCCCTAACTCTCCCATTGAAGCCCATCCCTCTTGCCCCCTAACTCTCCCATCGAAGCCCATCCCTCTAGTCCCCTAACTCTCCCATCAGAGCCCATCCCTCTAGTCCCCTAACTCTCCCATCAAAGCCCATCCCTCTAGTCCCCTAACTCTCCCATCGAAGCCCATCCCTCTAGTCCCCTAACTCTCCCATCAAAGCCCATCCCTCTAGTCCCCTAACTCTCCCATCGAAGCCCATCCCTCTAGTCCCCTAACTCTCCCATCGAAGCCCATCCCTCTAGTCCCCTAACTCTCCCATCGAAGCCCATCCCTCTAGTCCCCTAACAGTGAATTCTGGCTGTGCAAAGGGTCACAGCCTAAATCGGTGTTGGAGGGGCTGTATGGGAAGCTGGGGCAGTTCCTGGGACATGGGTAAATGCTGAATCTGCTCGTTAGGGGTGGAAGGTGTAGGTGTTATACTTAGGGTGTAGAATTTTCTACTGCACTGGTCCTATTGCCCCGCCCACCCCCACCCAGAGGTTAAACTGTGTCTGGCATCTCTCAGTACTAAACCCTTCAGAGGAACAGGAGGAGGCCATTCAGCCCCTCGAGCCTGCTCCGCCATTCAATCAGATCATGGCTGATCTGCACTTCAACCCCATTTACCCGCCTTGGTTCCGTAGCCCTTGATACCCTTACCCAACAAAAATCTATCAATCTCAGTCTTGAAGCTCCAATTGACCCCCAGCATCCATGGCCTTTTTGGGGGAGAGAGTTCCAGATTTCCACCACCCTTTGTGTGAAGAAGTGCTTCCTGACATCAGCCCTGAACGGCCTGGCTCTAATTTTAAGGTTACACCCCATCATTCTGGACTCCCCCCACCAGAGGAAATAGTTTCTCTCTATCTACCCTGTCGAATCCTGTAATTGTTTTAATCACCTCGATTAGATCACCCCTGCATAAGAACATAAGAATTAGGAGCAGGAGTCGGCCATACAGCCCTTCGAGCCTGCTCCGCCATTCAATAAGATCATGGCTGATCTTCAACCTCAACTCCACTTTCCCGCCCGATCTCCATATTCCCTGATTCCACCTTCTAAACTCGAGGGAACACAAGCCTAGTCTGTGCAACCTGTCCTCATAATTTAACCCTTTTAGCCCCGGTATCATTCTGGTGAATCTGCGCTGCACCCCCTCCAAGGCCAATATATCCCAACTCCCGGGTATTGGCCATTGACCATGCCCAATTAGGCCTCATCCCGTTGAGCTGGTTGTCGGACACTGCAATTATAGCTGATTTATTGCTCGATATGAAGTTAGAAGCTTTGAAGGATGAGAAGCACTTGACTTACTAAATACAAACAACTCATCACTGAAAGATGAACAGGCATTTTTTTTTAAATAGTCAAATGAATTATGAAGGCAATTTGGAACAGGAGAAAGTCCCAGACTCACCCTTTCCCCAGAAGTAATTCCACCTATTCAGTGCTTTCAACTTTCTCTCATAGAGGACACTCCGAAATGAGGAATGCCGCCTCTTCTGGGAAGTCCTTCCCTTGTGAATCGGAGGTCGAATCTGCGTTAAACCCCCTGCCAATCTGCGCGGGAGCCCGGGATACTTTGTGCGTCACTTTTGTTTCAGCGAGCTCGTCGACCTCCCGTAGCATTGTACTCTGGGAGCTGAGACCGAGTGTAACCTTCAGGTGAAGCGAGGTCAGAGGTCAGGGGTGATAACTGGACCAGAGTGGCCAGATGTAATCCAGTCTCCATTTTTAGATAATACTTTGATTTACATCGAGTGTACAGCACAGAAACAGGCCATTTGGCCCCACTGGTCCGTGCCGGTGTTTCTGCTCCACACGAGCCTCCTCCCACCCCTCTTCATCTCATCCCATCACCATATCCTTCTATTCCTTTCTCCCTCATGCGTTTATCGAGCTTCCCCTTAAATGTATCTATTCTATTCGCCTCAACCACTCTCTGTGGTAGCGAGTTCCACATTCTCACCACTCTTTGGGTAAAGAAGTTTCTCCTGAATTCGCTGTTGGATTTATTAGTGACCATATTATATTGATGGCCCCTAGTTCTCCCCCGCAAGTGGAAACATCTTCTCTACGTCTACCCTATCAAACCCCTTCATAATATTAAAGACCTCTATCAGGTCACCCCTCAGCCTTCCCTATTCTAGAGAAAAGAGCCCCAGCCTGTTCAGTCTTGATATTATTTGCAGTTAAATAGTAAAGCGTGCAGCAATTACGGAAGCAGAGTTGTTTGGAGCAGAGTTGTCTCACCGCAGTAGAGGCGGAGGAGCTGTGGGAAGCACAAGTGAGGCACTGCAGCGCCACCACTGGCGGGAGAGTGCAATTGCAGCGTGACATGTTTACCTAGGAAGCCCCCATTCTAAACACGGACCGAAACACGACAACAGGAAGTGTGTGCAGATGTAACATTTTTAATTTTAAAAAAACCTTGCATTTATCCAGCGCCTTTCGCAGCCTCAGTCACGTTCCAAAAATACTTCACAGCCAATGAAGTACTTTTGAAGTGCAGCCACTGCTGGTTTGTCAGTAAATGCGAGAGACGATTTGTGCACAGCAAGATCCCACAAACAGCAAATGAGATGAATGACCAGATAATCTGCTTTTTGTTGGCTGAAAGAGGAATGTTGGCCAGGACCCCTTCTTCCAACAGTGGCCGTGGGATCTTTTACAGCCACCTGAGAGAGCAGACGGGGCCTCGGTTTAACGTCTCATCTGTTGGCACCTCTGAAAGTGCAGCGCTCCCTCAGTACTGGCAGCTGATATATTATTGGATCAAAAAGGGACAGGTGACAACACTTCAAAAGTACTTCAATGACTGTGAAAGGCTTTGGGACGTCCTGAGGCTGTGAAAGGTGCTGTATTGATGCAAGTCTCAGTTTGTGTGAAACAAGGCAGAAAAGGGCAGGAAAAGATGCATCTCAATTTCCCTCTCAATAAATCACAAGAGGACTTCACAGTGCAGCGTTCCAAAAAATAGACAGGGAGACGGAGCAAATCGCATTTAGTAACCGATTGCTGTCTTAAACATGTAGCATTATTGCTTGTGGTATTTCATTTACTTGCATTGCCACTTTGATCAATGTTTCTATAGCTGGGACCGTAACTTGCTCTAGGGGTCATTATTATTAAGATCTGTCACCGGGAAGCGTCTGAGCGATGACTCAGTAAAAAGATTAGGAACACGAAATAAATCATCCGTTGGGATTCAATGCCGTCTTCAACCCACATCCCAGAAACCCTTGGAGCGCTTTCAAACACTTTTATGTGGCGTTATTCTGCACACCAAATAGATTGGTGTCTTCAGATAATCAAGCATAAAAAAGGAAGGGGGGAGCAGGGGAAGGGGTGTTGAGTTTTTCAAATAGCTCATGCCTCGGGCGATTTGACTGACAAGGATCAGTGTTAGAATTCTACTTTACAGCGAAAGCATTTGCCTCGCGAAGACTAACCCGTGAGGCGCAAGGGGAGACTGAACACAACGTTCCTTCTAGCGCTTGGGGAGGCGGGGGGGGGGGGGGGTGGGGGGAGGGGAGACGCATTGACATCAGAAGCCAGATCTACCCTCAACCAGGCCGGTTTAATCCAATCAGTTCAGACTAGACGTGGTGCTTTGGAAAGTCAGGTGACATGATATATCTTGCAGGGTGCACGGTGTTTTAAAGTCTGACAAGTGGTGAGATAGGTGAGAAAGAACATGCTTTCATTTATCCAGCGCCCTTCACAACCTCAGGACGTCCCAAAGCGCTTCACAGCCAATGAAGTACTTTTGGAGTGTAGTCACTGTTGTAATGTGGGAAATGTGGCAGCCAATGTGCGCACAGCAAGCTCCCACAAACAGCAAGTGAGTTAAACAACCGGCTAATCTGCTTCTGCTTGTGGGAGGAATGTTGGCGAAACTCCCCTGCTCTTCTTCAAAATAGTGTCGTGGGATCTTTAACTTCCACTTGAGAGGTCAGACGGGGCCTGGGTTTAATTTCTCACCCAAAAGATGGCACCTCTGACAGTACGGCGCTCCCTCAGTACTGCCCCTCCGACAGTGCGGCGCTCCCTCAGTACTGCCCCTCCGACAGTGCGGCGCTCCCTCAGTACTGCCCCTCCGACAGTGCGGCGCTCCCTCAGTACTGCCCCTCCGACAGTGCGGCACTCCCTCAGTACTGCCCCTCCGACAGTACGGCGCTCCCTCAGTACTGCCCCTCCGACAGTGCGGCACTCCCTCAGTACTGCCCCTCCGACAGTGCGGCGCTCCCTCAGTACTGCCCCTCCGACAGTGCGGCACTCCCTCAGTACTGCCCCTCTGACAGTGCGGCGCTCCCTCAGTACTGTCCCTCCGACAGTGCAGCGCTCCCTCAGTACTGCCCCTCCAACAGTGCAGCGCTCCCTCAGTACTGCCCCTCCGACAGTGCGGCACTCCCTCAGTACTGTCCCTCCGACAGTGCAGCGCTCCCTCAGTACTGCCCCTCCGACAGTGCAGCGCTCCCTCAGTACTGCCCCTCCGACAGTGCGGCGCTCCCTCAGTACTGCCCCTCTGACAGTGCGGCGCTCCCTCAGTACTGCCCCTCCAACAGTGCGGCGCTCCCTCAGTACTGCCCCCTCCGACAGTGCAGCACTCCCTCAGTACTGTCCCTCCGACAGTGCAGCGCTCCCTCAGTACTGCCCCTCCAACAGTGCAGCGCTCCCTCAGTACTGCCCCTCCGACAGTGCGGCACTCCCTCAGTACTGCCCCTCCGACAGTGCGGCGCTCCCTCAGTACTGCCCCTCCGACAGTGCGGCGCTCCCTTAGTACTGCCCCTCCGACAGTGCGGCACTCCCTCAGTACTGCCCCTCCGACAGTGCAGCGCTCCCTCAGTACTGCCCCTCCGACAGTGCGGCACTCCCTCAGTACTGCCCCTCCGACAGTGCGGCGCTCCCTCAGCACTGCCCCTCCGACAGTGCAGCGCTCCCTCAGTACTGCCCCTCCGACAGTGCAGCGCTCCCTCAGTACTGCCCCTCCGACAGTGCGGCGCTCCCTCAGTACTGCCCCTCCGACAGTGCAGCGCTCCCTCAGTACTGCCCCTCCGACAGTGCAGCGCTGCCCCAGTACTGCCCCTCCGACAGTGCGGCGCTCCCTCAGTACTGCCCCTCCGACAGTGCGGCGCTCCCTCAGTACTGTACTGGGATCGTCAGCCTGGATTATAGAATCATAGAATCTTACAGCACAGCAAGAGGCCATTCGGCCCATCGAGTCTGTGCCAGATCTTTCGAAGACCTCCCTCGTTTTTTCCCCATATCGCTGCAATTTTTTCTTCTTCGAGTATTTATCCAATTCCCTTTTGAAGGCTACTATTGAATCTGTCTCCACCACCCGATCAGGCAGTGCGTCCCAAATCCTAACCACTCGTTGCGTAAAAAGTTTTTCCTCGTGTCGCCTCTGGTTCTTTTGCCAATCACCTTAAGTCTGTGTCCTCTGGTTACCGACCCTTCTGCCAGTGGAAACAGTTTCTCCTTATTTACTCTATCTAAACCCTTCATGATTTTAAACACCTCCATCAAATCTTCTCTCAGTCTTTTCTGTTCTAAGGAGACCCAGGCTTTATAACCAGGGTAGGACTCCCCCTTTTAACATCTTAAGCACCTTGATTAGATCACCCGTCAATCTTCTACACTATGCAGTCAAAGTAGACCTGATGGCCCACTGACATGCTCAGGCAGACACCCCTCAGCGACAGAAAAGAATTGCAATCATAGAACCTTATAGCACGGAAGGAGGCCATTCGGCCCATCGCGCCTGTGCTGGCTCCTTGAAAGAGCTCTCCACCTAATCCCATTTCGCTGCTTTTGGCCCTGTAGCCTTTAGTTATCAGCAGATTTACTTTGTTCAGCCCCAGAATGCAAGGCAGCAAAGAGTCTTCAACTGGTGAATGGTGAACAGGGTCTGTTACAAACTTGGCAAGAAGGCAGCTCGACAGAAGCTCAAGTGATGAAGTGCCCCCTCACAAGGCAAATTTCAGCTCTTTCCTTCTCTCCGTCTCTCGGGTTAGTAGCGAGCTGCCTCCATTCTGACAGCTGCTCTGTAAACGTTACTGGAGTCTGTTTGGAACAGGATGCCTGCTGATTGATTTGTGATCCTGTAAATTACTCACGAGCTTTGATAAGACAACTCCGCTCGCCAGTTTAATGTTTTATTGTAGGCTGCCATTAATCACTGGCTGAAAGATTAACAGCGGACATTCTTGAGCCTGTACTGTTTCCCTCCCCCTCCCAGCTTTGCAGAGATTTTCCATCGCCCTGACAACAGCTGTAGTTCATTAAAGCTTTAATCATCAATGACTAGTGACTCTCTGATACCATCAGCTGCCTGGCCCTACAAATCACCCCTCCACCAAGCCCTCCCTTTTACAATTCAAATCCTCGTGCTCAAATCCCTCCACGGCCCTCGCCCCTCCCTATCTCTGTAACCCCCTCCAGCCCCACAACACTCCGAGATCTCTGCGCTCCTCCAATTCCGGCCTCTTGCACATCCCTGATTTAATCGCTCCGCCATTGGTGGCCGTGCCTTCAGCTGCCTGGACCCGAAGCCCTGGAATTCCCTCCCTAAACCTCTCCGCCTCTCTCTCCTCCTTTAAGATGCTCTTTAAAACCCACCTCTTTGACCAAGCTTTTGGTCGCCTGTCCTAATATCTCCTTCTGTGGCTCGGTGTTAAATTTTGTTTGATAATCGCTCCTGTGAAGCGCCCTGGGACGTTTTACTACGTTAAAGGCGCTATATAAATGCAAGTTGTTGTTGTCTTCTCAAGACAGATAGTTTGGAATGTATCAACATTAAAGGGCGGGGGCGCGGGGTGGGGTGTATCTCACTGCTGTCAGTCCACACACTTTGGATTCTTCCGTTTGCTTGATATGCAACACACAACAGCCCGTTGGCAGTGTCCCTGTCTGTTGCCCCCTAAAACTTTAGGCACTATCCGCAAGCTTGTTCGGGTGCCATTCCCCTTGTAGCACAGAAGGAGGCCATTCAGCCCGTCGTTCCTGAGCCTGCTCTTTCGTCGAGCTCACCAATTAGTCCCACTCTCCTGCTCTTTCACCACAGCCCTGCAAATTTTTCCCCTTCAAGTATTTATCCAATTCCCTTGTGAAAGTTACTATTGAATCTGCTTCCACCGCCCTTTCAGGCAGCGCGTTCCAGATCACAACAACTCGCTGTGTAAAAAAGTGAATCCTCATCTCCCCTCTGGTTCTTTTGCCAATTATCTCAAATCTGTGTCCGCTGGTTACCGACCCTCCTGCCACTGGAAACAGTTTCTCCATATTTGCTCTAAACCCCTCATGATTTTAAACATCTCTATTAAATCTCCTCTTAATCTTCTCTGCTCTAAGGAGTACAATCCCAGCTTCTCAAGTCTCTCCATTTAACTGAAGTCCCTCATCCCTGGTCCAGTCTGCACCCTCTCCTTGACATCCTTCCTAAAGTGTGGTGCCCAGAATTGGACACCAGACGCCAGTTGGAGCCGAACCAGTGTGTTGTAACTTGCTTGCTTTTGTACTCTATGCTTCTGTTTATAAAGCTTCACCTGAGGAAGGAGCAAATCGATAGCTCCGAAAGCTTGTGATTTCAAATAAAACTGTTGGACTATAACCTGGTGTTGTGCGACCTCTCAATTCTGTTTATAAAGCCCAGGATGCTTCTTTAACAGCTTTATCACCTTGTCCTGCCACCGTCAAAGACTTCTGTTACTGTTGTAGTTTGTGATTTCATAGGAAGTTGAAAACAAGCGAAACCAATCAGACCAGGGCGATGGAAAGACTTGCAGCGCTGGGCTCCAAGCCCTCGCCCAGTTGAGCCCCTTGACAATGAGCAAGGGCCCATTGCGCACAAGCTGGATTTCTTTCTTTTGCTGGCACACGCTGAAGGGAAAGGTTTGCACCGCCTGACTCCAGCTCTTTCACAGGCCGCAGCCTTAATTGAATTAAGCAAAGGGAAAGTGATGGGCCCAAAGCCAGTTCTGTAGATCAGCGCTTGTCAAAGTCCCTCCCGTACACGCACAAAACAAAAAAAATAATTAATAATGTTAAATACAGAAATGCTCCTCAGTCCTTCAAAGGGTGGAAGGGCGGTCATAAATCTGGGGGCAAGGCAGAGTTCGACTCCAAATAAAAACCCTGCTCACTCGGCCTCATTTGATAGATTTGCGAGCAGGCAGCTGTCTGAGGCTCGGCGTGGAGCAGAACCTGCTGCAAATTAGCTGCTCTGTGCACATCGCGCGCACGCACTTTGACAACTTTTCGTTACCTCATTTAAGCTGGGCCTGTGTCTCAATCACTGCTGTTTTGTTATGGGGCAGGATTAACTCTTTGGCTCTGCTTAGTCAACTGGTAAAATATATGCTTGTCATAATAGAGAGTTAGTGCCAAAAATAACCGTTTCATTGGGTGGGAAAACAAACGGCAGCACACATTGACTCTTGAAGGTCAAACTGACCTGATTCTGAACTCAGCTCAGGCCTCAGGGTGGAGGTCGTTGATCGCCAGAACGGGGTCATCTGCTACAGGGCTGAGATGGGGAGAGGGGAGAAAGAGAAAATGAAAGACTTGCATTTCTACAACGCCTTTTACGACCACTGGACGTCCCAAAGCGCCTTACAGCCAATGAAGTACTTTTTTTTGAAGTGTAGTCACTGTTGTAATGTACGAAACACAGCCGCCAATTTGCGCACAGCAAGCTCCCACAAACAGCAATGTGATAATGACCAGATAAAACTTTTTTTTTTGTTATGTTGATTGAGGGATAAATATTGACCAGGACACCGGGGAGAACTCCCCTGCTCTTCTTCAAAATAGTGGCCGTGGGATCTTTTACGTCCAGCTGAGAGGGCAGACGGGGTCTCGGATTAACATCTCATCCGAAAGACGGCCCCTCCGACAGTGCGGCACTCCCTCAGTACTGCCCCTCCAACAGTGCAGCGCTCCCTCAGTACTGCCCCTCCAACAGTGCAGCGCCCCCTCAGTATTGCCCCTCCAACAGTGCAGCGCTCCCTCAGTACTGCCCCTCCGACAGTGCGGCACTCCCTCAGTACTGACCCTCCGACAGTGCGGCGCTCCCTCAGTACTGCCCCTCCGACAGTGCAGCGCTCCCTCAGTACTGCCTCTCCGACATTGCAGCACCCCCCTCAGTACTGCCCCTCCGACAGTGCAGCGCTCCCTCAGTACTGCCCCTCCGACAGTGCAGCGCTCCCTCAGTACTGCCCCTCCGACAGCGCAGCACTCCCTCAGTACTGCCCCTCCGACAGTACAGCGCTCCCTCAGTACTGCCCCTCCGACAGTGCAGCGCTCCCTCAGTACTGCCCCTCCGACAGTGCAGCACTCCCTCAGTACTGCCCCTCCGACAGTGCAGCGCTCCCTCAGTACTGCCCCTCTGACAGTGCAGCGCTCCCTCAGTACTGCCCCTCTGACAGTGCAGCGCTCCCTCAGTACTGCACTGGAGTGTCATAGAAACATAGAAACATAGAATCTCGGAGCAGGAGTAGGCCATTCGGCCTGTCTAGCCTGCTCCACCATTCAATACGATCATGGCTGATCATCCAAATCCAGTACCCTGTCCCTGCTTTAATCCCCACAGTACACATATCCCACCCTACCCCCGTAACCCCACGTATTTAATTCCCCCTAACATATCCCATCCTATCCCCATAACCCCACATATTTAATCCCCCCCTAACACTAAGGGTCAATTTATCATAGCCAAATCAACCTAACCCGCACATTTTTGGACTGTGGGAGGAAACCGGAGCACCCGGAGGAAACCCACGCAGACACGGGGAGAATGTGCAAACTCCACACAGACAGTCACCCGAGGCCAGATTCGAACCCGGGTCCCTGGCGCTGTGAGGCACCAGTGCTAACCACTATGCCACCGTGTCAGCCTAGGTTTTTGTGCTCAAGTCTCTGGAGCCTTCTGACTCAGAGGCGAGTGTGCTACAGCTGACAGGGAGAGGGGGAGGTGAAGGGGAGAGCTGGCATCAGTCCCACTGAAAGTATTATTCATTGAGGGTTGTAAGACTGGAGGAGGTTACAGAGATAGCCCTCCCGAGATCTCTGCGCTCCTTTCTGGCCTCTTGCGTATCCTCAATTTTCATCGTCCCACCATTGGCACTCGTGCCTTCAGCTGCCTGGGCCCTAAGCGCTGGAATTCCCTCCCTAAACCTCTCCGCCTCTCTTTCCTCCTTTAAGATGCTCCTTAAAACCTGCCTCTTTGACCAAGCTCCTGTCCTAATATCTCCCCATGTGGCTCGGTGTCAAATTTTGTCTGATAATCGCTCCTGTGAAGCGCCTTGGGACGTTTTACTACGTTAAAGGTGCTGTATAAATACAAGTTGTTGTTGGATTGATACAGGGCTATGGGGCGAGAGAGTGGGGCAGTGGGTTTAGTTTGGGATTGCTCTAACAAAGAGCCAGCACTGATATGTTGAGCCAAATGGCTTCCTCTGTGCTACAATCTTGTATAATACTCCCTCCGTGCTGCACTGACGAGTCAGCCTCGACAACCTGGGGTCTGAAGTCACAAGTTCTGATTCAGTGTGACCCGTTGAGGCAAAACTCCAAACTACGCAAAGAGACACTTCGACATCCCAGCGAGACGTTTGTGAGGCTCAATGTTATCAGTGCGTTTCTCTCCACACCGACATCAGCGGGGTCACGAAGATGGCGGACAGCGGCAGCCATGCTCTCTCAAAGCGCGGTTCTCGCCGTGGGGCGCAGGCCTCCGCTGCTGAACCCCAACACGAGCGCCCACCTCCACTCACACTTGGCAAGGGTGCGTCCCGTCACACTCCGAATCAAGGGGCAAAGGTCATTTCATGCTTCTGATTTTCCTTTTTTATCCTGCAGAATGGAAGCGATGCCGGCGAAAGAGAAAGTGAAATTGGACTCCACTGGCATGTTTCACTGGTGCCCGCCAAAGGGCATCAATCAGGTGACACTGGTGGGTACCCAGAGTTGGGCTGGCGACTGTTATCGGAAGAGCTGAGGTATCGCGGTGCGTATTTCCGCCGGAGATTCTACCACACGTCCGGCTGAAACGCTGGGGGGTATTTGAGGCTCCTCCACCATAGTTACGATTGAGAAGACCCCCAGGGTCTGCCAGCCCCACTAGATCGCTTGCCCTTGAAGGAATTCTGCAACTGTTTGGGCAAGATTTCAACATAGTTTCCAGTGGCGCAGGCTCCAAGCAATAGTCTGTTCATGAGGTGCCGATAATTAGCAGGACATTGGCACAGGATGGTGCTGTGGGCTGGTGTGCGATGTGTTATCGGGACAGTGTAGAGGGAGCTTTACTCTGTATCTAACCCGTGCTGTACCTGCCCTGGGAGTGTTTGATGGGACAGTGTAGAGGGAGCTTTACTCTGTATCTAACCCGTGCTGTACCTGCCCTGGGAGTGTTTGATGGGGACAGTGTAGAGGGAGCTTTACTCTGTATCTAACCTGTGCTGTACCTGTCCTGGGAGTGTTTGATGGGACAGTGTAGAGGGTGCTTTACTCTGTATCTAACCCGTGCTGTCCCTGCCCTGGGAGTGTTTGATGGGACAGTGTAGAGGGAGCTTTACTCTGTATCTAACCTGTGCTGTACCTGCCCTGGGAGTGTTTGATGGGACAGTGTAGAGGGAGCTTTACTCTGTATCTAACCTGTGCTGTACCTGCCCTGGGAGTGTTTGATGGGACAGTGTAGAGGGAGCTTTACTCTGTATCTAACCCGTGCTGTACCTGCCCTGGGAGTGATTGATGGGACAGTGTAGAGGGAGCTTTATTCTGTATCTATATTATGAGGACAGGTTGCATAGACGAGGCTTGTATTCCCTCGAGTATAGTAGATTAAGGGGTGATCTGATTGAGGTGTTTAAAATGATAAAGGCGTTTGATAGGCTAGATAGAGGAGACGTATTTCCTCTGGGGGGGGAGTCCAGTTCAATGGGGCATAATCCTAAAATTAGAGCTGGGCCGTTCAGGGGTGATGTCAGGAAGCACTTTTTCCGCACAAAGGGTAGTGGAAATCTGGGACTCTCTCCCCCAAAAGTGGGATGTGGATGCTGGGGTCAGTTGGTACTTTCAAGACTGAATTCGAGGGGCTGAATGGCCTCCTCCTGTTTCCTCATGTTCCCCCATTAGGCTTGATCCTCATCGTAATAACGTAGCGTTCAAGTAGCCAGCTGTCGCTGTTTCCTGTCCTCCAGAATCGTGCGATGGCATCTCGACTGCAGCTCTCCAAACACGTGATCGTCTGTATCTTTGGCGAGGAACAGTGCCCTGAGATCGGCCTGCGCAACTTTGTGATGCCCCTGCGGGCGAGCAGCTTCACCTACGACGAGCTGAAGTCCATTGTGTTCGTGGTGTCCCTGAAGTACATCGCCCAGGAGTGGGAGACAATCAGCAACTTCCCCAAGGTCTTCATTCTGCCGGTCAGTACCAGAGCACGCTACGCCGTTAATCTTCGGCAGGCTGATAAACCTGGAGAGTTCCTCACAAGCCCAGGGAGGGCTGACGGTGCGCCAAGTGCAGGCCACGGTCAGCTGCAACCCTGTCTCCGAGTCGCAAGGTCATGAGTTCAAGCTCCACTCTCGGACTTGAGCACATCGTCTAGGCTGACACTCCAGTAAAGAAAGACGTTGTATTCTCCCACGCCTTTCATAACCTCAGATCATCCCAAAGCGCTTTACAGCCAATGAAGTGCTTTTGAAGTGCACTCACTGTTGTCGGGTAGGAAATTGCGCACAGCAAGCTCCCACAAACAGCAATGTGATAAATGACCAGATAATCTGTTTTCGTCATCCAATCGTGGTCGTGGGACTTTTACATCCACCTGAGAGGGCAGACGGGGCCTCGGTATAATGTCTCATCTAAAAGATAGCACCTCCGACAGTGCAGTGCTCCCTCAGTACTGCCCCTCCGACAGTGCAGCGCTCCCTTAGTACCGCCCCTCCGACAGTGCGGCGCTCCCTCAGTACTGCCCCTCTGACAGTGCGGCGCTCCCTCAGTACCGCCCCTCCCACAGTGCGGCGCTCCCTCAGTACTGCCCCTCCGACAGTGCGGCGCTCCCTCAGTACTGCCCCTCTGACAGTGCGGCGCTCCCTCAGTACTGCCCCTCCGACAGTGCAGCGCTCCCTCAGTACTGCCCCTCCGACAGTGCGGCGCTCCCTCAGTACTGCCCCTCCGACAGTGCAGCACTCCCTCAGTACTGCCCCTCCGACAGTGCGGCGCTCCCTCAGTACTGCACTGGGAGAGTCAGCCTGGATTTTGAATCCACGACCTGCTGACTAAGATGTTAGCCATGGCTCAGAGTTCTCCCCGGTGTCTTGCGGCTCAATATTTATCCCTCAACCAACATCACTAAAACAGGTTATCTGGTCATTATCACATTGCTGTTTGTGGGAGCTTGCTGTGCGCAAATCGGCGGCCGTGTTTCCGACAGTACAACAGTGACTACACTTCAAAATAAAATTCTTGATTGTCTGTGAAGCCCTTTGGGACGATCTGAGGTTGTGAACGGTGCGGTAGAAATACAAGTCTTGCTTTTCATTGGCCGTAAAGTATCTTGAGGTTGTGAATATAAACGTGAGTTATTTTCCTCTTTCTTTTTTCTCTCTTTCTGTTGTTCTTTCTTTCACTGATTCTTTCTCTCTCTCTTTCTCTCTCTCTTTCTTTCTGATTCTTTCTTTCTCCTGCGCCATTGGCTGCTAATCTACAGCCCAGTCAGTGTATTGGAGAAGTGGCTGAGAGCTGTGTAGCGATAAGGGACGATGTATAATGACCTCTCGGTGTTTGGTGCAGGGCTCGCCGTTGTGCCGCGCCGACTTAAAAGCAGTCAGCATCGGGAGCTGCGACATGACCGTCATCATCTCATCGAATCGCAGCGACTTGGAGGAGAAGACCCTGCAGGACAAGGAATGTATCCTGGCCACCCTCAACCTCAAGGCAATGCTCTTCGAAGATTCCAAGGAAGACAGTGAGCTCTTCTCGCTGTCTTTACTCGGTACGGATGCTCACTGCCCAACAGGCTGGAGATTTTGATAAGAACACAGGAACAGGAGGTGGCCATTCAGCCCCTCGAGCCTGTTCCGCCATTCAATTAGATCATGATCTGATCTGCATCTGTTATGCGGCTGAGAACTAGTCAAGGACGCTATCAATAAATGGTGCCTCATCCCAACTAGCGGAAATTCCCTTTGGGATCTGGGCAATGCTGGCAAGCCCTCACCTGTTGGCCCCTCCTAGTTGCCCTGATAGAAGAGTGGCCACTTCAGAGGACATTAAGAGTCAACAGTCGACTGCAGCTTGGAGTCACCTATTGGTGCAGGGTGGGGTGGGGGGTTGCGCAGCTTCCCTTCCCTTCCCTGAAGGACGTCGGTGAACCAGTTGGGTTTTTTACGACAATCCAGCAGCTTCATGGTCATTTAATTTTCCTGGTGTCAGTCCACTATTGACCAGATTTACTGATGGGGTTCGTAACTGAGTGACAACAGGACTATAATCTATATTGTCAACCTCTTCGCCATCCGAGTTTCTCAATGGATAAACTGCCCCAAATTTGGGCCCCATTCCCACCCCACCAATCCCCTCCCTTCCCACACACATGCCCAAATTACACCAATTCTGCCCCAAAACCTCAGGGACTTCAGTCACGTGGAGGGTCTGGAGAAGCTGGCGTTGTTCTACTTAGAACAGAGAAGGTTAAGGGGAGATCTGATAGAGGCGCTCAAAATTTTGAGAGAATAAATAAGGAGAAATTGAGGGAGGGGGAGGGTGGAGGTGATGGCTAACAAAAGAAATTAAAGCTAGTATTAAGTCAAATGAGGAAGTTTATAAAGTTGCCAGAAAAAGCGGTCAGCCTGAGGATTGGGATCTTTTTAAAAATCAGCAAAGGGGGACCAAGAAATTGATAAAGAAAGGGAAAATGGAATATGAGCACAAACTAGCGAAAAATATAAAAACGGATTGTAAAAGCTTCTATAGGTATATGAAAAGGAAAAGACTGGCGAAGGTAAATGTAGGTCCTTTACAGTCAGAGATGGGAGAATTTATAATGGGGAATGAGGAAATGGCTGAGAAATTAAATAAATACTTTGTTTCTGTCTTCACGGAGGAAGACACAAAAAACCTCCCAGAAATACGAGAAAACCAAGGGTGTGGCGAGAATGAGGAACTTAAAGAAATTATTATTAGTAAAAAAACAGTACTAGCAAAATTAATGGGACTAAAAGTCGATAAATCCCAAGGACTGGATGACCTACATCCTAGGGTTTTGAAAGAGGTGGCCATTGGAATAGTGGACGCATTGGTTGTCATCTTCCAAAATTCTATAGATTCTGGAACAGTTCCTGCAGATTGGAGGATAGCAAATGTAACCTCGCTATTTAAGAAAGGAGGGAGAGAGAGAAAACGGGGAACTACAGACCTGTTAGCCTCACATCAGTAGTTGGGAAAATGCTGGAATCTATTATAAAGGATGCAATAACTGGGCACTTAGAAACTAATAGTAAGATTGGGCAGAGTCAACATGGATTTATGAAAGGGAAATCCTGTTTGACAAACCTATTGGAGTTCTTCGCGGATGTAACTAGTGGAGTAGACAAAGGGGAACCGGTAGATGTGGTGTATCTGGATTTTCAGAAGGCCTTCGATAAGGTCCCACATAAGAGGTTGGTGAACAAAATTAGGGCACATGGAATTGGGGGTAATATACTTGAGAATTGGTTAACAGACAGAAAACAAAGAGTAGGGATAAATGGGTCTTTTTCAGGATGGCAGGCTGTGACTAGTGGGTTACCGCAAGGATCGGTGCTTGGGCTCCAGCTATTCACAATCTATATCAATGATTTGGATGAGGGGACTAAATGTAACATTTCCAAATTTGCTGATGATACAAAGCTAGGTGGCAGTGGCAGAAGCGAAGAGGATGTGAAGAGGTTTCAAGGGGATCTCGACAGGCTCAGTGAGTGGGTGAGAACATGGCAGATGGAATATAATGTGGATAAATGTGAAGTTATCCACTTTGGTAGAAAAAACAAAAAGGCAGAGTATTTCCTAAATGGTGAAAGATTGGGGAATGCAGATGCTCAAAGGGACCTGGGTGTCCTTGTACATGAGTCACTGGAAGTGAATGTGCAGGTGCAGCAAGCCATTAGGAAGGCAAATGGTATGCTGGCCTTCATTACAAGAGGATTTGAGTACAGGAGTAAAGAAGTCTTACTCCAATTATATAGGGCCTTGGTGAGACCACACCTGGAGTACTGGATACAATTTTGGTCTCCTTACCTAAGGAAGGATCTACTTGCCATAGAGGGAGTGCAACGATGGTTCACGAGATTGATTCCTGGGATGGTGGGACTGTCGTATGAGAAGAGATTGAGTAAACTAGGCCTGTATTCTCTTGAATTCAGAAGAATGAGAGGGGATCTCATTGAAGCATACAAAATTATTACAGGGCTTGATAGGGTGGATGCAGGGAGAATGTTTCCATTGGCTGGGGAGTCTAGAACCAGGGGCCACAGCCTCAGGATAAAGGGTAGGCCATTCAGGACTGAGCTGAAAAGAAATTTCTTGACGCAGATGGTGTGAATCTTTGAAATTCTCTACCCCAGAGGGCTCAGTCATTGGGTATATTCAAAACAGAAGTCGATACATTTCTGACTAGTAAGGGCATCAAGGGATATGGCGATAGGGCCGGTGAGTTGAGGCAGAAGATCAGCCATGATCTCATTGAATGGCGGAGCAGGCTCGAAGGGCCGAATGGCCTACTCCTGCTCCTATTTCTTATGTTCTTGGGTTGGGATGGGGCAGAGTGGGGGAGGGGGTGGGGGAGGGTGGGGAAGGGTGGGGGAGGATGGGTGGGGGGGCAGCTGGGGAGGGTGGGGGTGGGGGAGGAGAAGGGTGAGGGTGGGAGGGGTGGGGGAGAGGGTGAGGGTGGGAGGGGGTGGGGGAGAGTGGGGGAGAGGGGAGGGGGGGAGGGGGCCTGTCACTACAAGGAGCAAGCGAAGCCTATTATCAATTACATGCACATCCCACAAACGTCAGGTCAAATCTATTCGGACAGGCCTTTAGACGCAGGCGATCAGGAGGTGCAGGCTCTAATTGGAATGCGTGCTGGCTTTCTTTTTCTTAAATCAGACTCTACGGTCTTAATTAGGGCCTTGTCTTATCTCTGCTTCGCTTGTACAAAGCAGGGCGGTAGAGCGGGATAACAGGCACCAGAACATGAATTAACATGCACTACAACTTGACACTTGCTGGAAGTGAGCCAGCTCAAAAATAAGGCAGTGATAACTCGATTAATTAGGCAGCAATGCTTAGTGGTCAGTGCCCGCTCACTCGCTGGGCTGTGGGCTGCGGCTGTGCGATTTTGCGAGGGCTTCGATCCCCATTCCGAACTGTGTCACTTCGCTCAATGAAGAACAGACATTAAAACCACATGTGGAGAGGTGTCAGCCGTGGCTCAGTGGGTAGCACTCTCGCCTTTGAGCCTAGAAGGTCGTGAGTTCAAGTCCCAGAGAGTTGAGCACAAAGATCTAGGCCGACACTCCCAGTGCAGTACTGAGGGAACGTGCACTGTCGGAGGGTCAATACTGAGGGAGCGTTGCACTGTCGGAGGGGCAGTATTGAGGGAGCACTGCACTGTTGGAGGGGCAGTACTGAGGGAGCACCGCACTGTCGGAGGGGCAGTACTGAGGGAGCGTTGCACTGTTTGGAGGGGCAGTACTGAGGGAGCACTGCACTTACGGAGGGGCAGTACTGAGGGAGCGTTGCACTGTCGGAGGGGCAGTATTGAGGGAGCGTTGCACTGTCGGAGGGGCAGTATTGAGGGAGCGCCGCACTGTCGGAGGGGCAGTACTGAGGGAGCGCTGCACTGTCGGAGGGGCAGTACTGAGGGAGCGCCACACTGTCGGAGGGGCAGTACTGAGGGAGCGCCACACTGTCGGTAGGGGCAGTACTGAGGGAGTGCTGCACTGTCGGAGGGGCAGTACTGAGGGAGTGCTGCACTGTCGGAGGGGCAGTACTGAGGGAGCGCTGCACTGTCGGAGGGGCAGTACTGAGGGAGTGCTGCACTGTCGGAGGGGCAGTACTGAGGGAGCGCTCACTGTCGGAGGGGCAGTACTGAGGGAGTGCCGCACTGTCGGAGGGGCAGTACTGAGGGAGCGCCACACTGTCGGAGGGGCAGTACTGAGGGAGCGCTGCACTGTCGGAGTGGCAGTACTGAGGGAGCGCTGCACTGTCGGAGTGGCAGTACTGAGGGAGCGCTGCACTGTCGGAGTGGCAGTACTGAGGGAGCGCTGCACTGGCGGAGGGGCAGTACTGAGAGAGCGCTGCACTGGCGGAGGGGCAGTACTGAGAGAGCGCTGCACTGGCGGAGGGGCAGTACTGAGAGAGCGCTGCACTGTTGGAGGTACTGTCTTTCAGAATGAAGAATGAAGAGACCCGTCTGCCCTCTCAGATGGATGTAAAAGAGCAGGGAATCACCAGTTGTTGCTTGGTGAGTGTAGAGATCAGGTGATGATACCTGGCTATGCTTCACACTCAAGAATACTGAGGAACTGTTTAATTGCCACCTATCACAAAATGGTTGACTTGCATCTGACTCTTTGTTTTATAGGAGCTAACTTTACAGATTCTGATTTTCCCTCCACAGAGAACAAGCACTACTACAGAATTCCCATCATCACTGCACTCGGTAAGAGAATGTGTTTATTTAGAGTCCTATACCTGTTTAAACCTCCTTAGTGTCCTCACCACCAGTCAGACTGGGCTCACTTTCCAATAATCTGCAGCTTCAGAGACCAGGCTTTGAAAACCCAAGTCTACCGAACCGCTAGTGAAACAATGGTGTGGGATGTGTGGACTTAGCCGTGGTTCAGTGGCTAGCATGCTCACCTCTGTACTCAGAAGTTTGTGGGTTCAAGTCCCGCTCCAGAGACTTCAGCACAAAATCTAGGCTGACCCTCCAGTGTGGTACTGAGAGCACTGCACTGTCGGAGGGGCAGTACCGAGGGAGCGCTGCACTGTCGGAGGGGCAGTACTGAGGGAGCGCCGCACTGTCGGAGGGGCAGTGCTGAGGGAGCGCCGCACTGTCGGAGGGGCAGTACTGAGGGAGTGCTGCACTGTCGGAGGGGCAGTACTGAGGGAGAGCTGCACTGTCAGAGGGGCAGTGCTGAGGGAGTGCTGCACTGTCAGAGGGGCAGTGCTGAGGGAGTGCTGCACTGTCAGAGGGGCAGTGCTGAGGGAGCGCTGCACTGTCAGAGGGGCAGTGCTGAGGGAGCGCTGCACTGTCAGAGGGGCAGTACTGAGGGAGCGCTGCACTGTCAGAGGGGCAGTACTGAGGGAGCGCTGCACTGTCAGAGGGGCAGTACTGAGGGAGCGCTGCACTGTCGGAGGGTCAGTACTGAGGGAGTGCTGCACTGTCAGAGGGGCAGTGCTGAGGGAGCGCCGCACTGTCAGAGGGGCGGTACTGAGGGAGCGCCGCACTGTCGGAGGGGCGGTACTGAGGAAGCGCCGCACTGTCGGAGGGGCGGTACTGAGGGAGCGCTGCACTGTCGGAGGGGCGGTACTGAGAGCGCTGCACTGTCGGAGGGGCGGTACTGAGGGAGCGCTGCGCTGTCGGAGGGGCGGTACTGAGAGCGCTGCACAGTCGGAGGGGCGGTACTGAGGGAGCGCCGCACTGTCGGAGGGGCGGTACTGAGGGAGCGCTGCACTGTCGGAGGGGCGGTACTGAGAGCGCTGCACTGTCGGAGGGGCGGTACTGAGGGAGCGCCGCACTGTCGGAGGGGCGGTACTGAGGGAGCGCTGCACTGTCGGAGGGGCGGTACTGAGAGCGCTGCACTGTCGGAGGGGCAGTACTGAGGGAGCGCCGCACTGTCGGAGGGGCAGTACTGAGGGAGCGCTGCACTGTCGGAGGGGCGGTACTGAGGGAGCTCTGCACTGTCGGAGGGTCAGTACTGAGGGAGCGCTGCACTGTCAGAGGGCAGTACTGAGGGAGCTCTGCACTGTCGGAGGGTCAGTACTGAGGGAGCGCTGCACTGTCGGAGGGGCGGTACTGAGGGAGCGCTGCACTGTCGGAGGGGCGGTACTGAGGGAGCGCTGCACTGTCGGAGGGACAGTGCTGAGGGAGTGCTGCACTGTCGGAGGGTCAGTACCGAGGGAGCGCTGCACTGTCGGAGGGGCAGTACTGAGGGAGCGCTGCACTGTCGGAGGGGTGGTACTGAGGGAGCGCCGCACTGTCGGAGGGGCGGTACTGAGAGCGCTGCACTGTCGGAGGGGCGGTACTGAGGGAGCGCCGCACTGTCGGAGGGGCGGTACTGAGGGAGCGCTGCACAGTCGGAGGGGCGGTACTGAGAGCGCTGCACTGTTGGAGGGGCGGTACTGAGGGAGCGCTGCGCTGTCGGAGGGGCGGTACTGAGAGCGCTGCACTGTCGGAGGGGCAGTACTGAGGGAGCGCTGCACTGTCAGAGGGGCGGTACTGAGGGAGCTCTGCACTGTCGGAGGGTCAGTACTGAGGGAGCGCTGCACTGTCAGAGGGCAGTACTGAGGGAGCTCTGCACTGTCGGAGGGTCAGTACTGAGGGAGCGCTGCACTGTCGGAGGGGCGGTACTGAGGGAGCGCTGCACTGTCGGAGGGGCAGTACTGAGGGAGTGCCGCACTGTCGGAGGGGCGGTACTGACGGAGCGCTGCACTGTCGGAGGGGCAGTACTGAGGGAGCGCCGCACTGTCAGAGGGGCAGTGCTGAGGGAGCGCTGCACTGTCAGAGGGGCGGTACTGAGGGAGCGCCGCACAGTCGGAGGGGCGTACTGAGGGAGCGCTGCACTGTCGGAGGGGCGGTACTGAGGAGTGCTGCACTGTCGGAGGGGCAGTACTGAGGGAGCGCCGCACTGTCGGAGGGGCGGTACTGAGGGAGCGCTGCACTGTCGGAGGGGCAGGTACTGAGAGCTCTGCACTGTCGAGGGTCAGTACTGAGGGAGCGCTGCACTGTCAGAGGGGCAGTACTGAGGGAGCTCTGCACTGTCAGAGGGGCAGTACTGAGGGAGCGCTGCACTGTCGGAGGGTCAGTACTGAGGGAGTGCTGCACTGTCGGAGGGGCATTGCTGAGGGAGCGCTGCACTGTCAGAGGGGCGGTACTGAGGGAGCGCCTGCACTGTCGGAGGGTGCGGTACTGAGGGAGCGCCTGCACTGTCGGAGTGGCGGTACTGAGGAGCGCTGCACTGTCGGAGGGGCGGTACTGAGGGAGCGCCGCACTGTCGGAGGGGCGGTACTGAGGGAGCGCTGCACTGTCGGAGGGGCGGTACTGAGAGCTCTGCACTGTCGAGGGTCAGTACTGAGGGAGCGCTGCACTGTCAGAGGGGCAGTACTGAGGGAGCTCTGCACTGTCGGAGGGTCAGTACTGAGGGAGCGCTGCACTGTCGGAGGGGCGGTACTGAGGGAGCGCTGCACTGTCGGAGGGGCGGTACTGAGGGAGCGCTGCACTGTCGGAGGGGCAGTGCTGAGGGAGTGCTGCACTGTCGGAGGGTCAGTACTGAGGGAGCGCTGCACTGTCAGAGGGGCAGTACTGAGGGAGCGCTGCACTGTCGGAGGGGCGGTACTGAGGGAGCACCGCACTGTCGGAGGGGCGGTACTGAGGGAGCGCTGCACTGTCGGAGGGTCAGTACTGAGGGAGCGCTGCACTGTCGGAGGGGCAGTACTGAGGGAGCGCCGCACTGTCGGAGGGTCAGGTACTGAGGGAGCGCCGCACTGTCGGAGGGTCAGGTACTGAGGGAGCGCTGCACTGTTGGAGGGGCAGGTACTGAGGAGCGCCGCACTGTCGGAGGGGCAGTACTGAGGGAGCGTCGCACTGTCGGAGGGTCAGTACTGAGGGAGCGCTGCACTGTCGGAGGGGCGGTACTGAGGGAGCGCTGCACTGTCGGAGGGGCAGTACTGAGGGAGCGCCGCACTGTCGGAGGGTCAGTACTGAGGGAGCGCTGCACTGTCGGAGGGGCAGTACTGAGGGAGCGCCGCACTGTCGGAGGGGCAGTACTGAGGGAGTGCTGCACTGTCAGAGGTGCCATCTTATGGATGAGGTGTTGCACATGAGGCCCCGTCTGCTCTCTCAGGTGGATGCAAAAGATCCCACGGGACTATTTTGAAGAAGAGCAGGGGAGTTCTCCCCGGAGTCCTGGCCAATATTTATCCCTCAACCAACACCACGGAAACTGATGATCTGGTCATTTATCTCTTTGCTGTTTGTGGGAGCTTGCTGTGTGCAAATTGGCTGCTGTGTTTCTGACATTCCAAGAGTCACTACACTTCCTTTATCTCTCCTCTCCTATTTCTTCAAAGAACTGTGTAGGGTCTACAGACACTGCCATTTGGCCCTCTCTCAGCTCCCTTTTTAATTCCAGTTCACGATTCGAATGTCCATTTTCTGGACCAGGAGGACCGAGATGACCCAGATACGGACCTTTACCTCACACAGCCGTACGCCAGTGGATGCGTGTTTGCATCCAATATTTTGAATTCTTTGATGTGTACGGTGAGTTAAACCACAGTAAACAGACATTGGTTTATTTTTCAAGCGCACTGGAATCTTAGTGCAGGTCAAGGTGGATGAATAGTTTCCTGTGTGACGAGGTTGAGGCGAAATCAGGTTGGTTAATGTCAAGAACCTCAGAGATGAGTCCTGGATTTGAAGGTCCTGATATCTCTCATTGCATTAGTGAGAAAGCAAATAGAAAATCTGAATGGTGTTTGTCACTTTACATCAATGGGATGAAGGTCGGAATGGGCCTAGAGGGATTAGGGCAAGCACATCTCAAGGCATGGATGGTATTTATCCTGAGGTACTAAGAGAGGCAACGGATGAGATTTGTGAGATGCTGAATTCCTGCAAGGTCCTAAGAGATTAGAAATACTTTTCAAAGAGGTGGCAATGCAGATCCTGGCAATTTGGCTTTGTTGAAACCAGGTAAAATAATGGAATTGGTTATCAAGAGTCAACTTGGTCATCTACAACACACAACTTGCATCTATACAGCGCCTTTAACCTAGTAAAACGTGCCAAGGCGCTTCACAGGAGCGATTATCAAACAAAATCTGACCCCGAGCCACATAAGGAGATATTCGGACAGGTGACAAGAGGTCGGTTTTAAGGAGCGTCTTAAAGGAGGAGAGAGATGCGGAGAGGTTTAGGGAGGAAATTCCAGAGCTTGGGGCCCAGGCAGCTGAAGGCACGGCTGCCAATGGAGGAGCGAAGGAAATCGGGAATGTGCAAGAAGCCAGAATTGGAGGAGCGCAGAGATCTCGGAGGGTTGTGGAGCTGGAGGAGGTTACAGAGATTGGGAGGGGCGAGGACCATGGAGGTATTTGAAAACAGGGATGAGAATTTTAGAATCGAGGTGTTGCTAGACCGGGAGCCAATGTAGGTCAGCAAGCGGTGGGGGTGATGGGTGAACGGGAGTTGGTGCGAGTTAGGACACGGGTAAGCATGTCTTAATCTAATTTCACAGGCGATCGTGTCATGCCCAGACTAAAGAACGTTCTTGCTCTCCCTCTCCAGACCTACTTCAATGACAACATCCTGATGCTGATCCGCACCATGGTTACGGGGGGCGCGACCCCAGAGCTTGATGAACAGTTGGCCGACGAGGACGCCCTGAGGGGCAGCATCCACGCCCAGGACAAGGCGGAGCAGAGGAACCGGTGCAAGCTGGCGCGAATCACCCTGTGCGACGAGCGCTTTGTAGAGTTTGCGGTAGGCGGTATCCCCACGTTGGCGTTCTGTGGTGAGGGGCCGGGGCCGCACTTGCTGGCTTCGGAAATTCAAAAAATTTCCCAATCCTCTGGCCTTCCGCTAATCTTCGCAACATTGTATGCCTTTTCTTTCAATTTGACACCATCCTTAACTTCCTTAGTTAGCCACGGATGGTTCATCCCTCTCTTAGAGTCTTTCCTTCTTACTGGAATAAACCTTTGCTGAGAGTTATGAAATATTTCCTTAAATGTCTGCCACTGCTTATCTACCGTCTTACCCTTTAATCTATTTATCAGTCCACTTTAGCCAACTCTGTCTTCATACCTTTGTAATTGCCTTTATTTAAGTTCAGGACACTAGTTTGAGACCCAAGTTACTCACCCTCAAACTGAATTTGAAATTCTAACATGCTATGATCACTCTTCCCCAGAGGATCCTTTACTATGAGATCATTAATTAATCCTGCCTCATTACACATTACTAGGTCTAAAATAGCCTGCTCCCTGGTTGGTTCCACAACGTATTGCTCTGAGAAAACATCCCAAATACATTCTATGAACTCGTTCTTAAGGCTACCTTTGCCAATTTGATTTGTCCAATCTATATGAAGATTAAAATCGCCCATGATTATTGCAGTACCTTTCTTGCAAGCCTCCATTATTTCTTGATTTATACTCTGTCCTACAGTGTAGCTACTGTTAGGGGGCCTATAGACCACTCCCACCAGTGACTTCTTTCCTTTATTATTTCTTATCTCCACCCAAACTGATTCTACATCTTGATCTTCTGAGCCAATATCATTTCTCACTACTGCACTGATTTCATCCTTTATTAACAGTTACCCCACCTCCTTTTCCTTTCTGCCTATCCTTCCGAAATGTCAAATACCCCTGAATATTCAGTTCCCAGCCTTGGTCACCTTGCAACCACGTCTCTGTAATGGCTATCAGATCATACCCATTTACTTCTATTTGTGCCGTCAACTCATCTATCTTGTTACGAATGCTGCGTGCATTCAGATAAAGAGCTTTTAATTTTGTCTTTATACCATGATGACACAAGTTATGTTACTGGACTAGCAACCCAGAGGCCTGGACTAATAATCCCCAGAACGTGAGTTCAAATCCCACCAGGGCAGTTTGAAAATTTTGAATTCAGTTAAAAAAATCTGGAAATAAAAAGCTGTTCTCAGTAAAAGTGACCATGAAGCTGTCGGATTGTCGTAAAAACCCAACTGGTTCACTGATGTCCTTTAGGGAAGGAAACCTGCCGTCCTTACCCAGTCTGGGCAATATGTGACTCTAGTCCCGCACCAACATGGTTGAATCTCGGCTGCCTTCTGAAGTGGCCACTCAGTTGTATCAAACCACTAGAAAGAATGGACGGCATCGATTCAAGAAGAAGGCCCACCACCACCTTCTCGGGGCAATAAACATAGTGAAAGAGGAAGTATTAAGGGGCTTAGCAGCTTTGAAAGTGGATAAATCCCCAGGCCCGGATGAAATGTATTCCGGACTGTTAAGAGAGGAACTAGCAGAGGCTCTGACCATCATTTTCCAATCCTCTCTGGCTACAGGTGTGGTGACAGAGAACTGGAGGACTGCTAACGTGGTACCGTTGTTTAAAAAGGGAGATAGGGTTAGATCGAGTAATTACAGGCCAGTCAGCCTAACTTCGGTGGTGGGAAAATTATTGGAAAAAATTCTGAGGGACAGGATAAATCCTCATTTAGAAAGACACAGATTATTCAGGGACAGTCAGCATGGATTTGTTAAGGGAAGGTCGTGTCTGATTAACTTGATTGAATTTTTTGAGGAGCTAACAAGGAGGGTCGATGAGGATAGTGCGTTTGATTTGGTCTATATGGATTTTAGCAAGGTTTTTGATAAGGTCCCGCATGGCAGACTGGCCACGAAAGTAAAAGCCCATGGGATCCAAGGCAAAGTGGCAAGTTGGATCCAAAATTGGCTCAGAGGCAGGAAACAAAGGGTAATGGTCGAAGGGTGTTTTTGTGACTGGAAGGCTGTTTCCAGTGGGGTTCCGCAGGGCTCAGTACTGGGTCCTCTGCTTTTTGTGGTAAATATCAATGATTTGGACTTGAATGTAGGGGGTATGATGAAGAAGTTTGCAGATGATACAAAAATTGGCCGTATGGTTGATAATGAAGAAGAAAGCTGCAGACTGCAGGAAGATATCAATGGACTGGTCAGGTGGGCAGAAAAGTGGCAAATGAAATTCAATCTGGAGAAGTGTGAGGTAATGCTTTTGGGGAGGGCTAACAGGGCAAGGGAATACACTATAAAATGCCAGCGTTGCCCAGATCCCATAAGCAAATTAAAAAAAATGGTAGGACACTGAGAAGTGCAGAGGATCAGAGGGACCTTGGCGTGCATGTCGACAGATCCCTGAAGGTAGCAGGCCAAGTAGATAAGGTGGTTAAGAAGGCATACGGGATACTTGCCTTTATTAGCTGAGGCATAGAATATAAGAGCAGGGAGGTTATGCTTGAACTGTATAAAACACTAGTTAGGCCACAGCTAGAATACTGCGTGCAGTTCTGGTCACCACATTACAGGAAGGATGTGATCGCACTAGAGGGAGTGCAGAGGAGATTTATGAGGACGTTGCCTGGGCTAGGGAATTTTAGCTATGAGGAAAGATTGGATAGGCTGGGGTTGTTTTCTTTGGAACAGAGGAGGCTGAGGGGAGACCTTATTGAGGTGTATAAAATGATGAGGGACCTCGATAGAGTGGATAGGAAGGACCTATTTCCCTTAGCAGAAGGGTCAATAACCAGGGGGCACAGATTTAAAGTAATTGGTCGGAGGTTTAGAGGGGATTTCTTCACCCAGAGGGTGGTGGGGGTCTGGAACTCACTGCCTGAAAGGTGGTAGAGGCAGAAACCCTCATCATATTTAAAAAGTGCCTGGATGTGCACTTGAAGTGCCGTAACCTACAGGGCTACGGACCAAGAGCTGGGAAGTGGGATTAGGCTGGAGAGCTCTTTGTCGGCCGGCGCAGACACAATGGGCCGAATGGCCTCCTTCTGTGCCGTAAATTTCTATGGTTCTATGAACGTGGGATGGGCAATAACTTCCAGCCTTGCCGGCAACGCCCACATCCCGAGAATGAATAAAAATATTCTCTCCCATGTAGTCTTAATATCTTCTTCAAGAAACCCCGCTAATATTGCTCTTCCTGAGCGACCGGTGGAGTTGCCAACTCTCCTGGATTGGCCTGGAGTCTCTAGGAATTGATGATTGATCTCCCGGACACTGCTGCTTATTAGTTATTAAATTGTTGGTGATGGGAAAGAAAGGGGTGTTTGACTGACGGCCAAGACTCATCCCATCGGGTAACAGAGATGCTGCTTAATTGAGGTGTATAAAATTATGAGAGGCCTAGATAGAGTGGATAGGAAGGACCTATTTCCCTTAGCAGAAGGGTCAAAAACCAGGGGGCATAGATTTAAAGTAATTGGTAGGAGGTTTAGAGGAGATTTGAGGAGAAATTTCCAATTGGCCGTGGGAAGGGGGCGGGCCATCGCGATGATGGACATGTCGGTTGACCAATGGTGGGAGAGTGGGGTGGGGCGGTTGGCGGGAGGAAGTCATGTGATGAAACCTCCAGGAATGAATCCAGCCAGAGTTGGCAACCCAAGTGAGTGGACTTTGAGAAAAAAAACCTGTCCTGATTGGCAGCCGGGTCTGGACGGCCCTGCCAGTGGCCCATCGAGTATTTTGATCCTCGAGTTTGTGTGGGGACAGCTGTCGGGGGACGGGATGGTGGTGGTGGTGGCGGTGGCGGGTTGGTGGTTCTGAGAAACAAGGTGAGTACCTCAATAGAATAAATAACCAGCCTGTGTTTCTATTCTCCAATGTACACGTTGCAATGGTGTGAAGACAGGATCCCCCCAAGGTCGAATAGTGTACCCGGGGACCCAACGTGAATAATGCTGCCTTTCTGCTTCACTCGCGCTGCCCAAGAAGCTTTTCTCTTCTGTAACAGGTCTCTGTGTTTTACTAGGATGGAGGAAAGTACGGAGAACTCTTCTGCAAAGCCTTGAACACCTACGGAATACTTTGCTTCGGGATATTTCGATTGCAAGACCCAGCCAAGCAATCGAAGAAGCGGTAATACTTTCTGTTACCGTATACTGTCACTGCGCACTGCGCCTGTGTGTCCATACTCCGTGCAGTTGCTTGGCAACCATCGCATTGTAATGGCCATAACGAGTTTGCTAATATCTACCATAATTGCTGTCAGAGAAACATAAGAACACAGGAACAGAAGGAGGTCATTCAGCCCATCGAGCCTGTTCCACTATTCAATTAGATCACGGCTGATCTGTATCTTAACGCCTTGGTTCCGTAACACAACCCTTACCCAACCAAAATCTATTAATATCAGTTTTTAAATTTTCAATTGACCCCCAGCATCCACGGCCTTTTGGGGGAGAGAGTTCCAGATTTCCACCACCCTTTGTGTGAAGAAGTGCTTCCTGACATCACCCCTGAACGGCCTGGCTCTAATTTTAAGGTTCTGCCCCCTTGTTCTGGACTCCCCCCACCAGAGGAAATAGTTTCTCTCTATCTAGCCTATTGAATCCTTTATTAGATCACCCCTTAATCTTCGATACTCGAGGGAATACAAGCCCAGTCTGTGCAACCTGTCCTCATAATTTAAGCCTTTTACCCCCCCGGTATCATTCTGGTGAATCTGCGCTGCACTCCCTCCAAGGACAATATATCCTTCCTGAGATGTGGTGCCCAGAACTGAACGCAGCACTGTCAGCTTGCCTTAGTCGGTAGCACTCTGAGTCAGAAGGTCACGGGTTTCAAGCTCCACTCCAGAGACTTGAGAACGTAATCTCGGCTGACCAGTGCAGTACCAAGGGAGTCGGCGTCTGGATGAGGCTCTGTCCACCTGTACACTTGGACCCCATGGCTCTATTGGAAGAAGAGCAGGGAGTAGTCCCAATGTGCAGGTCAACAATCCACCCTTTACACCACCAAAAGAAACCCAGATTATCTAGTCATTCACCTCTTGTCACTTGCACACAAATTGGCTGCTGTGTAGACCCACAATTTCAGCTGGGATTGGTTTTTAGCGATGCAAGCACAAGGAACGAGCACATGGACAACGCTCATCTATTTCCTCCACTGCAAGTGCCTCAAATCTAAAAGGGCCTAAAACAGAAGAAATAAAGAACTTGCATAAAACACCATTCATGTCCTCAGGACGTCTCAATTACTTTTGAAGTGGAGTCACTGTTGTAATGTCGGAAACGTGGCAGCCAATTTCCGCACAGCATGCTCCCACAAACAACAATGAGATAATGACCAGATCATCTGTTTTTTTTTAAGTGACGTTGGTTGAGGGATAAATATTGGTCCCAGGACACCGGGGAGAACTCCCCCTGCTTTTCTTTGAAATAGTGCCATGCAATGTTCCCATGAATCGCGCGGCCATGCAGCAGTCATTAGCTCCCGCGCAGGCCACTCGCCGGCTTTTCAATTGGAGTAACTGTGCATGTGCCGCGCACCCAATAAAAAAAATGACAGGAAACTTGGTGCTGTGGGATCTTTTACACCCACTTGAGAGGGCCAATGGGGTCTCGGTTTAACGTCTCATCCGAAAGACAACAGCACATCACATTTATATAACGCCTTTAATGTCGGTAAAACATCCCAAAGCGCTGCGCAGAGGTGTAATGCAATAAAGAAAATGGACACCAAGCCAACGAAGGAGATGTTAGGAGGCGTGACCAAGAGCTTGATCCAAAGAGGTGTTTTAAGACGGCACCTCTGGCTCTCTCAGTAAGACACTGAAGTTGTTGTGATCTGGAATGCGCTGCCTGAAAGGGGGGTGGAAGTAGATTCAATAATAACTTTCAAAAGGAAATTGGATAAATAGTTGTAAAGGAAAAATTTTCAGAGCTATGGGGAAAGAGCAGAGGAGTGGGACTTATTGGAGAGCTCTTTCAAAGAGCCAGCACAGGCGCGATGGCCCAGAATGGCCTCCTTCTGTATCATTCTATGATTCGAAGTCACTCTTGTTCTCTCCTTCAGATTCGTCATCACAAATCCCTCCTCTTCGTTTGAACTTATCATGACAGACTTCATCATGTGCACTGTGCCCTACCTTGACACGCAAACCATGGCCACCTCCACCTACTGTCAGAAGAATTACTCCTCCAAGTTCATCCCGTTGCACACAGTGGCCAGAAAAACCTCCACGGCTGTAAGGGCCACAAAGATTGACCATCACATTTTCAATCTCGATAGCTCTCGACTAGACCTAATAGGGCAGCAGGGCTTCAGTGACACTAAGCGAGGGTCGGACAAGGTCGGGATTATGAATTCTGAAGAGAGCTTATTTGGTCACTCCAATGTGTTGAAAACTTTCGGACAAACCATGATGGGCATAAGGCAGAAATCCATTGATATGCGCAAGCAGTCAAAGGATAAAAAGAAATCATCTGAACAGTCAAAGGAAGAGCCTAAATCTGGTGAAGACTCGGTGCTCAAACAATCAAAGGAAGAGCCTAAATCTGGTGAAGACTCGGTGCTCAAACAGTCAAAGGAAGACCCAAAATCTGGTGAAGACTCGGTGCTCAAACAATCAAATGAAGACCCAAAATCTGGTGAAGACTCGGTGCTCAAACAGTCAAAGGAAGACCCAAAATCTGGTGAAGACTCGGCGCTCAAACAATCAAAGGAAGGTTCAAAATCTGGTGAAGACTCGGCACGCAAACAGTCAAATGAAGACCCAAAATCTGGTGAAGACTCGGCACGCAAACAGTCAAAGGAAGGTTCAAAATCTGGTGAAGACTCGGCACGCAAACAGTCAAATGAAGACCCAAAATCTGGTGAAGACTCGGCACGCAAACAGTCAAAGGAAGGTTCAAAATCTGGTGAAGACTCGGCACGCAAACAGTCAAATGAAGACCCAAAATCTGGTGAAGACTCGGCACGCAAACAGTCAAAGGAAGGTTCAAAATCTGGTGAAGACTCGGCACGCAAACAGTCAAAGGAAAACCCAAAATCTGGTGAAGACTCGGCACGCAAACAGTCAAAGGAAGGTTCAAAATCTGGTGAAGACTCGGCGCTCAAACAGTCAAAGGAAAAGCCTAAATCTGGTGAAGATGATCCAGAATGAAATTTTTTTGGTCATTCCATACGAGCTTGGCAGTAGATATATTACAACCATTTTTGTATTTCTCTGCCAGTTATCAATAAAGTTCTGATAACACTTCTTTGTTACACATTTCACTCTTTTATTTGACGGCTCCTTACCCTTTAAATGAGACTGGGAACCATTGCGCTTTTCAAGAACCTGCTTGTGTTTGACTTTCTGCAAAGGTCGGGCAGAAGTGGGAAAGGGATGTGAAGCAAGGCAGTTATGAAGAGTCAGCAAGAGCCTGTATGCATCTGAGGGAATACTATCCCTTTAGCAATAGCACAGAGCATAAGCCAAATGGTATTACCTGGTCTTCATAACCCCTGCCTCTTCCTCGTGTTCATCCTTCGATTCACACCCCCAGTTCTCTCTTTATCCCAGTTTCTATGCTGTGATCCAGGTTCAGTGGCTCCACTAACACGCCTTTCTTGTATTGCTCACCTTACGCTGCATGCAAACCCCACTTAATTAAGATGCAAACTCACCTAAAGATTGTAATCGCACCGTCTGCCTTTACTTCCCTTGATCAATAGCCCAAACAATGTGATCAAATAAGAACATAAGAATTAGGAGCAGGAGTCGGCCATTCGGCCCTCGAGCCTGCTCCACCATTCAATATGATCATGGCTGATCTTCTACCTCAACTCCACTTTCCCGCCCGATCCCCATATCCCTCAATTTTCCTTAGTGTTCAAAAATCTATTGATCTCAGTCTTCAATATACTCAATAAAGCCTCTCAGCATCGACCCTGTCAATCCCCCTCAGAATCTTATACGTTCCAATGAGATCACCTCTCATTCTTCTAAATCTCTCAATCTACTCAATCTCTCCTCATAGGACAACCCTCTCATCCCAGGAATCAATCTAGTGAATCTTCATTGCACCGCCTCTGAGGCAAGTATATCGTTCCTTAGGTACAGAGACCAAGCGGTACAAAAATGGTCCTCTTATTGGTACCTCACATAATATGATCAAACAGGTTTGAGTTTACTGTCGTATCACCTGAAATTGATTAACCCTGTGTTTGAACTTACTGTAACCACCCTGCTTATTTTAAGCTAATACTTTAAAAATGTAATTCTACCATCATCCTACTGCCTTACAAGTCTCACTCATAATGACCTTCCCAAACGGTAACATTTCCTTCGAAAACGGTAACATCTCCAAACGGTAACATCTCCTTCGAAAGGGGTTCAACCTACATGAGCGTTGCCAACTCTGGTTGGATGTATTCTTGGATGGTTCAACACATGACCTCCCATCTCCAACTGCCCTGCCCCCCACTATTGGCCCATCCTCATGACACCCCGCGTTTCCACGACGATTGGGAAGCGAGCAGACTCTTCGTTATCCAATTAAATTTTTTTTTTTTGATGAGTTTGATAGGGGTAGACGTAGAGAAGATGTTTCCACTCGTGGGGAGACCAGAACTAGGGGTCATAAATTAAAGAGAGTCACTAATAAATCCAATCGGGAATTCAGGAGAAATGTCTTTACTCAGAGAGTGGTGAGAATGTGGAACTCGCTAACACAGGGAGTGGTTGAGGCGAATAGTGTAGATACATTCAAGGGGAAGCTAGATAAACACACGAGGGAGAGAGGAATAGAAGGATATGGTGATGGGGTGAGATGAAGTAGGGTGGGAGGAGGCTGGTGTGGAGCAGAAACACCGGCACAGACCTGTTGGGCCGAATGGCCTGTTTCTGTGCTGTAAACTCGATGTAATTCTATGCATAATTATTCACGGTCACAGCTGTAAACTCAGACGGGGTTAGGTAAGAATGTATTAATTTTAAAGGGATGGGGAGAAGTAAAAGGGAGTGTCTCAAGAGGGGGAGGGGGACAAAATGTCCGATTTGGAAAGCCTCAAACAACTACTCAGTCCATTACCGGCTTTCAGCAAGACTGCAAGAGCAGGGGACCACAGACTAGGAGGCCAATATAACGGGGATGGGACCCCCAAGGTCTAACCATGAGTCTGCAGGCAAGTGAAAGCATTTCTATAGCGCCTATCATGTCCTCAGGACGTCCCAAATCGCTTTACAGCCAGCAAGTACTTTTGAAGTGTAGTCACTGTTGTATTGTAGGAAACGCGGCAGCCAATTTGCACACAGCAAGCTCCCACAAACAGCAATGTGACAATGACCAGATCATCTGTTTCTCAGTGATGTTGGTTGAGGGATGAATATTGGCCCCGGACACCGGGGAGAACTCCCCTGCTCTTCTTCCAATAGTGGCCATGGGATCTTTTACACCCACCCGAGAGGGCAGACGGGGCCTCATCCAAATGATGCACTCCTGACAGTGCAGCGCTCCTCAGTACTGCACTGGGAGTGTTGGCCTGGATTATGTGATCAAGTCGCGGGAGTGGGACTTGAACCCACGACCTTCTTACAGCAGAGGCGAGAGTGCACGGAGTGGCCCAGCACCTCTCCTCTCCCGCTTGATGGCTGCTAAATTTGAGGAGGCTCTGTACGGGCTGGGTGCAGGGAAGGTGTTGTCTTTCAGATGAGACATTAAACCGTCTGCCCTCGCAGGTGGACATACAAGATCCCGTGGCACTATTCGAAGAGGAGCAAGCGGGGCTCTGCCCTGGCTCAAACGACACCATCAACATAGATTACCTGGCCGTCACTTGCGGCTGGTGGGATCCTGCTGTGCGCAGACTGGCTGGCGTGCTTGCCTATGTGACTCCAGTCCCACACCAACGCGGGTGCCTCTTCGCTGCCCCTCTTAAGTGGCCGAGCGAATCACTCAGTGTAAAACTGCTACAGTGGTTCAAGAAGGCGGCTCACCACCTCAGGGCAACTGGGGATGGGTAGTAAATGCCGGCCTTGCCAGCGACACCCACATCCCCAGAATGAATGAAATAAAAGAATTTACACCAAATGTGTTGTACAATTCTTCTAACTGCCACCCTTTCTACCTCATACAATAATTGATCTTAATGCTGAAGCCTGTTACTCTGTAAATTCGAGCTTAAAATTGATTAAAAGGAAAAATGTGCAGGGCTATGGGGCAAGAGCGGAGGAGTGGGATTAATTGGACAGCTCTTTCAAAGAGCCGGCACAGGCACGATGGGCCGAATGGCCTCCTCCTGTGCTGTCAGATTCTTTGATTCGATGAATGACTCTATGATTTAAACAGATGGAGCAGATGAATGACATAAAATATAATACCACAAAAAATGAATAATATTAAAATTTAAAAAATGAATAAAATCTTTATTTACTTTTGGCGGGATATAATTAAATTAAAATTAATTTGCTGCTTTTGTTCCCCTTTCAACTTTCTTGAAAGTGGGCTGAATAAGACAGGCAGGAGCAGGGGACTCCGTTCTGACAGGTTGCTCTTGTTACTACGATTCTGGGCCTTCTCCATTTCAGAGTATAAACACCTCACCGCCGTGTTTAATCTGTAAATCTCGGGCTCGTGCTGCAGGCTAAAGCTGTGCAGACAAGTGCTGTAAATAAAAAACACCTGGCGCACATCTGGATGTAATATTGGCCAGATGTTCGCTCGCAGTCGAGTCTACCTGATACCTCACCGCTGGCACAGGCTAATGTAGAATACAGGCATACCGTGAGAGAGTGGTGATGGCACTGGGATGGCAACTAAAGTCCGTGAGTACAAACCCTGCCCCTGCAAGCTCAATCAATCGAGAGTTACTTAGAAAATACAAATTCAGAAATCTCTTACGTTTAGTCTTATATCCATGCAAACTCCCTTTGTTCCAGGGCCCTCAACCACTGGAATGACCCACATTGGCTCCCATTCCAGCAATGCCTTGATTTTAAAACTCTCATCCTTGTGTTCAAATCCCTCCATGGCCCTCGCCCCTCCCTATCTCTGTAACCTCCTCCAGCCCTACAACCCTCCGAGATCTCTGCGCTCCTCCAATTCCGGCCTCTTGAGCATCCCCCGATTTTAATCGCTCCACCATTGGCGGCCGTGCCTTCAGCTGCCTGGGTCCTGAGCTCTGGAATTCCCTCCCTAAACCTCTCCGCCTCGCTCTCCTCCTTTACGACGATCCTTAAAACTTACCTCTTGTCCTTATGTGGCTCGGTGTCAAATTTTGTTTGCTAACGCTCCTGTGAAACGCCTTGGGACGGTTTACTGGGTGAAAGGCACTATATAAATACAAGTTGTTGTTGTTGTTGAAATGGTCTGCTTCCATCTAGAATTCTCCGCCCCAAGAGTTTGTGGATGCTGGGAGCACTTGGAACTTCCCAGGCTGAGGTCGATAGATTTTTGTTGACTGAGGGTATCGAGGGATATGGAGCAAAGGCAGGAAAATGGGTTTGAGGGGCAGGCTCGAGGGGGGCACGGTTCCTAGAGTCTCTGTACCTGGGCTTTATGACCCAGTAAAGTCCCAGCCCCAATGCCGGCCTGCGCTGAATTAGTTATTCTCAGCTGCACCTCCCCCACCCCCAGTCCGGAAAAACCAGGCAGGGATCCCGCTTCCGATTGCAGCCTACATTACAAGTCAGGTACTGTTGTGGTTACGGTACTGGTCCAGCAAGCCAGAGGTCGTGGGCCCAAACCCAACTGTGGCAAGTTGTGGAGCTGAATTCAACGAATCTTGTAATTCACGGGCTGGTTCCAGAGAAAATGTAGTGCAAACCCGTCTAAGTTCACTGATGTCCTTCAGGGAAAGGAACCTGCCGCCCACTACCTGGTCTGGGTCTATACGTGACTCCAGTATCAGCCTATGTGGTTGACTCTTAATGTCTCCTTAAGGTGGTCACTCAAGACTTCAAGAAGAAGGCCCACCACCACCAGCTTCTCAGGGCACCGAGGGACGGGACCAATAAACGCCAGCCCTGCCAGCGACGCCCACATCGCGAGAGCAAATAAGCGCAAAGGAACGAGCGCCCCCTGCTGGATTGGGTGTGCAGCAGGTTGGCTCTGATGCCTCCCCCAGTGGAATGGCCCCAAGCTCGCAAGCGGTCCCTTGGATGAGGCTGACACCTGTGCATCCGTGGTTGGAGGGGGAGGGGTGGGGGAACTGGACGAGGGGAAATTTGGAGAGGGATAGAAATCTGCAGCCGGACTCCAGGGAGTTTCAAATTCCGACTCTCTTCCTAAAATCTTGAACCAAGAATAAGTTTCCTTTCCTTTTCCATAACGTGGAAAAGTTGAGGTCTTGATGGGATAATTAGTGATAAGTGGGACCAGAAGGCAGTAGCAGGGCTATCGATGAATCACACATTCAGCTTTGGAAAGGTATCTGGTATTGGCACGATATTGAACTTCAGGCACCGCTGCATAGCTCCAACGCCTCGCTCTCTCTGCCCCCTCTCTCCCCACCTAATAAACATCAGAGCTCAGTAATGGTTCAACCCTCCCCTGACATCGCCAGGCAGGGCTCAGTGCAGGCATCCAAGGCAGACAGGCCTGCAAATCTGTCCCGACTTTCAACCGACCCACATGTAAACAGTCACAGAAGCTCCTCCCACTCCCGCACCTCACTAACACTTAGCTTCATTACTGGGTGGCTGCACTTGGAGCCTTTCTAACCATCCCCTTCACCAATTCTCAAAGCCCCACCTCCTGCAAGCTAATCCCCTCCAGATATCTCCGAGTCTGGCAATTACGCTGATGAATTCAAAAGTTACTTATTTGTAAAATTAAAAAATGAGATTTCAAATTCACAAATCCATAACGAAATTCCCTGCCAGCCTATCATTTATCATTATAAATAAGATAAATTAAAAAGTGCTTGAGGGGTTCCAATATTGTTTTTTCTCTCTCTCTGTATTAGCTCATTAACAAGAACAGAAAGAGCTTTAATGATTGATTGAGTTGTGTTTTTTGTGCAGTGCAATACCTGATCCACTCTCCTGCCAAATCATTAATAGCAGCTACTAACTCATATTCAGAGGAATTTGTACAGTGTCAGCCCGGGCGCATTGCGAGCACTCTCCCCCGAGTCAGAAGGTCGTGGGTTCAAGCCCCACTCCAGAGACTTCAGCACAAAATCCAGGCGGACACTCCCAGGGCAGTACTGAGGGGGGACTGCACTGTCGGAGGAGCAGTACTGAGGGACCGCTGCACTGTCGGAGGGGCAGTACTGAGGGAGTGCTGCACTGTCGGAGGGGCGGTACTGAGGGAGCGCTGCACTGTCGGAGGGGCAGTACTGAGGGAGCGCTGCACTGTCGGAGGGCAGTACTGAGGGAGTGCCGAACTGTCGGAGGGGCAGTACTGAGGGAGCACTGCACTGTTGGAGGGGCAGTACTGAGGGAGCGCTGCACTGTCGGAGGGGCAGTACTGAGGGAGCACTGCACTGTTGGAGGGGCAGTACTGAGGGAGCACTGCACTGTCGGAGGGGCAGTACTGAGGGAGTGCCGCACTGTCGGAGGGGCAGTACTGAGGGAGCGCTGCACTGTCGGAGGGTCAGTACGGAGGGAGCACTGCACTGTCGGAGGGGCAGTTCTGAGGGAGCGATGCACTGTCAGAGGGGCAGTACTGAGGGAGCACTGCACTGTCGGAGGGACAGTACTGAGAGGGCACGGCACTGTTGGAGGGGCAGTATTGAGGGAGCACGGCACTGTCGGAGGGGCAGTACTGAGGGAGCGCTGCACTGTCGGAGGGGCAGTACTAAGGGAGCGCTGCACTGTCGGAGGGGCAATACTGAGGGAACGCTGCACTGTCGGAGGGGCAGTACTGAGGAAATGCTGCACTGTCGGAGCGGCAGTACTGAGGCAACGCTGCACTGTCGGAGGGGCAGTACTGAGGGAGCGCTGCATTGTCGGAGGGGCAGTACTGAGGGAGCGCTGCACTGTCAAAGGGGCAGTACTGAGGGAGCGCTGCACTGTCGGAGGGGCAGTACTGAGGGAGCGCTGCATTGTCGGAGGGGCAGTACTGAGGGAGTTCCGCACTATCGGAGGGTCAATACTGAGGGAGTGCTGCACTGTCGGAGGGGCAGTACTGAGCGAGTGCCGCACTGTAGGAGAGGCAGTACTGAGGGAGTGCTGCACTGTCGGAGTTGCTGTCTTTCGAATGAGATGTTAAACCGAGGCCCCGTCTGCCCTCTCGGGTGGATGTAAAAGATACTATGGCACTGTTGGAAGAAGAGCAAGGGAGTTCTCCCCGGTGTGTCCTGACCAATATTTATCCCTCAACCTAAAGCACATTCAGTGTTGCCTTTTGGCATCTTGCTGTGCACAGAATAGCTGTGCATTTGCCCTTGTAGCAGCTCAACGCCTTTAATTCATTGCCTGTGAGGCAGTTTGACATGTTCCTGAGTCTCTACATCAATACAAGTCTTTGTTTCGTAACTTTATGAGACAGGAGATTTCAAAACCTTGTCAGTCTAATCAGAAAGCCAGCTTTCTTCCCGAACTTCTGTTGAATGAAATCCAAAAGCTTTAGTAATGTGACTGACTTGTAATAGTTTACTGCCTTTATAGGATTAAAACCTAATCTTTATTCGTCCCTTACTTGCTGGGGTGTAGAAGTGACAAACTAACTCCCAGGATGTCCAACATTGACTGTACAATAAGCAAAGAGGATTATAACAAGCAGCCAGCGCGTATGGTTGTGAAAGAGACCCTTCACAGACTTTCCATTTCTCCATTCAGCTCACAAGGCCACAGTAAACACCCTCTCGCACATGCTTGTACTTGCCCTGGGCCTCTTAAAAATGTCAAATAACCCACAGCGCCCGTTGACAGAGGCTGTCTCCAGAACAGGCAGCTTGGCCATTGTGTTTGCGCTGAGAGGGGGCACCTCTGACCCAGGCGGTCTAACGCGGAGGGCAGGGAATTCATTTCCACACCTGAAAGTGGCACTGGAGAGCAGAGAGAGAGAGAGGGAGAGAGAGAGAGAGACCCGGGGGAGAGAGAGAGACCTGGGAAAGAGAGAGAGACCCGGGGGAGAGAGAGAGACCTGGGAAAGAGAGAGAGACCCGGGAGAGAGAGAGAGACCCGGGGGAGAGAGAGAGACCCGGGGGGAGAGAGAGAGACCCGGGGGGAGAGAGAGAGACCCGGGGGAGAGAGAGAGAGAGAGAGAGAGAGACCCGGGGGAGAGAGAGAGACCCGGGGTGGGGAGAGAGAGACCCGGGGGGGGAGAGAGAGAGAGACCCGGGGGAGAGAGAGAGAGAGAGAGAGAGAGACCCGGGGGAGAGAGAGAGAGAGAGAGACCCGGGGGAGAGAGAGAGAGAGAGAGACCCGGGGGAGGGAGAGAGACCCGGGGGAGAGAGAGAGAGAGAGAGAGACCCGGGGGAGAGAGAGAGAGAGGGAGACCCGGGGGGGAGAGAGAGAGAGAGACCCGGGGGAGAGAGAGAGAGAGACCCGGGGTAGAGAGAGAGACCCGGGGGAGAGAGAGAGAGAGAGAGAGAGACCTGGGGGGAGAGAGAGAGAGAGAGACCCGGGGGAGAGAGAGAGACCCGGGGGAGAGAGAGAGACCCGGGAGAGAGAGAGAGAGAGACCCGGGGGAGAGAGAGAGACCCGGGGGAGAGAGAGAGACCCGGGAGAGAGAGAGAGAGAGAGACCCGGGGGGGGGGGGGGAGGAGAGAGAGACCCGGGGGAGAGAGAGAGACCCGGGAGAGAGAGAGAGACCCGGGGGAGAGAGAGAGAGAGAGAGAGAGAGAGACCCGGGAGAGAGAGAGAGAGAGAGACCCGGGGGAGAGAGAGAGAGAGAGAGAGAGAGACCCTGGAGAGAGACAGAGAGAGAGAGACCCTGGAGAGAGAGAGAGAGAGAGACCCAGGGGAGAGAGAGAGAGAGACCCGGGGGAGAGAGAGAGACCCGGGGGAGAGAGAGAGACCCGGGGGAGAGAGAGAGAGAGACCCGGGGGAGAGAGAGAGAGAGAGAGACCCGGGGGAGAGAGAGAGACCTGGGGGAGAGAGAGAGACCCGGGGAAGAGAGAGAGACCCGGGGGAGAGAGAGAGGGAGAGAGAGAGAGAGAGACCCGGGGGAGAGAGAGAGACCCAGGGGAGAGAGAGAGACCCGGGGGAGAGAGAGAGACCCCGGGGAGAGAGAGAGACCCCGGGGAGAGAGAGACCCGGGGGAGAGAGAGAGACCCGGGGGAGAGAGAGAGACCCAGGGGAGAGAGAGAGACCCGGGGGAGAGAGAGAGACCCGGGGGAGAGAGAGAGACCCGGGGGCGAGAGAGAGACCCGGGGGAGAGAGAGAGACCCGGGGGCGAGAGAGAGACCCGGGGGAGAGAGAGAGACCCGGGGGAGAGAGAGAGACCCGGGGGAGAGAGAGAGACCCGGGGGGGGGGGGGGGAGAGAGAGACCCAGGGGAGAGAGAGAGAGACCCGGGGGAGAGAGAGAGACCCGGGGGAGAGAGGGAGACCCGGGGGAGAGAGAGAGACCCGGGGGAGAGAGAGAGACCCGGGGGAGAGAGAGAGACCCGGGGGAGAGAGAGAGACCCGGGGGAGAGAGAGAGACCCGGGGGGGGGGAGAGAGAGACCCAGGGGAGAGAGAGAGAGAGAGAAACCCGGGGGAGAGAGAGAGACCCGGGGGGGGGGGGGGAGAGAGAGACCCAGGGGAGAGAGAGAGAGAGAGAAACCCGGGGGAGAGAGAGAGAGAGAGAGAGAGAGAGAGAGAAACCCGGGGGGGAGAGAGAGAGACCCAGGGGAGAGAGAGAGAGAGACCGCGGTGGAAGAGAAGGAGGCAACATCGCTTGCTGCAGGAGTGCTCCAAAAGACTTGCATTTCTCCAGCGCCTTTCACCACCTCAGGACGTCCCTAAGCACTTTACCGCCAATGAAGTACTTTTTGAAGTGTAGTCACTGTTGTAATGTAGGAAACGCGGCAGTCAATTTGTGCACAGCAAGCTCCCACAAACAGCAATGTGATAATGACCAGATAATCTGTTTTGAAGGACTCAGAGGCAAATGTGTTGTCAGATGAATTGAGTTGACAACTACTCACGGTTTTCTCCAACTCAACAAAGACCGTGACTCCAAGCATTCTGTTCAGCCACTACCAAAACCTTGGCACCGAATCACACCCCCACCCCCACCCTGCCCGCCTGGTGAGGACCCGATTGACCCCACATGTGGCCCTCTTTGTGAAGCACCTTGGGATGATCATAAATGGATGCTGTTGTTAACCTTTTAACCCAGCAATTGTAAAACATCCCACAGCCACTATTTCGAAGAAGAGCAGGGGGAGTTCTCCCCGGTGTCCTGGGGCCAATATTTATCCCTCAACCAACATCACTAAAACAGATTATCTGGTCATTATCACAGTGCTGTTTGTGGGAGCTTGCTGTGCGCAAATTGGCTGCCGCGTTTCCCACATTACAGCAGTGACTGCACGCCAAAAAAAAGTACTTCATTGGCTGTAAAGCGCTTTGGGACGTCCTGAGGTTGTGAAAGGCGCTGGGGAAATGTAAGGTCTTCTCATTTCCAATGATATTTTAAGGCGCTGTAATCCATAGCAACCTGTCCTTAGACCGTTACAAATTCAGAAGTAGGCCGTAACTCTGCAATGAGGGGCCGGAGACCCCTTGGAAAAGAATGCGTCCCATTTGTTGAAGGTTTATTTTTCTGCCAATTTGTCTTTGTAAAACAGGATGTGTGACGCACTATGTACATAATAAAAGAGAGACTTCACTTTGGTGCGATGAGAGGTGTTGACGGAGCTGCCTTGGAATCTTTCAAACACCATCATTAAGCATTTAGGCCTTCACTTTGTTGTGTTATGTCTGCTAAACAAAACTCACCCTTCTGCCAATTAAGCTTCTTAAGTTTGTGCGAGACAAAGTGCGAACAGATGCCCAGGGGTTTTGACGTTTGTAGCAGTGAGGTGTACATTTGAACTGATTGCATTTAGAGACAAAGACACATCGCACAATAAGAGACCTTCACTGGAGGGTAAATCCTGTCTCCACGGGCAGGGACTCTGCTGAGGGTCACCCCTCCAGGATTGAAGGATTCATCTGCTGTCAGCATCAAGGGAGAAAAAACACTGGAGCATTAGAAAAAGAAGGTTTTTAAAAAAATGTTCTTTGACTCTTTCATTTATTAATTATAACAATATTGGAGACGGCTGTTTGACCGAGTGGGGCAGTTGGAGGGGGAGGTCATGTGATGAAATCGCCACCATCACTGGAACCATCGCAAGAACATAAGAACATAGAATTAGGAGCAGGAGTCGGCCATACGGTCCCTCGAGCCTGCTCCGCCATTCAATGAGATCATGGCTGATCTTCAACCTCAACTTCACTTTCCCGCCCGATCCCCATATCCCTCAATTCCCCTAGAGTCCAAAAATCTATCTATCTCAGGCTTGAATATACTCAAAGACTCAGCATCCACGGCTCTCTGGGGCAGAGAATTCCAAAGATTCACAACTCTCTGAGTGAAGAAATTCCTCCTCATCTCAGTTTTAAATGGCCGACCCCTTATCCTGAGACTATGCCCCCGAGTTCTAGACTCTCCAGCCAGGGGGAAACAACCTCTCAGCACCTACCCTGTCAATCCCCTTCAGAATCTTATATGTTTCAATGAGATCACCTCTCATTCTTCTAAACTCCAGAGAGTATAGGCCCATTCTACTCAATCTCTCATCATAGGACAGCCCTCTCATCCCAAGGATCAATCTAGTGAACCTTCGTTGCACTGCCTCCAAGGCAAGTATATCCTTATCAACATACTGGAACCTACCAGTATTGGAGGCTCGGCCCCCGTCCTTCCTATGACACTGAGCGCCTACCAGGGATGTGTGCGTCTTAACTGGTCAATGGCTAACCTTGCTGAGGCATCAGGAAAACGAGAGAAGGGGACAGAAGGTCCTGTCTCGATCAATGAGTTCTCTGGCACTGAGTTGCATGGAATGTGCTCAATAATCTGCCACTCTACAATCACCTGTTGATCTGCTACATGGAGGCAGTCCTGTCACACAGCCAGCACGATATGTGTGGAGGTGCAAACAATGCAGGTACTCTCTGCAGACTGAGTAAGTCAAAGCCCCGAGGTGCCTTTCGAAACCGAGGTCAGAGACTTCGAGTGCGATTGTTGGCCTGATATCTGCGTGCTGGAGTCTGCAAGTCTGCTGCAACCATTGATAAGCCTCACAACAAAGGCTTCTCACTCCAATCGATGGAAAGTGGCACCACACATCCGTCACCGAGCAAGCTGAGTTGAAACGTTCACCTTTTACTTCCTCAAACCCGTGCCAAGGTGTTGCTTCTTCCTTTAAAAATAAATATCCCGCCCTAATCGGCTCTCGCTTCCCAGGATCCGATCAGGAAACTCGATCCGCTTCCCTCGCCGTCTCACTCGACTTCTTTCCACTCAGTGTGGGGGTGGGGATTGGGGTGGGTTGAGGTTGGGGTGGGTAGAGAGGGGTAGGGGAGGGGAGGGGAGTGGAATTGAAGGGGTGGAGGGGGTGAGGTTGTGGTTAGTCGGGGCTACAATTACCCTCAGGGGGTGGAGTTGAAATTTGGTAGAGTTCCTGCTCGCGATCATTATCTGATTGGAACTGAGCATGTGGGTGAGGCCAGGAGGGAGCCCAGGGTCGAATAGCCTGCTGAATGAAGAGCAGGATTAGGGCACCAGTGGTACTATTGGAAGAAGAGCAACCAACATCATTAAAAACAGATGATCTGGCCATTATCACATTGCTCTTTGTGGGAGCTTGCTGTGCGCAAATTGGCTGCCGCGCTTCCTACATTACAACAGTGACTACACTTCAAAAAGTACTTCATTGGTTGTAAAGTGATTTGGGACGTCCTGAGGTGGTGAAAGGCGCTATAGAAATACAAGTCTTTATTTCTGTTCCTTCTTCCCAGACTGTGTTAAGCAGGGTGGGCAGGGCAGTGTGGGCAGGGCAGGGTGGGCAGGGCAGTGTGGGCAGGGCAGTGTGGGCAGGGCAGGGTGGGCAGGGCAGTGTGGGCAGGGCAGTGTGGGCAGGGCAGTGTGGGCAGGGCAGGGTGGGCAGGGCAGTGTGACCAAGGCAGGGTGGGCAGGGCAGGGTGGGCAGGGCAGGGTGGGCAGGGCAGGGTGGGCAGGGCAGTGTGGGCAGGGCAGTGTGACCAAGGCAGGGTGGGCAGGGCAGGGCAGGGTGGGCAGGGCAGTGTGGGCAGGGCAGGGTGGGCAGGGCAGTGTGGGCAGGGCAGGGTGGGCAGGGCAGTGTGACCAAGGCAGGGTGGGCAGGGCAGGGTGGGCAGGGCAGTGTGGACAGGGCAGTGTAGGGTGGGCAGGGCAGTGTGGGCAGGGCAGTGTGGGCAGGGCAGTGTGACCAAGGCAGGGTGGGCAGGGCAGGGCAGGGTGGGCAGGGCAGTGTGGGCAGGGCAGGGTGGGCAGGGCAGTGTGGGCAGGGCAGGGTGGGCAGGGCAGGGTGGGCAGGGCAGTGTGGGCAGGGCAGGGTGGGCAGGGCAGTGTGGGCAGGGCAGGGTGGGCAGGGCAGTGTGGGCAGGGCAGGGTGGGCAGGGCAGTGTGGGCAGGGCAGGGTTGGAAGGGCAGTGTGGACAGGGCAGTGTAGGGTGGGCAGGGCAGTGTGGGCAGGGCAGGGTGGGCAGGGCAGTGTGGGCAGGGCAGTGTGGGCAGGGCAGTGTGACCAAGGCAGGGTGGGCAGGGCAGGGTGGGCAGGGCAGTGTGGACAGGGCAGTGTAGGGTGGGCAGGGCAGTGTGGGCAGGGCAGTGTGGACAGGGCAGTGTAGGGTGGGCAGGGCAGTGTGGGCAGTGCAGGGTGACCAAGGTAGGGTGACCAGGGCAGGGTGGGCAGGGCAGTGTGGGCAGGGCAGTGTGGGCAGGGCAGGGCAGTGTGGGCAGGGCAGTGTGGGCAGGGCAGTGTGGGCAGGGCAGGGTGGGCAGGGCAGGGTGGGCAGTGCAGGGTGGGCAGGGCAGTGTGGGCAGGGCAGGGTGGGCAGGGCAGTGTGGGCAGGGCAGTGTGGGCAGGGCAGTGTGACCAAGGCAGGGTCGGCAGGGCAGTGTGGGCAGGGCAGGGTGGGCAGGGCAGTGTGGGCAGGGCAGGGTTGGAAGGGCAGGGTGGGCAGGGCAGTGTGGGCAGGGCAGGGTGGGCAGGGCAGTGTGGGCAGGGCAGGGTGACCAAGGCAGGGTGGCCCTGTGGGACACCGCGAGCGTATTGGGGGTGATCCGCTGACCTCATCCCACATTGCAATGCACCTTGCCGCAGCTCCCCGCACTGAGATCGTAGGGAAACCAGCAGCACTGAAAGGGCTGCTGACTGCCCTCAAAGCCGTGTCTGCTTTGTTTTCTGGCGAGGGGCAGCACGGTTGATTCATAGCCCAGACGATGGAAGCCATGCTGCAGCAGAGGGAGGCTCAGTTTGGACAAGCAAGAAACGGTGACACGTTTGTGTGGGCCTCCCTCGAATTGGCCAATTGAAATGATTATTATGCGGCTTTACACTAAATTAAATAAAATGGAGGGCCTTAATAAGCCTCGCAGGCAGTCGGTCTGCAACCTGAACATACTCAAAGCACTTCCGGCCTACGTCATCGTCCAGCATTGTGTGCACAGGGCATGGAGTAAACCCAGGCCTCAGGCTTCAGGCCTCCACACAAGGTTGCCAACCCTCCAGGATTGGCCTGGAGTCTCCAGGAATTGAAGATTGATCTCCGGGACACCGGCTGCCAGCAACACCCGGGAGAAATATCACCGGGGAGTTAAAAAAAGGTGTTAGTTTGCCATTTTTTTTTAACACTTTCAATTATTGGTTATAAAAATATCGGCGATGGCGAAAAGAAACTCTTTCACTAACAGTCCAGATTAATCCCATTGGGTAACGAAGAGTCTGTTCCCTTTCCAATTGGCCGGGGGCGGCAGTGCGCCCAAAGGATGGACCAATGGCGGGAGTGAGGGGAGTTCCAGGTGCAATGTCATATAATGAAACCTCCAAGAATGCACCAACCAGAGCTGGCAATTCCTCACCCCCAAACCTGATAATAAGAACATAAGAAATAGGAGCAGGAGTAGGCCATTCGGCACCTCAATAAGATCATGGCTGATCATCCACCTCAACTCCACTTTCCCGCACTATCCCCATATCCCTTGATTCCCTTAATATTTAAAAATCTATCGATCTCAGCCTTGAATATACTCAACGACTGAGCCTCCACAGCCCTCTGAGGTAGAGAATTCCAAAGATTCACCACCCTCTGAGTGAAGAAATTTCTCCTCATCTCAGTCCTCAATGGCCGACCCCTTATTCTGAGACTGTGACCCTTGGTTCTAGACTCCCCAGCCAGGGGAAACATCCTCCCTGCATCTACCCTTTCAAGCCCTGTAAGAATTTTATATGTTTCAATGAGATCACCTCCAGAGAGTATAGGCCCAATCTACTCAATCTCTCCTCATAGGACAGCCCTCTCAACCCAGGAATCAATCTAGTGAACCTTCGTTGCACCGCCTCGAAGGCAAGTATATCCTTCCCTAGGTACGGAGACCAGAACTGTGCACAGTACTCCAGGTGTGGTCTCACCAAGGCCCCATTTAACTGCAGCAAGACATCTTTCCTCTTATACTCCAACCCCCTTACAATAAAGGCTAACATGGGGCTCAGTATTTGCATCAGGCATCCCCGATCACATTATCCCTCCAAGAGACGGAAACAAATCTTCAGGACAAGCAATTAATGGTCAACAAACCGGAAGGGGTTTGGGGAGGCTGCAGGGTGGGGATTGGGGGGGTGAGGGTGGGGTAGAAAATCCAGTTGGAGTGGAGCTTGGACAACCTGCTCCCATGGTCTAGAGACTTGCGGCTGTTCATACGCAGGAATTTGAACTCTGCAAGGTAACAGCCTCCGCTCGCCAGGGTGGCCCGATATTGCGGAGTTGCACCAGGCGGTATGAGGATCAGGCTGCTTGGCTGGCCTGGTTTATAAAGAAAGAGTTTTCAATTCTTCAGAAACAAAGGGCGCACTCGAGGGATCACACGGAGCCGACACACGTTCGCAAGATACTCGAGACGAGAAGTCCCGTCAGATCGGGAACACCCCCTATGAAGGGGAAGTTCGCATTTATATATCGTCTTTCCCGTCCTCAGGACGTCCCAAAGTGCTTCACTACCAATGAGTTAGAGCGCAGTCACTGCTGCAATGTAGGAACAGCAAGATCCCACAAACAGCAAATAAGCGAAATGACCAGGATGGTTGCTTTTTTAGTGATGTTGGTTGAGGAATAAATATTGGCCAGGACACCAGGGAGAACTCCCCTGCACTTCTTCCAATAGCGCCGTGGGATCTTTTACATCCACCTGAACATGGTCTCGGTTTAACATCTCATCTGAAAGACGGCACCTCTGACAGTGCAGCACTCCCTCAGTACTGCCCCTCCGACAGTGTAGCGCTCCCTCAGTACTGCCCCTCCGACAGTGCGGCACTCCCTCAGTACTGCCCCTCCGACAGTGCAGCACTCCCTCAATACTGCTCCTCCGACAGTGCGGCACTCCCTCAGTACTGCCCCTCCGACAGGGCAGCACTCCCTCAGTACTGCCCCTCCGACAGTGCGGCACTCCCTCAGTACTGCCCCTCCGACAGTGCAGCGCTCCCTCAATACTGCCCCTCCGACAGTGCGGCACTCCCTCGGAACTGACCCTCTGACAGTGCAGCGCTCCCTCAGTACTGCCCCTCTGACAGTGCAGCACTCCCTCGGTACTCACACTCTGACAGTGCAGCGCTCCCTCAGTACTGCCCCTCCGACAGTGCAGCGCTCCCTCAGTACTGCCCCTCCGACAGTGCAGCACTCCCTCAGTACTAACCCTCTGACAGTGCATCACTCCCTCAGTACTGCCCCTCCGACAGTGCAGCACTCCCTCAGTACTGCCCCTCCGATAGTGCAGCGCTCCCTCAGTACTGCCCCTCCGACAGTGCGGCACTCCCTCAGTACTGCCCCTCCGACAGTGCGGCGCTCCCTCAGTACTGCTCCCTCCGACAGTGCAGCGCTCCCTCAGTACTGCCCCTCCGACAGTGCAGCACTCCCTCAGTACTGCCCCTCCGACAGTGCAGCGCTCCCTCAGTACTGCCCCTCCGACAGTGCGGCGCTCCCTCAGTACTGCCCCTCCGACAGTGCGGCGCTCCCTCAGTACTGCCCCTCCGACAGTGCAGCGCTCCCTCAGTACTGCCCCTCCGACAGTGCAGCGCTCCCTCAGTACTGCCCCTCCGACAGTGCAGCGCTCCCTCAGCACTGCCCCTCTGACAGTGCAGCGCTCCCTCAGTACTGCCCCTCCGACAGTGCAGCACTCCCTCAGTACTGCCCCTCCGACAGTGCAGCGCTCCCTCAGTACTGCCCCTCCGACAGTGCAGCGCTCCCTCAGCACTGCCCCTCTGACAGTGCAGCGCTCCCTCAGTACTGCCCCTCCGACAGTGCGGCACTCCCTCAATACTGACCCTCCGACAGTGCAGCACCTCCCTTAGTACTGCCCCTCCAACAGTGCGGCACTCCCTCAGTACTGACCCTCCGACAGTGCAGCACCTCCCTTAGTACTGCCCCTCCAACAGTGCGGCACTCCCTCAGTACTGACCCTCCGACAGTGCAGCACCTCCCTCAATACTGACCCTCCGACAGTGCGGCGCTCCCTCAGTACTACTGTGAAGCACCTTGGGACGTTTTACTACTTTAAAGGCGCTATAAAATGCAAGTTGTTGTTGTACAAAATATGTTGCTAGCTGAATTTTTTCACTTCACCTATAGAGGCGATCTTTGAGCAGAGAATGGGGGTTATTTGTAAGTCAGGCAGTTTGCGAGAGATTGGCGAAGTTGCCTTGGGCTCCTCTCCCTGTTTCGATACCTGCACTGTCTGATGAAAATGGAGATTACAGCAAGGAATCCCATAAATCACAATCACAGCCAAAGCAGCGTGTGGGTGGGCAGATCCAAACTGAGAACTTTGTTAGGATGAATTCTAGTGTGAGAACATAGATAATGCGTACGTTCAAAGGATTCAATAGGGTAGATAGATTTCCTCTGGTGGGGGGGAGTCCAGAACAAGGGGGGGGCAGAACCTTAAAATTAGAGCCAGGCCGTTCAGCGGTGATGTCAGGAAGCACTTCTTCACACAAAGGGTTGTGGAAATCTGGAACTCTCTCCCACAAAAAGCTGTGATGTTGGGGGTCAATTGGAGCTTTCAAAACTAAGATTTTTGTTGGGTAAGAATATCAAGGGATACGGAACAAAGGCGGGTAAATGAAGTTGAGTACAGAGCAGCGGCCATTTTTTCAGATGACAGCTGTTGATGATTCTGCCATTCCCATTTACACTTCATCTAGAGCCATCTTTTGTTTCTTAACTTGTCCATTACCATCTCCTTTCACCTTGCACCATCATCCCTTTTGTCATTTAATCTCTCCTGCCTTCCATCCTATCACAGACCTTCCCTTTGTTCTTTCCTCCGCTCCCCCTTTCCCTGCCTCTGCACTTGCTCAAAACCTGTTACATCTCTAACTTTTTTCAGTTCTGACGAAAGGGTCTTTGAGCTGAAACCTTAACTCTGTTTCTCTCTCCACGGATGCTGCCTGACCCGCTGAGTGTTTCCAGCATTTTCTGTTTTTATTTCGGATTTCCAGCACCGCCAGTATTTTGCTTTTGGCTCAGTGACAACGTTCCTCCCTCTGAGTCAGTAAGTCGCAGGTTCGAATCCCGCTCCAGATGGTCCCGGCGAGAGGAGCCTAGAGCTCCGGCTCGGAATTCAGCTTTAACATCCGGCGGGATCCTCATGTCCGGTGGGTGTGTGTGCCGCCCCACCCTCCCTTCACCGTGTGGGTTGTGGGAGCCCATAAAACCCCTCCCGCCATATCGGGCCAACGCCACACCAAACATGGGCTGGGAGAAAGGCGGTCACGGCCATGGAAGGAGCGTTCGCATCGTGGCTCATGACTGTTAACCAGTCCGTGAATCCTCCCACTGTTTCACACCATTCTCCAAAGGAAGAGAGCGAAGATACAAAACTAACGACAACGCCACCCTGCCAGACCGTTGCTCTCCAAGGGAGGAGGGTGAAGATATGGCCCACTCACCAGGACCATTGAGCTGCCTGTGTTATTTGCCTGTCCCCGAGCCTCTGCTATAATGAAGAGCCCCTGCATCACCCTGTTGATGAAGGAAGGTTTGACTGATGTCACCGTTCACTACCATAGCTTGCGTCGTGTGACTTTGCCTTCAAGTGAACACAGACTGGATCAGCTCAGGGTAAGGAAGCAATGATGAACAAAGACTTACATTTCTACAGCGCCTTTCACCACCTTGAGGTCGCAAAGCGTCTTACAGCCAATTAAGTACTTTTGAAGTGTAGTCACTGTAGTAATGTAGGAAACACGTTAACCAATTTGCACACAGCAAGATCCCACAAACAACAATATGATAATGACCAGATAATCTGTTTTTTTTAGTGATGTTGGTTGAGGGATAAATATTGGCCCAGGACACGGGGGAGAACTCCTCTGCTGTTGTACCAAATAGTGGCCGTGGGATCTTTTACATCCACCTGAGAGAGCAGACGGGGCCTCGAGTTAACATCTCATCTGAAAGATGTCACCTCCCACAGTGCAGCGCTCCCTCAGTACTGACCCTCCAACAGTGCGGCGTTCCCTCAGTACTGCCCCTCCGACAGGGCGGCACTTCCTCAGTACTGCCCCTCTGACAGTGCGGCGCTCCCTCAGTACTGCCCCTCCGACAGGGCGGCACTTCCTCAGTACTGCCCCTCCGACAGGGCGGCACTTCCTCAGTACTGCCCCTCTGACAGTGCAGCGCTCCCTCAGTACTGCCCCTCCGACAGTGCGGCGCTCCCCCAGTACTGCCCCTCCGACAGTGCAGCGCTCCCTCAGTACTGCCCCTCCGACAGTGCAGCGCTCCCTCAGTACCGCCCCTCCGACAGTGCGGCGCTCCCTCAGTACTGCCCCTCCGACAGTGCAGCGCTCCCTCAGTACTGCCCCTCCGACAGTGTGGCGCTCCCTCAGTACTGCCCCTCCGACAGTGCAGCGCTCCCTCAGTACTGCCCCTCCGACAGTGCAGCGCTCCCTCAGTACTGCCCCTCCGACAGTGTGGCGCTCCCTCAGTACTGCCCCTCCGACAGTGCGGCGCTCCCTCAGTACTGCCCCTCCGACAGTGCGGCACTCCCTCAGTACTGCCCCTCCAACAGTGCAGTGCTCCCTCAGTACTGCCCCTCTGACAGTGCAGTGCTCCCTCAGTACTGTCCCTCCGACAGTGCAGCGCTCCCTCAGTACTGATTGTGTGACTGTCATGTGTGCTGGGCGTCAAAACTCCTTGTTTACAGCTAACAAGCCCCTCTGTGTGAATAGAGCGATGGCTCCAAAAATTCAAATAAATTCATGCAGTTTTTTTTGCTGCTTTGCTAAGGAATGTCCAGGTTTGTGTGAAGTGATGATATCGTCTACAGTATATTAAAATCTCACATCGCTCTGCACTCTCTGTCAAGTTCTTTCTGTGATGTCTACATTTGTAATGGGATTTGCCTATGTAAACTTTGTAAACTTGTAACGGTGTAATGACACCCTCCCGCCAATAGAGGCGCTGCAGTGACACCACTGACAGGAAGGTGTAATTACAACGTGACAAACTTACAGAGCCAGTTTCCCGTATTAATATGGATTATAAAGGACATATTAAAAAAGGATAGAATGTAGGGCTCTAAGTCAGGGAATAAGTTAACCCCTAGTCCGTTATACCCCCCCAACCTCGCTTCAGCTGAAGATTATGGATGTTGGGGTCAATTGTAATTTTCCAAGACTGAGATGGGTCAGGGATATGGAGCAAAGGCGGGTGAATGGAGTTAAGGTGTAGATCAGCCACGATCTGATTGAATGGTGGAGCAGGCCCGAGGGGCCGAATGACCTCCTCCCGTTCCTGTGACTGCGCTTGCCGCCACGGGAGGTCGGCTAGTAGAGTGGAAAAACTCCTTGGTTCGCAATACCTGAATCGGCAGAGATCCCAGCTCAGACTGGCGAGGGTCCGAGGCCCAGATTCAGCTCCCCGACCCTGTAAACAGGGGAGCAAACTGACACCACTTGTCTAAACTAAAGCTCAGTGCACCTTCCCTCTCCCTCTCCAAATCTCTACTCTTTGTTTTACAAAGGAAAGTACTTGGCAGAGTGAGACGCAGAGTAAAGGGATGTCCTTTCATTATACCATGCATAAATAATGTGAACTTTCACAGCCGCCACTCAGCAAGATTGATTACCGCATGTCATGTAAACGATTTGATGCTTTCTAGCGCCTATTTCTGATGTGAGTCTGATTAATGTGTTGTCATTGTGGGATTCAGCTTCCCGGGATAATGAGTTTGGAATGTATTCCCGTCACAAAGTGGCAGATGTCAGAGGGGAAGGACTCTAGTGCCAGAAACAATACAGAGTTTCGTTCTCTCTCAGACAGGCTGAGATCAGCCAGGCTTTCATCAATCGAGACAAAAATACCAAAGCCAAGCCTCTCGCACAGGCTGTGAAAACAAAACGTAGAGCTTCCTGCACTCCGCCCCCTGCCCCCGCTACCGGGACCCTCTCACTCCGCCCCCTGCCCCCGGGACCCTCCCAATGCCCCCCACCCCCGGTACCCTCCCACTGCCCCCCGCCCCCTGCCCCCGGGACCCTCCCAATGCCCCCCACCCCCGGTACCCTCCCACTGCCCCCCGCCCCCTGCCCCCGGGACCCTCCCAATGCCCCCCACCCCCGGTACCCTCCCACTGCCCCCCACCCCCGGGACCCTCCCACTGCCCCTGCCCCCGGGACCCTCCCACTGCCCCTGCCCCCGGGACCCTCCCACTGCCCCCTGCCCCCTGCCCCCGGGACCCTCCCACTGCCCCCCGCCCCCTGCCCCCGGGACCCTCCCACTGCCCCTGCCCCCGGGACCCTCCCACTGCCCCTGCCCCCGGGACCCTCCCACTGCCCCCCGCCCCCTGCCCCCGGGACCCTCCCACTGCCCCTGCCCCCGGGACCCTCCCAATGCCCCCCACCCCCGGTACCCTCCCACTGCCCCCTGCCCCCTGCCCCCGGGACCCTCCCACTGCCCCTGCCCCCGGGACCCTCCCACTGCCCCCTGCCCCCTGCCCCCGGGACCCTCCCACTGCCCCCCGCCCCCTGCCCCCGGGACCCTCCCACTGCCCCTGCCCCCGGGACCCTCCCACTGCCCCCCGCCACCTGCCCCCGGGACCCTCCCACTGCCCCTCGCCCCCTGCCCCCGGGACCCTCCCACTGCCCCCCACCCCCGGGACCCTCCCACTGCCCCCTGCCCCCGGGACCCTCTCACTGCCCCCCAACCCCGGGACCCTCCCACTGCCCCCCCGCCCCCTGCCCCCGGGACCCTCCCACTGCCCCCCCGCCCCCTGCCCCCGGGACCCTCCCACTGCCCCTGCCCCCGGGACCCTCCCACTGCCCCCTGCCCCCGGGACCCTCCCACTGCCCCCCGCCCCCGGGACCCTCCCACTGCCCCCTGCCCCCTGCCCCCGGGACCCTCCCACTGCCCCCCACCCCCGGGACCCTCCCACTGCCCCCTGCCCCCGGGACCCTCTCACTGCCCCCCAACCCCGGGACCCTCCCACTGCCCCCCGCCGCCTGCCCCCGGGACCCTCCCACTGCCCCCCGCCCCCTGCCCCCGGGACCCTCCCACTGCCCCCCGCCCCCTGCCCCCGGGACCCTCCCACTGCCCCCCGCCCCCGGGACCCTCCCACTGCCCCCCACCCCCGGGACTCTCCCACTGCCCCCCACCCCCGGGACCCTCCCACTGCCCCCCACCCCCGGGACCCTCCCACTGCCCCCCACCCCCGGGACCCTCCCACTGCCCCCCACCCCCGGGACCCTCCCACTGCCCCCCGCCCCCGGGACCCTCTCACTCCGCCCACTGCCCCCGCCCCCGGGACCCTCCCACTGCCCCCTGCCCCCGCCACCGGGACCCTCCCACTGCCCCCCACCCCCGGGACCCTCTCACTGCCCCCTGCCCCCGGGACCCTCTCACTGCCCCCCACCCCCGGGACCCTCTCACTCCGCCCCCTGCCCCTGCCCCCGGGACCCTCTCACTGCCCCCCAACCCCGGGACCCTCCCACTGCCCCCCGCCCCCGGGACCCTCTCACTCCGCCCCCTGCCCCCGCCACCGGGACCCTCCCACTGCCCCCTGCCCCCTGCCCCCGGGATCCTCTCACTCCGCCCCCTGCCCCCGGGACCCTCCCACTGCCCCCCCGCCCCCGGGACCCTCCCACTGCCCCCCGCCCCTGAGATCCTCTCACTCCGCCCCCTGCCCCCGGGACCCTCCCACTGCCCCCACCCCCGGGACCCTCCCACTGCCCCCTGCCCCCGGGATCCTCTCACTCCGCCCCCTGCCCCCGGGACCCTCCCACTGCCCCCCGCCCCCGGGACCCTCCCACTGCCCCCCGCCCCTGGGATCCTCTCACTCCGCCCCCTGCCCCCGGGACCCTCCCACTGCCCCCACCCCCGGGACCCTCCCACTGCCCCCTGCCCCCGGGATCCTCTCACTCCGCCCCCTCGCACCTGCCCCCGGGACCCTCCCACTCCGCCCCCTGCCCCCGGGACCCTCCCACTCCGCCCCCTGCCCCCGGGACCCTCCCACTCCGCCCCTTTGCCCCCGGGCCTCTCCCACTCCGCCCCCTGCTCCCGGGATCCTCCCACTCCACCCCCGCCCTCACCCCTGGGCCTCGCACTCAGCCTCTGCCCCCGGGATCCTCTCACTCCTCCCCTACCCCCGGGATCCTCGCCCCCTGCCCCCGGGATCCTCCCACTCCGCCCCTGCCCCCGGGATCCTCCCACTCCGCCCCCTGCCCCCGGGATCCTCCCACTCCGCCCCTGCCCCCGGGATCCTCCCACTCCGCCCCTGCCCCCGGGATCCTCCCACTCCGCCCCCGCCCCTGCCCCCTGGGCCTCCCACTCCGCCCCTGCCCCCGGGATCCTCCCACTCCGCCCCTGCCCCTGCCCCCTGGGCCTCGCACTCCGCCCCTGCCCCCGGGGTCCTCCCACTCCGCCCCCGCCCTCGCCCCCGGGCCTCTCCCACTCCACCCCCTCGCCCAGGTCACTCTCACTGCCCCCTTGCCCCGGGCCTCGCACTCCGCCCCCTCCCCCCAGAGCCCCTCCCGCTGCTCCCTTGCACCTGTCACTGCCCCCTGCCCCCCAGGCCCCTCCTACTGCCCCCTGGCCCCGGGCCTCTCTCCCTGCTCCCTCCCCCCAGGCCCCTCTCACTCCGCTCCCTGGTCCTGGGCCCCTCTCACTACTCCCTGGCCCCGGGCCTCTCACAGGCAGACTCAGCCAGTCACAGTGGGACGGAGATGAGATGGGACGGACCGTGGCCTCACTGGATGTCCATACATCTGGAGGGGAGAGGAGGGGTCGTTACACAATAACATGCACAACCTTCCCTCTCCACTTTCCCTCCCCTCACCTCCCCATCCCCCCTCCTCTCCACTCCCTTCCCTCTCCTCCCCTCCAATCTCCTCTCCTCCCCTCCCTCCCCTCTCCACTTTCCCTCCCCTCACCTCCCCATCCCCCATCCTCTCCACTCCCTTCCCCTCTCCTCCCCTCCAATCTCCTCTCCTCCCCTCCTCTCCCTTCCCCCTCCACCTTCCCTGCCCTCCCCTCACCTCCCCATCCCCCCTCCTCTCCACTCCCTTCCCCTCTCCTCCCCTCCTCTCCCTTCCCCCTCCACCTTCCCTGCCCTCCCCTCACCATCCCATCCCCCCTCCTCTCCACTCCCTTTCCCTCTCCTCCCCTCCAATCTCCTCTCCTCCCCTCCTCTCCCTTCCCCTCTCCACCTTCCCTGCCCTCTCCTCACCTCCCCATCCCCCCTCCTCTCCACTCCCTTCCCCTCTCCTCCCTTCCAATCCCCCTTTCCCTCCCCTCCCCACCGCTCCCCTCCCCACTGGAGGATTTTGGTACAGATTTGAAACTCTACGCTCAGGAGTAAGTGCGGCCTACCTCCCAGCGCTGCACATTGCCTGAACTGGAGCTAAGATGGTTCTCAGCTATGTTCCCCTCACAGTCTAACGAGATCGGGCGCGGTTCAGAGCATCTGGCTTCTGCAAATTGTTTGTGCCGCCACTCTGGGCAAAAAAGAACATCAGCTTTAATTGGGGTGGGATGGGAGTGGGAAATAGAAAGCCCCTTTATATCTACTGACGTCTCGTCAAGAAGGCAATTGTTTGCTGGCAGGGATTGAGAGTAATGCACGGCTTTATACATCTCAGTCACAATGGCCAGTAGTCAAACAAACCTGTCATTATTCCGCTCCGCTTTACAACTGCAGTCCTGAAGTATCTTTGATGTGTAACCGACAAGCTAAAAATGGATCTGTCTCAGGGAACATAATCTGCTGTAATGGGAGCGTCAAGATTAAAATGACAAAGTATTGATAATATTCTGGCCAATCTATCTACAGATGAGCAAGCCACAGGCTGCTTCATTCCATTTACATTGTCAGCTTCGTACAGAGCCCCACTGACAGGAGAGTGAGAGAGAAAGGAAGGAAGGAAGGAAGAAAAAGCGCTTCACAGTCAATGAAGTACTTTTTGAAGTGTGGTCACTGTTGCAATGTAGGAAACGCGGCAGCCAATTTGCGCACAGCAAGCTCCCACAAACAACAATGTGATAATGACCAATCTAACAAGTGTCAGAAATTGTAATGCCAGAGCCCCAGTTTGTGGTATGGAAACCAAGATGGATAGCACGCATTAATGTGACAGTTACATTTTTGTTGTTGACCAGATTTTAAGTGAAGGTTGAGGGATAAATATTGGCCCCAGGACACCGGGGAGAACTCCCCCCCTGCTCTTTTTCCAATAGTGGGCAGACGGAGCCTCGGTTTAACGTCTCATCTGAAAGACGGCACCTCTGACAGTGCAGCATTCCCTCAGTACTGCCCCTCCGACAGTGCGGCGCTCCCTCAGTACTGCCCCTCCGACAGTGCAGCACTCCCTCAGTACTGCCCCTCCGACAGTGCAGCACTCCCTCAGTACTGTCCCCGCGACAGTGCAGCACTCCCTCAGTACTGCCCCTCCGACAGTGCAGCACTCCCTCAGTACTGCCCCTCCGACAGTGCGGCGCTCCCTCAGTACTGCCCCTCCGACAGTGCAGCGCTCCCTCAGTACTGCCCCTCCGACAGTGCAGCTCTCCCTCAGTACTGCCCCTCCGACAGTGCGGCGCTCCCTCAGTACTGCCCCTCCGACAGTGCAGCTCTCCCTCAGTACTGCCCCTCCGGCAGTGCGGCGCTCCCTCAGTACTGCCCCTCCGACAGTGCGGCGCTCCCTCAGTACTGCCCCTCCGACAGTGCGGCGCTCCCTCAGTACTGCCCCTCCGACAGTGCAGCACTCCCTCAGTACTGCCCCTCCGACAGTGCGGCGCTCCCTCAGTACTGCCACCTCCGACAGTGCGGCACTCCCTCAGTACTGACCCTCCGACAGTGCGGCGCTCCCTCAGTACTGCCCCTCCGACAGTGCGGCCCTCCCTCAGTACCGCCCCTCCGACAGTGCGGCTCTCCCTCAGTACTGCCCCTCCGACAGTGCGGCGCTCCCTCAGTACTGCCCCTCCGACAGTGCGGCGCTCCCTCAGTACTGCACTGGAGTGTCAGCCAGGATTATGTCCTCAAGTCTCTGGAGTGGGGCTCGAACCCACGACCTTCTCAACTCAGAGTCGAGAGTGCCGCCCACTGAGTTACAGCTGGCATACACCAGAGGGCTGCCAGTGACTGTGGAAATGTAGCCCAGCAGGGGTCAAAGAGCAAGGAGAGAAAGAAAGAAAGGAAGAAAGGGAGGAAGGAAGGTTGAAGACACACAGAGTTCAAAGGCATCAGACCGATTGGGAGGATTATGCTGTCAGTTCCGCTCTACAGAATCTCTGCCAGCTTCCTTGTGGCAATAATTCAGCAGCTTGAAGGTCTGGCCCAGGGTGGAGCAGCCTTGCGATAGTAACTTAACACCAGCATCCCAAGGCCGCACCCTGTGCCTGGAGTGATGGGTGTCTGCTTCATCCGGTGCAGCGCACAGGTCCCTGAGCGGCTCTTCATGTGGTTTGTCAGAAGATGAGCAGGAGGGGGAGGAGGAGAAGGAGGAGGGGAAGAGGAGGAGGAGGAGGAATGGAGAAGGGAGTGTACTGAGGGAGGGGCAGTACTGAGGGAGCGCTGCACTGTCGGAGGGGCAGTACTGAGAATCATAGAATCATGGAAAGTTGCAGCACGGAAGGAGGCCATGTCGGCCCATCGTGTCCGCGCCAGCCAACAAAGAGCTATCCAGCCTAATCCCACTTCCCAGCTCTTGGTCCGTAGCCCTGCAGGTTACAGCATCCCAAGTGCACATCCAAGTACTTTTTAAATGTGGTTAGGGTTCCTGCCTCTACCACCCTTTCAGGCAGTGAGTTCCAGACCCCTACAACCCTCTGGGTGAAGAAATTTCCCCTCAAATCCCCTCTAAACCTTCTACCAATTACTTTAAATCTGCACCCTCTGGTTTTGACCCCTCTGCTAAGGGAAATAGGTCCTTTCTTTCCACTTTATCTATGCCCCTCATAATTTTATAAACCTCAATAAGGTCTCCCCTCAGCCTCCTCTGTTCCAAGGAAAACAGACCCAGCCTATCCTGTCTTTCCTCATAGCTAAGATTCTCTACTCCCGGCAACATCCTTGTAAATCTCCTCTGTACCCTCTCTAGTGCAATCACATCTTTCCTGTAATGTGGTGACTAGAACTGCACGCAGTACTCTAGCTGAGGCCTAACTAGTGTTTTATACAGTTGAAGCATAACCCCCCTGCTCTTGTATTCTATGCCATGGCTAATAAAGGCAAGCATTCCGTATGCCTTCTCAACCACCTTATCTACTTGGCCTGCTACCTTCAGGGATCTGTGGACATGCACTCCAAGGTCCCTTTGTTCCTCTACACTACTCAGTGTCCTACCATTTAATGTGTATTCCCTTTCCTTGTTAGCCCTCCCCAAATGCATTACCTCACACTTCTCCGGATTGAATTCCATTTGCCACTGTTCTGCCCACCTGACCAATTTATTGATATCTTCCTGCAGTCTACAGCTTCCTTCTTCAGTATCAACCACACAGCCGATTTTATTATCATCTGCAAACTTCTTAATCATACCCCCTATATTCAAGTCAAGATCGTTGATATATACCACAAAAAGCAAGGGACCTAGTACTGAGCCTTGCAGAACCCCACTGGAAACAGCCTTCCAGTCACAAAAACACCCATCAACCATTACCCTCTGCTTCCTGTCTCCGAGCCAGTTTTGAATCCAACTTGACACTTTGCCCTGGATCCCATGGGCTTTTAACTTCGTGACCAGTCTGCCATGTGGAACCTTATCAAAAGCCTTGCTAAAGTCCATATAAGCTACATCAAACGCACTACCCTCATCTACCCTCCTTGCTACCTCCTCAAAAAACTCAATCAAGTTTGTCAGACACGACCTTCCCTTAACAAGTCCGTGCTGACTATCCTTGATTAATCAGTGTCTTTCTAAATGAAGATTTATCCTGTCCTGCAGAATTCTTTCCAATAATTTTCCCACCACCGAGGTTAGGCTGACTGGCCTGTAATTACTCGGTCTATCCTTTCCTCCCTTTTTAAACAAGGGTACCACATTAGCAGTCCTCCAGTCCTCCGGCACCACACCTGAAGCCAGAGAGGATTGAAAAATGATGGTCAGGGCCTCTGCTATTTCCTCTTTTGCTTCGCTTAACAGCCTGGGATACATTTCATCCGGGCCTGGGGATTTATCCACTTTTAAAGCTGCTAAACCCCTTAATACTTTCTCTCTCACTATGTTTATTTCATCTACTATTTCACACTCCCCCCCGCCCCCCCCGCGATAGCAATGTCTGCTTCGCCCCTCTCCTTTGTGAAAACAGACGCAAAGTATTCATTAAGAACCCTACCGACATCTCCCGCCTCCACACACAGATTACCCTCATGATCTCTAATAGGCCCTACCCTTTCTTTAGTTATCCTCTTACTCTTAATATATTTATAAAACATCTTTGGGTTTTCCTTGATTTTACTTGCCAAGAATTTTTCATGCTCTCTCTTTGCTTTCCTAATATCCTTTTTAATTGCACTCCTGCACTTTCTGTACTCCTCTAAAGATTCTGGCGTATTTAGCCCTCGCTATCGTTCATACGCCTCCCTTTTTTCCTTTATCCTACCCTGTATGTCCCTACAGATCCAGGGGGCTCTAGATTTGTTAGTCCCACCTTTTTTCTTCAAGGGCACATATTTGGTCTGAACCCTCCGGATCGCCTCCTTGAATGTCTCCCACTGCTCTGACACTGATTTACCTTCAAGTAGCTGTTTCCAGTCCACTATGGCTAAATCCCCTCTGAGCTTAGCAAAATTTGCTTTTCCCCAATTTAGAATTTTTATTCCTGGTCTATCCTTGTCCTTTTCCATAACTACCTTAAATCTAACAGAATTATGGTCACTAGCACCAAAATGCTCCCCCACTGATACGCCTTCTACCTGCCCAGCTTCATTCCCTAAAACTAAGTCCAGAACCGCCCCCTCCCGTGTTGGGCTTGCTACATACTGGCTAAAAAAGTTCTCCTGGATGCATTTTAGGAATTCCGCACCTTCTATACCCTTCACAGTAATTTTATCCCAGTTAAAATTGGGGTAGTTGAGATCCCCTACTATTACTGCCCTATAGTTTTTGCACTTCTCAGAAATTTGTCTACATATTTGTTCATCTATCTCCCTCTCACTGTTTGGGGGTCTGTAGTACACTGCCAGCAGTGTGATCGCCCCTTTTTTGTTTTTCAATTCGTCCCATATGACCTCATTTGATGATCCCTCCAACATATCATTCCTCCTCACAGCTGTAATAGTATCTTTAATCAATACCGCGACCCCCCCCCCTCCCCTTTTACTTCCCTCTCTATCCCGTCTGAAAATCCTGCAACCAGGAATGTTGAGCTGCCATACCTGCCCCTCTTTCAGCCACGTCGCTGTAATAGCTATAATATCATAGTCCAAGTATCTACCTGAGGGAGCACTGCACTGTCGGAGGGGCAGTACTGAGGGAGCGCCGCACTGTCGGAGGGGCAGTACTGAGGGAGCGCTGCACTGTCGGAGGGGCAGTACTGAGGGAGTGCTGCACTGTCGGAGGGGCAGTACTGAGGGAGCACCGCACTGTCGGAGGGTCAGTACTGAGGGAGTGCTGCACTGTCGGAGGGGCAGTACTGAGGGAGTGCTGCACTGTCGGAGGGGCAGTACTGAGGGAACGCTGCACTGTTGGAGGGTCAGTACTGAGGGAGCACCGCACTGTCGGAGGCGCAGTACTGAGGGAGCGCTGCACTGTTGGAGGGTCAGTACTGAGGGAGTGCTGCACTGTCGGACGGGCAGTACTGAGGGAATGCTGCACTGTCGGAGGGGCAGTACTGAGGGAGCGCTGCACTGTTGGAGGGTCAGTACTGAGGGAGTGCTGCACTGTCGGACGGGCAGTACTGAGGGAATGCTGCACTGTCGGGGGTGGCGTCTTTCGGATGAGATGTTAAACCAAGGTTCTGTCTGCCCTCTCAGATGGACGTAAAAGATCCCATGGCACTATTTCGAAGAAGAGCAAGGGAGTTCTCCCCGGTGTCCTGGGCCAATATTTATCCTTCAATCAACATCACTAAATCAGATGATCTGGTCATTATCACATTGTTGTTTGTGGGAGCTTGCTGTGCGCAAATTGGCTGCTGCATTTCCTACATTACAACAGTGACTACACTTCCTAAAGTACTTCATTGGTTGTAAAGCACTTTGGGACAGCTGGTGGTCGTGAAAGGCGCTGTAGAAATGCAAGTCTTACTTTACTTCTACTTTCTGTCATGGGTCTCCCATCGCCTGCCAGAGACTCTTGTACTTCTGATGTTTTCCAGTTATGTTTGGCCAGGCTATTTCCGCCATTACTGGCAGGTGTTGGATTGGGGCCTGGGCTTCTAGTGGCTGCTGGCTTCACCCAGGACACTCTTCAATCAGGTTGTCCCCAAGGGATGGACCTGGTGCCGGCCCATGCTTGTCCCTTCTAGGACCTGTCCGATTGTAAGCTTCCCCTACAGCTCTGGTTGTCTCTGCATCATACGCTATTTGTGTTGGGTGTTAAGGTTATAAAGAAACACAACAGGAGACAGGAAAACAGGTTGGATTTTGGCATATTTTGGATCCTTACTATAAGCAGCAATGGAGAAAGGCTGGGCCTTGGCTTCCGAGCTGAAACCTTCTAAAGGGAGATTGACAACATTTCTCATTCTCTAAAGTAGTAGACCGTAGCCTTCGGACACACTGAGACCTACTTGCCGTTTGTCAAATGGCAGGAGACTAACGGGGGTTTGTGGTGAATTGTGGGCTGGCACCAGAAAGAAATGACCTTGAAGCTGTCGGATTGCCGTAAAAACCCAACTGGTTCACCATTCAGGAAAGGGAAGCTGCCACCCTCACTCGGTCTGGGCCTACACGTGACTCCAGTCCCAAACTTGACTTAGCGCCTTCTGACGTGGCCACTCACAAAGTGCGCCCACATCCCGAGGGCAAGTCTATCGCTTTGGCTGCAAGCCTGTTACGTAGCGAATAGGTCGTACCTGCCAGTGAGTTCCGGAACTGCAACTCGCCACGGCAGATTAGAGGACTTTATCAACCACAGGGAGCTCACGCTTTATATAAAATATACTTAGAAAATATATTAATGGCATGAATTTAAAAGCATCAGTAAAGAACGAATTGAGAGGATGGGAGGCGTTCTTTCACTCAGAGGGTTGGCTGGACATGGGATACTCGGCCTGAAACAATGGGTGAAGCGGAATTCATCTTTTGAAAGGGATGTGGAGAAGTATTTGAAAAAATAAATAATGCGGTTGGGGAAAGGGACTGGCTCTTTCAGAGAAGGAGAAGGGGAACAGGACTCGGGGGTGGAGGGGGGGAGCTTTTTCATTGGGACAGGGTGCAAGGGCGATGGGCCGGATGGGGAGAGGGCCGGGCAACGGGATTAAGCGATGCCAGGAATGGAGTTTTGAATCCATGACCTTCAGACTCCGAGTCACACCTGCTACCGACTGAGCCAGGTTGACGCTCCGAAACTTCCCAACTATTTAAAGAAAGGACTGGGCTGGCTGGGAGTTATGCTTGGCCGGCCTACCTGACAGGAAATGGCCGTGACAGCAACTTGCTGCACACATCTCCTGTGCATCGCAACTAGTAGGAGGGACAATGAGCTGAGGGGGAACTCGTGACAGTTAGCAGCTGAGGAAAGACTCACCGGCCATTTTACATCAACTCCAGTTTCAATCAGAGATTTCACCAGCAGTGGAGGAGTGTTTAACCAGAATATTGTAGGGATAAAAAGCACATGGCCATCCAGATCGACCCTGTCTGTCATCACCTGCCAGAAACAGCCATCAATCCTCATGCCTGGCCTCAGAGAACATGACAACTTTGTGCTTATAAATCAGAATAGGATTCGGTGCATGACATTATGAATAATGGGACTCAGCTGACCTTATTTGCATGAGATTATGTTGCAATGATCACACCTCGAATGTAATGTCAGGCACAACCTTCTTCTTTTTGAAATATTTCCCAAACCACCGTAGGCTAACGGGGCAGGAGCCAAACCCCAGTCCATAAATCACCGCCCTGACAGATTAATATACACGCACACACAAATAATCATTTCTTATTGCAGTGGTGGACACCTTACCTGACCAGCAGCCGCTGAACTGCTGAAGAGAGCATGAAGGGGTTTGCTTGAAGATCGCAGGAGGCTGAGCTGGTACCTGTTGGAGGAGAGGTCACCTGTACCTCAGTACCTGTCGGAGGAGAGGTCACCTGTACCTCAGTATCTGTCGGAGGAGAGGTCACCTGTATCTCAGTATCTGTCGGAGCAGAGATCACTCGTACCTCAGTACCTGTCGGAGGAGAGGTCACCAGTACCTCAGTACCTGTCGGAGGAGAGATCACCTGTACCTCAGTACCTGTCGGAGCAGAGATCACTCATACCTCAGTACCTGTCGGAGCAGAGATCACCAGTAACTCAGTACCTGTCGGAGCAGAGATCATTCTGACTTCAGTACCTGTCGGAGGAGAGATCACCTGTACCTCAGCACCTGTCGGAGCAGAGGTCACCTATACCTCAGTACCTGTCGGAGCAGAGATCACTCGTACCTCAGTACCTGGCGGAGCAGATGTCACTCGTACCTCAGTACCCGTCGGAGCAGAGGTCACTCGTACCTCAGTACCTGTCGGAAGAGAGGTCACTCGTACCTCAGTACCTGTCGGAGCAGAGGTCCCTCGTACCTCAGTACCTGTCGGAGCAGAGGTCACTCGTACCTCAGTACCTGTCGGAGCAGAGGTCACTCGTACCTCAGTACCTGTCGGAGCAGAGGTCACTCGTACCTCAGTACCTGTCGGAGCAGAGATCACCAGTACCTCAGTACCTGTCGGAGCAGAGGTCACCAGTACCTCAGTACCTGTCGGAGCAGAGATCACCAGTACCTCAGTACCTGTCGGACCAGAGGTCACTCGTACCTCAGTACCTGTCGGACCAGAGGTCACTCGTACCTCAGTACCTGTCGGACCAGAGGTCATTCGTACCTCAGTACCTGTCGGAGCAGAGATCATTCGTACCTCAGTACCTGTCGGACCAGAGGTCACTCGTACCTCAGTACCTGTCGGACCAGAGGTCACTCGTACCTCAGTACCTGTCGGACCAGAGGTCATTCGTACCTCAGTACCTGTCGGACCAGAGGTCACCAGTACCTCAGTACCTGTCGGAGCAGAGGTCATTTGTACCTCAGTACCTGTCGGACCAGAGGTCATTCGTACCTCAGTACCTGTCGGACCAGAGGTCATTCGTACCTCAGTACCTGTCGGAGCAGAGGTCACCAGTACCTCAGTACCTGTCGGACCAGAGGTCATTTGTACCTCAGTACCTGTCGGACCAGAGGTCACCTGTACCTCAGTACCTGTCGGAGCAGAGATCACTCGTACCTCAGTACCTGTCGAAGCAGAGGTCACCTGTACCTCAGTACCTGTCGGAGCAGAGATCACCTGTACCTCAGTATCTGTCAGAGCAGAGATCACCTGCACCTCAGTACCTGTCGGAGCAGAGATCACCTGTACCTCAGTACCTGTCGGAGCAGACTTCACTCGTACCTCAGTACCTGTCAGAGCAGAGGTCATTCGTACCTCAGTACCTGTCGGAGCAGAGGTCACTCGTACCTCAGTACCTGTCGGAGCAGAGGTCACTCGTACCTCAGTACCTGTCAGAACAGAGGTCACCAGTACCTCAGTACCTGTCGGAGCAGAGATAGAAACATAGGAGCAGGAGTCGGCCATTCGGCCCTTCGAGCCTGCTCCGCCATTCAATATGATCATGGCTGATCCTCTATCTCAATACCATATTGCCCCTCTCTCCCCATACAACTTGATGCCTTTTGTGTCTAGAAATCTATCTATCTCCTTCTTAAATATATTCAGTGACTTGGCCTCCACAGCCTTCTGTGGTAGAGAATTCCACAGGTTCACCACCCTCTGAGTGAAGAAATTTCTCCTCATCTCAGTCCTAAATGTCCTACCCCGTATCCTGAGACTGTGACTCCTCGTTCTAGACCCCCCCAGCCAGGGGAAACTACCTCCCTGCATCCAGTCTGTCTGGGCCTGCCAGAATTTTATACGTTTCAATGAGATCCCCTCTCATTCTTCTAAACTCTAGTGAATACAGGCCTAGTCGACCCAATCTCTCCTCATACGACAGTCCTGCCATCCCAGGAATTGGTCTGGTGAACCTTCGCTGCACTCCCTCTATGGCAAGTATATCCTTTCTTAGGTAAGGAGACCAAAACTGCACACAGTACTCCAGGTGTGGTCTCACCAAGGCCCTGTATAACTGTAGTAAGACATCCTTACTCCTGTACTCAAATCCTCTTGCAATGAAGGCCAACATACCATTTGCCTTCCTAACTGCTTGCTGCACCTGCATGTTTGCTTTCAGTGACTGGTGTACAAGGACACCCAGGTCCCTTTCTACATCAACCTTTCCCAATCTATCACCATTTAAATAATACTCTACCTTTCTGTTTTTCCTACCGAAGTGGATAACTTCACATTTATCCACGTTATACTGCATCTGCCATGTATTTGCCCACTCACTCAACTTGTCTAAATCATCTTGAAGCCTCTTTGCAGCCTCCTCACAACCCACAATCCCACCTAGTTTTGTGTCGTCAGCAAACTTGGAAATATTACATTTGGTTCCCTCATCCAAATCATTGATATATATTGTGAATAGCTGGGGCCAAAGCACTGATCCCTGCGGTACCCGCCTGCCACCCCGAAAAAGACCCATTTATTCCTACTCTCTGTTTCCTGTCTGTTAACCAATTTTCAATCCATGCCAGTATATTACCCCCAATCCCATGTGCTTTAATTTTGCACACTAACCTCTTATGTGGGAATTTATCAAAGGCCCACATACCTCGATCACTCGCACCTCAGTACCTGTCAGAGGAGAGATCACTCGTACCTCAGTACTGAGCTTCCACACTTTCAGATGGAGCTCTGGCTCTGACTACAGGACCAACTCTGCCTGCGGACGTGCTGGTCTACTTTTTAAGACTAGATTCTCTTTGTGTGGGTGGTGGGAGGGCTGGGGTGGTAGTCGATGCAGTTATAAAACCATTGTAATAAATATTGAACCCAATGGTTTTAATTTAAAATTAAAAAAAAAATTAATTCGTGGGATGTGGGCGTCGTTGGCAAGGCCAGCATTTATTGCCCATCCCTAATTGCCCTTGAGAAGATGGTGGTGAGCCTCCTTCTTGAACCGCTGCAGTCCGTGTGGTGAAGGTGCTCCCACAGTGCTGTTAGGGAGGGAGTTCCAGGATTTTGACCCAGCGACGATGAAGGATCGGCCGATATATTTCCAAGTCAGGATGGTGTGTGACTTGGAGGGGAACTTGGAGGTGGCGGTGTGCCCATGTACCTGCTGCCCTTGTCCTTCTAAGTGGAAGCGGTCGCGGGTTTGGGAGGTGCTGCCGAAGAAGCCTTGGCGAGTTGCTGCAGTGCATCTTGTAGATGGTACACACTGCAGCCACGGTGCGCCGGTGGTGGAGGGAGTGAATGTTTAAGGTGGTGGATGGGGTGCCGATCAAGCGGGCTGCTTTGTCCTGGAAAGTGAGCATGAGTATTTAGCTTGTCTGTACGAGATAAGCTTCCGACCACATATCCAGGCCTACACTAAGACTGCCTATTTCCACCTCTCGACTCCGCACCTGCCACAGCTTATCTGCTGCTGAAATCCTCATCCATGCCTATGGTACCTCAGGACTTGACTATTCCAACGCACTCCTGGCCGGCCTCCGACTTTCTACCCTCCGTAAACTTGAGGTCATCCAAACCTCTGCTGCCGGTGTGCTAACTCGCACCAAGTCCCGTTCATCCATCACCCCTGTGCTCGCTGACCTACATTGGCTCCCATTTAAGCAACGTTTTGATTTTGAAATTCTCATCCTGGTTTTCAAATCCCTCCCTATCCCTGTAAACTTCTCCAGCCCCACAATCCTACAAGATCTCTGTGCTCCTCTAATTCTGATCTCTTGAGCATCCCCGATTTTAATCGTCCCACCATTGGTGGGCGTGCATTCTGTTGCCTAGGCCCTAAGCTCTGGAATTCGCTCCCTAAACCTCTCTACCTCTCTTTCCTCCTTTAAGACGCTCCTTAAAACCTACTTCTTTGACCAAGCCCTGTCCTAATATCTCCTTATGTGGCTCGGTGTCAAATTTTAATGATAATCGCTAATGTGAAGCGCCTTAAAGGCGCTATATAAATACAAGTTGTTGTTGTGAGGACTGGGCTTTCTTCTCCCCCACCTCATGTTATGGAGAGGTTCCTTGCGCAGCCCATCACCGTAACCGCTAATAACCACCAGGTCCTTGAGGAATATTTTAACCTGGGCTGGGCTGGATTCCCCCACCGTTTCCCCCTGTGTGAGGCCTGCCGCTATTTTAACTCCCGGGCCTCCTTTAAACACCAGCGGGGGTGAGCGGTAAATCAGGCGGGTGAGGCCGAGGCTGCCGGTGACCCAGGGGAATGATCCCCGGCGTATGGTCCGTGCTGGGTGGGGTGGTGTCCAGAGGCTGCTGGAGGTGGGAGCGAGAGGAAAGGCCGAGGGAACTGGGGAGTCCAAAGGATTCCTGGCGGAGGTGAAACCCTGCCCGACATTTCCAGTTAAAATAGGGTTTGCGGCCCCAATGTAGGCCCCAGGCCTGCCCTCCCGTTCCCGATTGGTTAAGAAAGTGTGAGGGGGAGGGAGTGGCATCTTATCCCCTGGTCCACACCGCACCGCACCGCTCCCGGTGTTAAAATCGACTCTTCACTGTCTCTCTGTCAGAGAGTGTAGGCCCAAGGCTTGGCTCACCCTGAATGGTGAAGTTATGGACTCACAAAACCCGCCTAGATTTGGTCCCAATCATTGCAAATCATTCCTTCTAACCTCTCCTGCCATGAATTTCCGTTTCTTATCCTAAATCCCCGAGAATCCTCATCCTTCGCATCGAGCAAAACAGGAGACTCCAGCAACTCAGTTCATCCCTGAGGTTACAGTAACCTAGGCAACGGAGCCGAGCAGGTGAGAGCGGCGGGTCAGGCCTGTTGCCGGGAGCGGTCATTAGTGACTCGCAGCGGGATAATGAGACTTCACTGAAAAGTCAGGCTCGGGGAAACGTAAGGAAAAGGGAAATATTTGAATCTTTTTTTTTTGTGTGTTGTTGCTGTTGCAGGAGCTGGGAAATGTTCTTTGGAGATTTGACAGGTAGATGAATGAGAGTTAAAGGCTGCGAGACTGCTGGCAAGGCCTCATATCCCCCGCACTGACAGGATGACTGATGAGGGCCGCGTACACGTTCCACATAAACAAGAGTGGCAAATGGAAGAGCCCAGCAAATAAGGCAAGGAGGAGAGGAATCAAAGAGGAAATGAAAAGCCTTTGGTGCTAAAACACGGAGTAATATCTTTAAAAAAAAAACCTGATTCTTGATTACACCGATTCATTCATCCCGAGGAAGTGACATTATAATCAGTTTTCCCCAACGCTGATTTAGAGACTGGTTGCAATGTAAATGTAAGTACTTCTGTCTGATACATGACCTGCCAAAATCAGATCAATGGCAGGGAAACTTTATGTTAATCACATCTTAAGTTCTACTTTGGTGCTTTACTTATAATGCCAAGAGATTGAAGACATGACAAGCAACCCCCTCTCCTCCCCCCAGCCAGCAACTCTGCACTCTGGCCCCCCTGATCCTTTCCAGCAGCCCCTCCAACCTTAATCCAACAGGCCTGCAACTTTGGGGTCACGCTCGGCCGACGAACTGGGCTCCGAACCCTACGACCGGACCACTCCTGCCCCCCTCACTGCTGCTGAAACCCTCACCTCCCCCCACCACCCCACCACCACTGTCACCTCCCCGCCCCCCCCCCCACTCCACGGCCTCCTGAATCCCGACCTTCATCTCCTCCCGAGCTTGGAATGCCCATCTCCCGCCCAGCGACCTCCACTGGCGCCCTGACCTTCAGGTCTCGCCACCGCCCCTGACTCCCCCTGGATCTCTCACAGCCTGCCATTCTAAGTGAGAAGGTCTATGTGTTTGATTTTACCTTGAAGCCTCAGTATTGAGGACACCAGGGCTGAAAACTAGGCTGCAGTGATATTAATTTACCACAATCAACATCATTTGTTACCAACAGCCAAGCATGTCCTTTGAGGCTGGGAGCACAGTGGGGAACATTTCTTTTTGGATGTATTGTGTTATAAATGAAACGAGCTGCTGTCTTATTTGTCCCAATGCGAATCTCTGCAAGTTGATGATATCCTCGTCGTTGGCCTATTTAATGAGGCGCACAGCGAGAGTGGAACTTAAATTTCCCGAATCTAGCAGAGGGCCTGAATATGTGTGGTGGGGCCGGTTTGAGCCAGTGTTGCTGGGGGCCGATCCGAGGGACCTGGGTTAAGGCGGGCTCGAGTGTCTCTGCCCATTTACCGGGGCTGGGATCGGTCCCTGGGAGCTGGACACGGAGATATTGAAGCCAATTCTGAAAACTGGGAACTACTAAGAAACCGAAAGATCTATCATTTCTACCGCACCTTTCACCACCTCAGGACGTCTCAAAGCGCTTTACAGCCAATGAAGTATTTTTGAAATGAAGTCACTGTTGTAATGTAGGAAACACGGCAGCCAACGTACGCACAGCAAGATCCCACAAACAGCAATGTGATAAATGACCAGATAATCTGTTTTAGTGATGTTGATTGAGGGATAAATATTGGTCCAGGATACCGGGGAGAACTCCCCTTCTCTTCTTCGAAATAGTGGCCGCGGGATCTTTTACATCCACCTGAGAGGGCAGACGGGGCCTTGGTTTAACATTTCATCCGAAAGATGGCATCTTTGACAGTGCAGCGCTCCCTCAGTACTGCACCTCCGACAGTGCAGCGCTCCCTCAGTACTGCACCTCCGACAGTGCAGCACTCCCTCAGTACTGCACCTCCAACAGTGCGGCACTCCCTCAGTACTGCCCCTTCAACAGTGCAGCGCTCCCTCAGTACTGCCCCTCCGACAGTGCAGTGCTCCCTCAGTACTGACCCTCCGACAGTGCAGCACTCCCTCAGTACAGCCCCTCCGACAGTGCGGCGCTCTCTCAGTACTGGCTCTCCAACAGTGCGGCTCTCCCTCAGTACTGTGTCTCCGACAGTGCAGCACTCCCTCAGTACTGACCCTCCGACAGTGCAGCACTTCCTCAGTACTGCCCCTCCGACAGTGCAGCGCTCCCTCAGTACTGCCCCTCCGACAGTGCAGCGCTCCCTCAGTACCGCCCCTCCGACAGTGCCGCGCTCCCTCAGTACTGACCCCCGACAGTGCCGTGCTCCCTCAGTACTGCCCCTCCGACAGTGCCGCGCTCCCTCAGTACTGCCCCTCCGACAGTGCAGCGGTCCCTCAGTACTGCCCCTCCGACAGTGCGGCGCTCCCTCAGTACTGACCCTCCGACAGTGCAACGCACCCTCAGTACTGCCCCTCCGACAGTGCGGCGCTCCCTCAGTACTGCCCCACGACAGTGCAGCGGTCCCTCAGTACTGCCCCTCCGACAGTGCAGCGCTCCCTCAATACTGCCCCTCCGACAGTGCGGCACTCCCTCAGCACTGCCCCTCCGACAGTGCAGCGCTCCCTCAGTACTGCTCCTCAAACAGTGCAGCGCTCCCTCAGTACTGACCCTCCGACAGTGCAACGCTCCCTCAGTACTGCCCCTCCGACAGTGCGGCGCTCCCTCAGACTGCCCCTCCGACAGTGCGGCGCTCCCTCAGTACTGCCCCTCCGACAGTGCAGCGCTCCCTCAGTACTGCCCCTCCGACAGTGCAGCGCTCCCTCAGTACTGCCCCTCCGACAGTGCAGCGCTCCCTCAGTACTGCCCCTCCGACAGTGCACCGCTCCCTCAGTACAGTCCCTCAGACAGTGCGGCGCTCCCTCAGTACTGCCCCTCCGACAGTGCAGCGCTCCCTCAGTACAGTCCCTCAGACAGTGCGGCGCTCCCTCAGTACTGCCCCTCCGACAGTGCGGCGCTCCCTCAGTACTGCCCCTCCGACAGTGCAGCGCTCCCTCAGTACAGTCCCTCAGACAGTGCGGCGCTCCCTCAGTACTGCCCCTCCGACAGTGCAGCGCTCCCTCAGTACTGCCCCTCCGACAGTGCACCGCTCCCTCAGTACTGCTCCTCCGACAGTGCAGCGCTCCCTCAGTACAGTCCCTCAGACAGTGCCGTGCTCCCTCAATGCTGGGTAGGTGGCAGCAAACTGACGGAGAGGAATGTAGCGAGCACCATGGGAGTAAGATGAGCGGAATGGTCCCCGCAGTGAGATTCCATCGGGCTTGGCGGTTTTATGGTGTTTTCCGTTTCTGTTATAAACAGCGGCCAGATTGGACAATTCCCAATGGGCGAGTCGGGAGAAGCCATTCAGCGAGGTCCTCAGGCCTGTCTAACATCTGCCCGCTGATAAATGTCATTACGACCTTCCTCCTTGCAGCATTTTAATGGAAGTGTTAACCTGTGCGTTCGTAAATGAGTTCAATTGCTCTCTTAAACAGTGGGGAGAGGGAGGGCACCAGTTGGGAATCTCGCTGTAAACATTAATCTACAGACAGTGATGTGTCTTTGAAGGCTTCAACACTCCATCTGAAAGCAGATTAATATTGATTTAAGCTGCAGTTCTTTTGATAGCCTTGTTTCGGGTTGAAGTGCGCTCTCCACACGCCTAAACTAAAAGAGGGGAAATATCGAACCGACTCTGACTGCGATGGGGTGTCAGAGACGCACACAGTTTAGGTCTTCTTTATTTCTCTGTCAAGTCAGATATTCCGTTGTTCATCCCACTCGCTTCCTCCCCACATAAGGGTGAGCAGGACAGGCCACATCACACACTGTCATAACCTCAGCCCATCATGTGCTGCCTATTGGCGCGGGGGCAATGGGTGCGGGTCAATGGGTGCGAGGGCAATGGGTGCGAGGGCAATGGGTTCAGAGGCAATGGGTGCGAGGGCAATGGGTGCGAGGGCAATGGGTTCAGAGGCAATGGGTGCGAGGGCAATGGGTTCAGAGGCAATGGGTGCGAGGGCAATGGGTGAGGGGGCAATGGATGCGAGGGCAATGGGTGCGAGGGCAATGGGTGCGGGTCAATGGGTGCGAGGGCAATGGGTGCGGGGGCAATGGGTGCGAGGGCAATGGGCGAGGGGTCAATGGGCGAGGGGTCAATGGGCGCGGGGTCAATGGGTGAGGGGTCAATGGGCGCGGGGTCAATGGACGAGGGGTCAATGGGCGAGTGGTCATGGGCGAGGGGTCAATGGGCGAGTGGTCAATGGGCGAGTGGTCAATGGGCGCGGGGTCAATGGGCGAGGGGTCAATGGGCGAGGGGTCAATGGGGCGAGGGGTCAATGGGCGAGTGTTCAATGGGCGCGGGGTCAATGGGCGAGTGGTCAATGGACGAGTGGTCATGGGTGAGGGGTCAATGGGGGTGAGGGGTCAATGGGCGAGTGCTCAATGGGCACGGGGTCAATAGGCGCGGGGTCAATGGGCGCGGGGTCAATGGGCGAGGGGTCAATGGCCGAGGGGTCAATGGGGCGAGGGGTTAGTGGGCGAGTGGTCAATGGGCGCGGGGTCAATGGGCGAGGGGTCAATGGACGAGTGGTCATGGGTGAGGGGTCAATGGGGGTGAGGGGTCAATGGGAGAGTGGTCAATGGGCGCGGGGTCAATGGGCGAGGGGTCAATGGGTGCGGGGTCAATGGGTGCGGGGTCAATGGGCGCGGGGTCAATGGGCGTGGGGTCAATGGGCGAGGGGTCAATGGGCGAGGGGTCAATGGACGAGTGGTCATGGGTGAGGGGTCAATGGGCGAGGGGTCAATGGGCGCGGGGTCAATGGGCGAGGGGTCAATGGGCGCGGGGTCAATGGGCGTGGGGTCAATGGGCGCGGGGTCAATGGGCGAGGATGCAATGGGCGCGGGGTCAATGGGGGTGAGGGGGCAATGGGGGTGAGGGGTCAATGGGTGAGGGGTCAATGGGCGAGGGGTCAATGGGCGCAGGGTCAATGGGCGCGGGGTCAATGGGCGCGGGGGCAATGGGCGCGGGGTCAATGGGCGAGGAGTCAATGGGCGAGGGGTCAATGGGCGAGGGGGCAATGGGCGAGGGGTCAATGGGGGTGAGGGGTCAATGGGCGCGGGGTCAATGGGCGCGGGGTCAATGGGCGAGGATGCAATGGGCGCGGGGTCAATGGGGGTGAGGGGGCAATGGGGGTGAGGGGTCAATGGGTGAGGGGTCAATGGGCGAGGGGTCAATGGGCGCAGGGTCAATGGGCGCGGGGTCAATGGGCGCGGGGGCAATGGGCGCGGGGTCAATGGGCGAGGAGTCAATGGGCGAGGGGTCAATGGGCGAGGGGGCAATGGGCGAGGGGTCAATGGGGGTGAGGGGTCAATGGGCGCGGGGTCAATGGGTGAGGGGTCAATGGGCGAGGGGTCAATGGGCGAGGGGGCAATGGGTAAGGAGGCAATGGGTGAGTGGTCAATGCGGCACTCCCTCAGTACGGCCATTCCAACAGTGCATCTCAGTACTGATCCTCCGATAGTGCGGCGCTCCCTCAGTACTGACCCTCCGACAGCGCGGCGCTCCCTCAGTACTGCCCCTCCGACAGTGCAACGCTCCCTCAGTACTGACCCTCCGACAGTGCAACGCTCCCTCAGTACTGACCCTCCGACAGTGCAGCACTCCCTCAGTACTGCCCCTCCGACAGCGCGGCGCTCCCTCAGTACTGCCCCTCCGACAGTGCGGCGCTCCCTCAGTACAGCCCCTCCGACAGTCCGGCCCTCCCTCAGTACTGCCCCTCCGACAGTGCAACGCTCCCTCAGTACTGACCCTCCGACAGTGCAGCGCTCCCTCAGTACCGCCCCTCCGACAGTGCAGCGCTCCCTCAGTACTGCCCCTCTGACAGTGCAGCGCTCCCTCAGTACTGACCCTCCGACAGTGCAGCACTCCCTCAGCACTGCCCCTCCGACAGTGCGGCGCTCCCTCAGTACTGCCCCTCCGACAGTCCGGCCCTCCCTCAGTACTGCCCCTCCGACAGTGCAACGCTCCCTCAGTACTGCCCCTCCGACAGCGCGGCGCTTCCTCAGTACTGCCCCTCCGACAGTGCAGCGCTCCCTCAGTACCGCCCCTCCGACAGTGCAGCGCTCCCTCAGTACTGACCCTCCGACAGTGCAGCGCTCCCTCAGTACAGCCCCTCTGACAGTGCAGCGGAGTCAGTACCGCCCCTCCGACAGTGCAGCGCTCCCTCAGTACCGCCCCTCCGACAGTGCAGCGCTCCCTCAGTACTGACCCTCCGACAGTGCAGCGCTCCCTCAGTACCGCCCCTCCGACAGTGCAGCGCTCCCTCAGTACTGACCCTCCGACAGTGCAGCGCTCCCTCAGTACAGCCCCTCTGACAGTGCAGCGGAGTCAGTACCGCCCCTCCGACAGTGCAGCGCTCCCTCAGTACCGCCCCTCCGACAGTGCAGCGCTCCCTCAGTACTGACCCTCCGACAGTGCAGCGCTCCCTCAGTACTGCCCCTCCGACAGTGCAGCGCTCCCTCAGTACCGCCCCTCCGACAGTGCAGCGCTCCCTCAGTACTGACCCTCCGACAGTGCAGCGCTCCCTCAGTACAGCCCCTCTGACAGTGCAGCGGAGTCAGTACCGCCCCTCCGACAGTGCAGCGCTCCCTCAGTACCGCCCCTCCGACAGTGCAGCGCTCCCTCAGTACTGCCCCTCTGACAGTGCAGCGCTCCCTCAGTACTGCCCCACTGACAGTGCAGTGCTGCATCAGCCTGGATTTTGTGCTCAAGTCTCTGGAGTGGGACTTGAGCCCACAACATCCAGACTCAGTGGCGAGAGAGCTACCCGCTGAGCCATGGTTGACACCATTTTAATCGGCTGCCAACCCAACAAATGATGAGATTTATTGACCCCAGAGCGACATGGTGGGATATGAAGTTCTGAGCTCAGGTTTGGTAGTAGGCACTACACTACCGTGCCCCGACAATTAGATCTTTGCTAACCATGACTGGGTCAGTCTCTGATTCAAAGTGTATTCACTTTGGCCGATAAGAGGACGAACAATAACACAAAAGGAGGCCTGTTAACAATAGGCCTCTCTCTGGCAGTGAAATCCAGTGATAGCGTTGCCATGACTATCACGACTCCATTATCTACATCACTGTCATCGCCAGCTCAACACAGAACACAGAACAGTGGGAAGAGGAGGCAGACCGCACGACTCTTTCTGTTTTAGATAAACCTGTAACTTCCTTTCATTAACGCTTGTCACCCAGTGTGAACAAGCTGCCTTCAGCTCCTCAGCTGCCTGGCGGAATGTATTAGCACAGACACCTCCCTGAAAGATCGTTAAAGCATATTTCTGGTTCACTGTTGTCTCAATAACTATCACCCTCTGTCGCTCGTAGAATTTAATAATTCAACAATAAATTGCCCATGATCTTGATCAGGCTCAGTCGATATATTCAAATTTATTTCATCTATAAAGTAGAGACAGCGTTAGGAGAGAGACTTCAGAAACTTGCTCCACAGCACCACCTACTGGCCAGAGACTGGAACTACACCATTACCGGCAACTGTTTACATACAATTACATACTTCATTGGCTCGGAAGCGCTTTGGGACGTCCTGAGGTCATGAAAGGCGTTATAGAAATGCAAGTTCTTTCTTTCTAAGATCTCCAACTGTTTACATAGGCAGTTCCAACGTTGACCAAAAAACCACTGCAACAGGATGTGGAGCTGGAAGTACCAGCGGCTCTCCCCTGGCGTTGCCCACGGAAAGCCAGGACGAAGTGGATTCCCCTCGAAGTGCGTTAGTACTCCTGTAGATATAGCAATGGGGATCTACAGCTTCTGGAGTTTCTGGTGCTTTATCTACTGGTAGACGGGTGCAACTGCAGGCAAGACAGGAGCTTTCTAATGGGAAAACCTATCGAGACCTCCAACTAACCCTTCAAACTAAATGGGTAACAGGGCCGGAACCCTGCAGAGCGTTGGGCTTGCTAAAGACTGCGCCAAAGCCAAGTACTCCAGATGTGACATGTAACTGGAAAAGGGCGGGTTTGTCACCCAGTAAATAATGACAGGTTTTGGCCGGGTGTGTTGGAAACTCCGCCACTGCTCCTGAAATAAAGGCCCAGGCTATATTAACTCCCGGGCCTCATTTAAACCTCCTTCCCTCCCCCGGCCGACAGCCCACCTGTTCTGGACAGGAAGTGACGGAGAATCGCGCGGCCCAGAGGCCCCCCCCCTCCCCCCACTGAGACCGGGTAGGTGGTGAGATCGACTGGGAAGGGAGGAGGGGGTGAGTCTGCAGCATGGCACACCTGCTTCTCCAGGCCCGCCACGCCCAGCAACGCCTCGAATTTAAAATCCTCATCCTTGTGTTCAAATCCCTCCATGGCCCTCACCCCTCCCAATCTCTGTAACTTCCTCCAGCCCTACAACCCTCAGCGATCTCCGCGCTCCTCCAATTCTGGTCTCTTGCGCATCCCCGATTTTTATCGCTCCACCATTGGCGGCCGCGCCTTCAGCTGCCTGGGCCCCAAGCTCTGGAATTCCCTCCCTAAACCTCTCCGCCTCTCTCTCCTCCTTTAAGACGCTCCTTAAAATCTACCTCTTTGGCCAAGTTTTTGGTCACCTGTCCCAATATCTCCTTATGTGGCTCGGTGTCAAATTTTGTCTGATAATCGCTCCTGTGAATCACCGTGGGACGGTTTACTACTCACTCCAGAGACTTGGCAGCACGGTGGCATAGTGGTTAGCACTGTTGCCTCACAGCGCCAGGGACCCGGGTTCGAATCCGGCCTCGGGTGACTGTCTGTGTGGAGTTTGCACATTCTCCCCGTGTCTGCGTGGGTTTCCTCCGGGTGCTCCGGTTTCCTCCCACAGTCCAAAGATGTGTGGGTTAGGTTGATTTGGCTATGATAAATTGACCCTTAGTGTTAGGGGGACTAAATACGCGGGGATAGGGTGGGATATGTGTCGGTGCAGGCTCGATGGGCTGAAATGGCCTCTATCTGCACTGTGGGGATTCTGTGACTTGAGCACAAAATCTAGGCTGACGCTCCCAGGGCAGTACTAAGGGAGCGCCGCACCATCGGAGGTGCCGTCTTTCAGATGAGACGTTAAACCGAGGCCTCGTCTGCCCCCTCAAGTTGACATAGAAGATCCCGCAGCACTATTTAGAAGAAGAGCAATTCTCCTCAGTGTCCTGGACAATATTTATTGTCAGCAGCATCATTAAACAGATTATCCAGTCATTTATCTTATTGCTGTGTGTGGGAGCTTGCTGTGCGCAAATTGGCTGCCGCATTTCCTACATTACAACAGTGACTACACTTCAAAAAGTACTTCAGTGGCTGTGAAGTACTTTGGGACGTCCTGAGGTTGTCTCTCCACCTCTCTCTCCTTCTTAAAACCCACCTCTTTGACAAAGCTTTTGGTCACCTGTCCTAATATCTCCCTATGTGGCTCGGTGTCTGATTACGCTCCTGTGAAGCGCCTTGGGACGTTTTACTGCGTTACAGGTGCTCTATAAATGCAAGTTGTTGTTGGATGTGAGCAGTTCTCACAAATTGCCAGCACGACAAGTAACGCCGTGAAGCTAAACACCCCCTTCTCCATAATATTACCAATTCGACGATGATAAAAATGTGATTTTTAAAAATTCGTTTATGGGATATGGGCGTCGCTGGCAAGGCCAGCATTTATTGCCCATCCCTAATTGCCCTTGAGAAGGTGGTGGTGAGCCGCCTTCTTGAACCGCTGCAGTCTGTGTGGTGAAGGTGCTCCCACAGTGCTGTTAGGGAGGGAGTTCCAGGATTTTGACCCAGCGACGATGTAGGAACGGCGATAAATTTCCAAGTCAAGATGGTGTGTGACTTGGAGGGGAACTTGGAGGTGGTGGTGTTCTCATGCGCCTGCTACCCTTGTCCTTCTAGGTGGAAGAGGTCACGGGTTTGGGAGGTGCTGTTGAAGCCTTGGCGAGTTGCTGCAGATGGTACACACTGCAGCCACGGTACGCCGGTGGTGGAGGGAGTGAATGTTTAAGGTGGTGGATGGGGTGCCAATCAAGCAGGCTGCTTTGTCCTGGATGGTGTCAAGCTTCTTGAGTGTTGTTGGAGCTGCACTCATCCAGGCAAGTGGAGAGTATTCCATCACACTCCTAACTTGCGCCTTGTAGATGGTAGAAAGGCTTTGGGGAGTCAGGAGGTGAGACACTCGCCACAGAATACCTAGCCTCTGACCTGCTCTTGTTGCCACAGTATTTATGTGGCTGGCCCAGTTAAGTTTTTGGTCAATGGTGACCCCTAGGATGTTGATGGTGGGGGATTCGGCGATGGTAATGCCATTGAATGTCAAGGGGCAGTGGTTAGACTCTCGCTTGTTGGAGATAGTCATTGCCTGGCACTTCTGTGGCGCGAATGTTACCTGCCACTTATCAGCCCAAGCCTGAACGTCGTTCAGGTTTTGTTGCATGCGGGCATGGACTGCTTCATTATCTGAGGAGTTGTGAATGGCACTGAACACTGTGCAGTCATCAGCGAACATCCCCATTTCTGACCTTATGTTGGAGGGAAGGTCGAAGCAGCTGAAGATGGTTGGGCCTAGGACACTGCCCTGAGGAACTCCTGCAGCGATGTCCTGGGGCTGTGATGATTGACCTTCAATTACCACAACCATCTTCCTTTGTGCTAGGTATGACTCCAGCCAGTGGAGAGTTTTCCCCCCGATTCCCATTGACTTCAGTTTTACTAGGGCTTCTTGATGCCACACTCGGTCAAATGTTGCTTTGATGTCGGGAGCCGAGTGGTCTTGGCAGAACCCAAACTGGGCATCAGTGAGCAGGTTATTGGTGAGTAAGTACCGCTTGATAGCACTGTCAATGACACCTTCCATCACTTTGCTGATAATTGAGAGTAGACTGATGGGGCGGTAATTGGCCGGATTGGATTTGTCCTGCTTTTTGTGGACAGGACATACCTGGGCAGTTTTCCCACATTGTCGGATAGATGCCAGTGTTGTAGCTGTACTGGAACAGCTTGGCTAGAGGCGCGGCTAGTTCTGGAGCACAAGTCTTCAGCACGATCGCCGGCATGTTGTCGGGGCCCATAGCCTTTGCTGTATCCAGTGCGCTGAGCGGTTTCTTGAGATCACGTGGAGTGAATTGAATTGGCTGAAGACTGACTTCTGTGATGTGAGGACCTCAGGAGGAGGCCGATATGGATCATCCACTCGGCACTTCTGGCTGAAGATGGTTGCAAACGCTTCAGCCTTGTCTTTTGCACTCACCTGCTGGCCTCCACTATCATTGAGGATGGGGATATTCATAGAGCCTCCTCCTCCCGTTTCCAAACCTGGAATGTATATAGTGTGCCCCAACACTTCAGTTTGTCCCCTCACTGAGCCAGACTCTCTGCTAAGAGCAGAGGCTCAAGAGAATGTCCCGAAGCTCCCCGTTAGTTCTATCGCCCGCCTCCCTCGCTTCCTTTCTCGTGTTGCCAACCCTCCTGGATTAATCTCCAGGACACTGAGAGCAAAAGCACGGGGACATTTAAAACAAATTGTTTTTACATCATTGAATACTTTTGTTTATTAGTTAGAAAAATATTGCAGATGGTTGGGGGAGGAGAAAGGGCTGTTTGACCGGGCGGAGCGGGAGGCCACGTGATGAACCTCCAGGAATACGGCCAACCAGAGTTGGTGACCCTTTTCCCTACTGAAGCAGAAATCTCGGTTAGAATAAGGCAGCTGAATCACCTGGAGCGAAAGATAAAAAGAAAATAATTCCCAGGACAGAAGAATGAATTTATTTTCACTGCAAGGCTCCAAATCCTGTCGCAAAATCACACGTGAATGTCATACTTTGCTTTTCCTGCTGGAAGTAGCGTTTGCGTTTCAAACTCCCGAGCTTGACCTACATTATATTTATTGGAGCTGCGAGGAAGTGCTGCTCTCATCATCCCGAGCAGCTGGGATTCATCAGCCTTTGTTTTTCTGTAAGCGCACTGCGCAGTCTCCCGCGACGCGCTCTCTCATTGCTGGGTATTTTTTGCCGACTCAGACCTTCCCCCATCCCCCCCGCCCCCCCGCCACCATCCGCCCCCTCGCCCCTCCTCCCCTCTCTCTTGACATCCTGACCTTGCTAGGCTACGAACCCATCCGTCTCTGCTGCTGTGTCGAGCTCGCGCTGCGAGATTAATTGCAGCAATCACCCCTAATCCATCACACTTCCCCGAGATTGTTTTGACATCCAGTTAATTTTCGCCTGATGATTTATCAAATTCTTATTACTGCGCTCTGAAGGGCCCCATTTATTCTGTTGATTCATGATAATGATGGGCTGGGAATGCGGCCTGAATGTTAATAAGCCCCCCTCACTCCCCCAACCCCCCCCCCACCCCAACCCCTGCGATTGTGCTACGGGTTTAAAGGAAAATAAATGTTTTGGGACAAGAATTGCGACTCAATCTCGATTGAAGCTGTTTGATTAAAGAAGACAGAAATCCTTTTTATTTCCTGCTCCCGAACGTGTCACCTTCAAAATCTCGCCACTCATTATCTACTGCTCGCTTATAGAACGAAAGAACGTGCATTTCTATAGCGCCTTTCACCACTTCAGGACGTCCCAAAGCCCCTCACAGCCAATGAAGTGCTTTTTGAAGTGTAGTCACTGTTGTAATGTAGGAAACGTGGCAGCCAATTTGCGGACAGCAAGCTCCCATAAACAGCAATGTGATAAATGACCAGATAATCTGTTTTAGTGATGTTGGTTGAGGGATGAATATTGGCCCAGGACCCCGGGGAGAACTCCCCACAGGGCAAGCTCCCACAAACAGCAATGTGATAATGAGCGGATAACCTGTTTTAGTGATGTTGGTTGAGGGATGAATATTGGCCCAGGACCCCGGGGAGAACTCCCCACAGGGCAAGCTCCCACAAACAGCAATGTGATAATGAGCGGATAACCTGTTTTAGTGATGGTGGTTGAGGGATGAATACTGGCCCTGGACCCCGGGGCGAAGTGTGAGCAGATTGTGAGTGAAATTGTGAATTTCTCCAGAGCCTTACGACCGGAATTTTGTTTGGAGGAGGAGCCACTGAACCATGCTTCCCAGCTCCCTGGGTCTCCACGGTAACACGACGCAGAGCTAGGAAATTCCACTGGCCAGGTTTGCCTGAGGTCTCCCTTTGAAGAGTTGAAAAGCATTTTTAGAACCCAGAGCCGTATAACTTTATCCCATCAACCGCTTTTTTTGCACCCCAATCTTTTCAGGATCAGGAGGGGAGTGAGGCTGAGCACGGCCATTCAGTTTGCCCTAACTCATCGTTCTAGAGGCGAGACAACACAGAGCCGCTTCCTGACTGACACTAAAGCCCCAATTTTAACCTAACCCGTCCTGAACATTTCCAACACTCTCCGGGCTGGCCTCTCATCCTCCACCTTCCATAAACTTCAGCTCATCCAAAACTCGGCTGCCCCGTGTCCTAACTCACACCCAGTCCCGTTCACTCATCACCCCCACCGCTCGCTGACCTACATTGGCTCCCGGTCCGGCAACACCTCCATTTTAAAATTCTCATCCTAGTGTTCAAATCCCTCCATGGCCCTCGCCCCTCCCTATCTCAATGACCTCCTCCAGCCCCACAACCAACGTTACGTTTAAGCGGCGTGGCTGCGCAGCGCTCCAGGGATCCCACGCAACCGCCTTGCCGGCTTTTCAATGCAAAAAATCGCGCCTGCACGGTATTGTCAATGGCCCGCGCAACCCCTTAAAGGGGCCACGCTGTGCCAAAAAAAATTAGAGAGAACATTGCCTACAACCCCCTGAGATCTCTGCGCTCCTCCAATTCTGGCCACTTGAGCATCCTCGATTTCAATCGCCCCACCATTGGCGGCCGTGCCTTCAGCTGCCTGGGCCCTAAACTCTGAAATTCCCTCCCTAAACCTCTCCGCCTCTCTCTCCTCCTTTAAGACGCTCCTTAAAATCTCACTCTTTTATCTAAGCTTTTGGTCACCTGCCCTAATATCTCCTTATGTGGCTCAGTGTCAAATTTTGTTTCATAATCACTCCTGTGAAGCGCCTTGGGACGTTTTACTACATTAAAGGCGCTAAATTAACACAAGTTGTTGTTTTTCTTTCTTTCCTCATAATAGCGTCGCCACTGCTGGGGAAAGCAGAGAGAGATTTTATCTTCTTAGATGTCTTAATTTTTTAATTCTCCAAGTGCTCTTGGATGCCCTGCTGCCTCTTTCGACGCTGCGTTTAATACTCGCGTCTTTGCCTGTTTTGCAGCAAGTGCACTCGGAGCAGCAAGGGCAGCCTCAGAGTTCATTTGTTCTGACACAAACTAATCAAACTTGGCCTGAATTCAGATTCAGGATCGGGTTCCGCAGCTCCAAAGTGCCGGGCTCCAGTGACAGACAGTCTGAGGGCTCCAGCCTGCCAGCAGCTGGTGAGATGGGCAGCAACCCAGGATCTTGTGGTGCGGCCTGATGTTTCCTCTGTCTGATCAGATGCATGCTTTAGAGATGGAGACTTAATATTGTATTTAAACCAGATCAGACCTAGATCTTCTTCACTTAAAGAACTCAAAACAATTTGGAATAATGTGCTGGGTTAAGAGAGAAATACTAGGAACATTCAAAATTCAGCAGAGAGTTAGGGGTTAGAGATAAAAACAGAAAATTTCCAGCATCCACACTAGAGGGATGGGCTTCGATGGGAGAGTTAGGGGATGAGAGGGATGGGCTTCGATGGGAGAGTTAGGGGACTAGAGGGATGGGCTTCGATGGGAGAGTTAGGGGACTAGAGGGATGGGCTTCGATGGGAGAGTTAGGGGACTAGAGGGATGGGCTTCGATGGGAGAGTTAGGGGACTAGAGGGATGGACTTCGATGGGAGAGTTAGGGGACTAGAGGGATGGGCTTTGATGGGAGAGTTAGGGGACTAGAGGGATGGGCTTCGATGGGAGAGTTAGGGGACTAGAGGGATGGGCTTCGATGGGAGAGTTAGGGGACTAGAGGGATGGGCTTCGATGGGAGAGTTAGGGGACTAGAGGGATGGGCTTCGATGGGAGAGTTAGGGGACTAGAGGGATGGGCTTCAATGGGAGAGTTAGGGGACTAGAGGGATGGGCTTTGATGGGAGAGTTAGGGGGCTAGAGAGATAGGCTTCGATGGGAGAGTTAGGGGACTAGAGGGATGGGCTTTGATGGGAGAGTTAGGGGACTAGAGGGATGTGCTTCGATGGGAGAGTTAGGGGACTAGAGGGATGGGCTTCGATGGGAGAGTTAGGGGACTAGAGGGATGGGGTTCGATGGGAGAGTTAGGGGATGAGAGGGATGGGGTTCGATGGGAGAGTTAGGGTACGAGAGGGATGGGTTTCGATGGGAGAGTTAGGGGACTAGAGGGATTGGCTTCGATGGGAGAGTTAGGGGATTAGAGGGATGGGGTTCGATGAGAGAGTTAGGGGACTAGAGGGATGGGCTTTGATGGGAGAGTTAGGGGACTAGAGGGATGGGGTTCGATGGGAGAGTTAGGGGACTAGAGGGATGGGCTTTGATGGGAGAGTTAGGGGACTAGAGGGATGGGGTTTCAATGGGAGAGTTAGGGGACTAGAGGATGGGCTTCGATGGGAGAGTTAGCGGACTAGAGGGATGGGCTTTGATGGGAGAGTTAGGGGACATAAGAAATAAGAGCAGGAGCAGGCCATACGGCCCCTCGAGCATGCTCCGCCATTCAATAAGAGAATGGCTGATCATCGACCTCAACTCCAATTTCCCGCCTGATCTCCATATCCCTTGATTCCCCTAGAGTCCAAAAATCTATCTTTCTCAGCCTTGAATATACTCAAAGACTCAGCATCCACAGCCCTCTGGGGCAGAGAATTCCAAAGATTCACAACCCTCTGAGTGAAGAAATTCCTCCTCATCTCAGTCTTAAATGGCCTACCCCTTATCCTGAGACTATGCCCCCTAGTTCTAGACACTCCAGCCAGGGGAAACAACCTCTCAGCATCTACCCTGTCAGTCCCCTTCAGAATCTTGTATGTTTCAATGGGATCACCTCTCAATCGTCTAAACTCCAGAGAGTATAGGCCCATTCTACACAATCTCTCATCGTAGGACAGCCCTCTCATCCCAGGAATCAATCTAGTGAACGTTCGTTGCACTCCCTCTATGGCAAGTATATCCTTCCTTAGATAAGGAGACCAAAACTGTGCACAGTACTCTAGGTGTGGTCTCACAAAGGCCCTGTACAATTGTAGCAAGACTTCCTTACTCTTATACTCCAACCCCCTTGCAATAAAGGCCAACATGCCATTTGCCTTCCTTATTGCTTGCTGTATGCTAGCTTTCTGTGTTTCTTACACGGGGACACCCAAATCTCTCTGAACACCAACATTTGAAAGTTTCTCACCATTTAAAAAATATTCTGTTTTCCTATTCTTCCTACCAAAGTGAATAACCTCACATTTCCCTACATTATACTCCATCTGCCACCTTACTGCCCACTCATTTAGTCTATCTATATCCCTTTGCAGACTCTTTGGGCTGGATTTTCAATGACCCGTGGAGTCAGGTTTGGAGGCGGGGGGGGGGGGGGTTAAAGTTGCAGATTCGGGGGTCCCGACCCCATCCCGCCTCCAACCCGCCTCCATGCCAGTTTCACTGGCGGCGGGTACCCGACCTGGTCTGAGACCCGACTCCCCGAGGCGGGAAGGGATTAGTGACAATTAACTGCCTGTTAACAGGTAGTTAACAGGCAGTTTTTTGCATAATCCCTATTTTAAAAAGAAAAGTGTGGGCTTCCCGACAGGTGGCAACCGCTCCAAGTTATCGGGGCGGGCCGTGGGTCTGCAGGGGTTGGAGGGGTCGATATGTCCGGTGGGCAGGTGAGTGATGGGTGCATGTGTGCAGAGGTAAGTGTGTAAGGTAAGTGCTAAGTGTGGGAAAAAGTTTTACTTACCTTAACTTCCTCCTGCAGGTGTCAGCCCTTCAGTTTTCGGGAGTCTGAAATCTCACCGGCACAGAAAGCAGGAAAGCCGTGGTTCTGTCAAAAACCGCAGCCTTCTGTTTTCTGTGGTGGAATGATTTCTAACTCAGCCTGAGAGGAAGGACTGAAGTTAGAAATCATATTGTCAGTGTTTGACAGCTTCACAGAGCTGTCAAACGCTGATATTTCATCTGTCAAAAGCTCTTGACAGATGAAATGTCAATCTGTGACATCACCTGTTGCCAGGTGGCCTTTAATTGGCCTGCTGAGCCCACTGGGCGGGCTCAACAAGGTCAATCAAGGGAAAATACAGTGGGTTGGCCACATCTCGATGGAGGCGGGTTCACAAGGCAGAATGTGGGATTCACGACACCAACCCAACCCCAGATTCAAAATCCAGCCCTTTGTGTTCTCCTCACAGCTTACTGTCCCACCTAGCTTTGTATCATCAGCAAATTTGGATACATACACTCGGTCCCTTCATCTAGGTCATGAATATAGATTGTAAATAGCTGAGGCCCCAACACTGATCCTTGCGGCACCCCACTAGTTACAGCCTGCCAACATGAAAAAGATCCGTTTATCCCTACTTTCTGTTTTCTGTCCGTTAACCAATCCTCTATCCATGCTACTATTTTACCCCTAACCCCATGAGCCCTAATCTTGTGGAATAACCTTTTATGTGGCTCCTTATCAAATGCCTTTTGGAAATCCAAATATACTACATCCACTGGTTCCCCTTTATCTACCCTGCTAGTTACATCCTCAAAAAACTCTAATAAATTTGTCAAACACGATTTCCCTTTCATAAAACCATGTTGACTCTGCCTAATCATGTTATGATTTTCTAAGTGACTTGATACCACTTCCTTAACAATGGATTCCAGCATTTTCCCGACAACTGATGTCAGGCTAACTGGCCTGTAGTTCCCTGTTTTTTCTCTCCCTCCTTTCTTGAATAGCGGTGTTACATTTGCGACCTTCCAATCCGCTGGGACCATTTTAGAATCTAGGGAATTTTGGAAGATCAAAACCAATGCATCCACTATCTCTTCAGCCACCTCTTTTAGAACCCTAGGATGTAGGCCGTCAGGTCCAGGGGATTTGTTGGCTTTTAGTCCCATTAGTTTCTCTAGTACTTTTCTCTACTTATATTAATTACGTTAAGTTCCTCACCCTCATCAGACCCTTGCTTCCCCACTATTTCTGGTATGCTTTTTGTGTCTTCTACTGTGAAGACAGATACAAAATATTTGTTTAACATTTCTGCCATTTCCTTATTCCCTTAGACTGATGGGCTTCGATGGGAGAGTTAGGGGACTAGAGGGATGGGCTTCGATGAGAGATTTAGGGGACTAGAGAGATGGGCTTCGATGGGAGAGTCAGGGGACTAGAGGGATGGGCTTCGATTTGTGAGTTAGGGGACTAGAGGGATGGGCTTCGATGGGAGAGTTAGGGGAGAGGAGGGATGGGATTCGATGGGAGAGTGAGGGGACTAGAGGGATGGGCTTCGATGGGAGAGTTAGGGGACATGGGGGATGGGCTTCGATGGGCGAGTTAGGGAACTAGAGGGATGGACTTCGATGTGAGAGTTAGGGGAATAGAGGAATGGGATTCAATGGGAGAGTTCGGGGACTAGAGGGATGGGGTTCGATGGGAGAGTTAGGGGACTAGAGGGATGGGCTTCGATGGGAGAGTTAGGGGACTAGAGGAATGGGCTTCGATGGGAGAGTTAGGGAACTAGAGGGATGGGCTTCGATGGGAGAGTTAGGGGACTAGAGCGATGGGATTCGATGGGAGAGTTAGGGGACCAGAGGGATGGGTTTCAGTGGGAGAGTTAGGGGACTAGAGGGATGGGCTTCGATGGGAGAGTTAGGGGTACTGGAGGGATGGGCTTCGATGCGAGAGTTAGGGGGCTAGAGGGATGGGTTTCAATGCGAGAGTTAGGGGACTAGAGGGATGGGCTTCGATGGGAGAGTTAGGGGACTAGAGGGATGGGCTTCGATGGGGGAGTTAGGGGTACTGGAGGGATGGGCTTCGATGGGAAAGTTAGGAGACTAGAGGGATGGGCTTCGATGGGAGAGTTAGGGGACTAGAGGGATGGGATTCGATGGAAGAGTTAGGGGACTAGAGGGATGGGATTCGATGGGATAGTTAGGGGTACTGGAGGGATGGGCTTCGATGCGAGAGTTAGGGGGCTAGAGGGATGGGTTTCGATGCGAGAGTTAGGGGACTAGAGGGATGGGCTTCGATGGGAGAGTTAGGGGACTAGAGGGATGGGCTTCGATGGGAGAGTTAGGGGTACTGGAGGGATGGGCTTCGATGGGAAAGTTAGGAGACTAGAGGGATGGGCTTCGATGGGAGAGTTAGGGGACTAGAGGGATGGGATTCGATGGGAGAGTTAGGGGACTAGAGGGATGGGATTCGATGGGAGAGTTAGGGGTACTGGAGGGATGGGTTTCGATGGGAGAGTTAGGGTACTGGAGGGATGGGTTTCGATGCGAGAGTTGGGGTACTGGAGGGATGAGCTTCGATGGGAGAGTTCGGGGACTAGAGGGATGGGCTTCGATGGGAGAGTTAGGGGTACTGGAGGGATGGGCTTCGATGCGAGAGTTAGGGGGCTAGAGGGATGGGTTTCGATGCGAGAGTTAGGGGACTAGAGGGATGGGCTTCGATGGGAGAGTTAGGGGACTAGAGGGATGGGCTTCGATGGGGGAGTTAGGGGTACTGGAGGGATGGGCTTCGATGGGAAAGTTAGGAGACTAGAGGGATGGGCTTCGATGGGAGAGTTAGGGGACTAGAGGGATGGGCTTCGATGGGAGAGTTAGGGGACTAGAGGGATGGGCTTCGATGGGGGAGTTAGGGGTACTGGAGGGATGGGCTTCGATGGGAAAGTTAGGAGACTAGAGGGATGGGCTTCGATGGGAGAGTTAGGGGACTAGAGGGATGGGATTCGATGGGAGAGTTAGGGGACTAGAGGGATGGGATTCGATGGGAGAGTTAGGGGTACTGGAGGGATGGGCTTCGATGCGAGAGTTAGGGGGCTAGAGGGATGGGTTTCGATGCGAGAGTTAGGGGACTAGAGGGATGGGCTTCGATGGGAGAGTTCGGGGACTAGAGGGATGGGCTTCGATGGGAGAGTTAGGGGACTAGAGGGATGGGCTTCGATGGGAGAGTTAGGGGACTAGAGGGATGGGCTTCGATGGGAAGTTAGGAGACTAGAGGGATGGGCTTCGATGGGAGAGTTAGGGGACTAGAGGGATGGGATTCGATGGGAGAGTTAGGGGTACTGGAGGGATGGGTTTCGATGCGAGAGTTGAGGTACTGGAGGGATGAGCTTCGATGGGAGAGTTCGGGGACTAGAGGGATGGGCTTCAATGGGAGAGTTTGGGGACTAGAGGGATGGGCTTCGATGGGAGAGTTAGGGGACTAGAGGGATGGGATTCGATGGGAGAGTTCAGGGACTAGAGGGATGGGCTTCAGTGGGAGAGTTAGGAGACTAGAGGGATGGGCTTCGATGGGAGAGTTCGGGGACTAGAGGGCTGGGCTTCAATGGGAGAGTTTGGGGACTAGAGGGATGGGCTTCGATGGGAGAGTTAGGGGACTAGAGGGATGGGATTCGATGGGAGAGTTCAGGGACTAGAGGGATGGGCTTCAGTGGGAGAGTTAGGGGACTAGAGGGATGGGCTTCAGTGGGAGATTTAGGGGACTAGAGGCATCGGCTTCGAATGGAGAGTTAGGGGTACTGGAGGGATGGGCTTTGATGAGAGATTTAGGGGACTGGAGAGATGGGCTTCGATGGGAGAGTTAGGGGACTAGAGGGATCGGCTTCGATGAGAGATTTAGGGAATAGAGAGATGGGCTTCGATGGGAGAGTTAGGGGACTAGAGGGATGGGCTTCGATGGGAGAGTTAGGGGACTAGGGGAATGGGCTTCGATGGGCGAGTTAGGGAACTAGAGGGATTGGCTTCAATGTGAGCGTTCGGGGACTAGAGGGATAGTCTTCGATGGCCATTTCTCATCTTTGACATTCTAAGATAGAGGAATTGCAGAAATGTAATTGAATTCATTACTCTAATTGGCACTGATCGTTAAACATGTTGTCAAAATTACAGTCACCGGGTTCGATTAGATTACAGAGCTTCATGTATTGCTGCCTCAGACTAAAATTATTTCTTGCAGAAGAAAAATGAACCATGAAATGCAACTGATCAGCACATCTGAGAGACTCTGAGCCCGTCCTGACTGAGAACGATGCGAAGCAACATTTCTCTGTCCCCGGGGAAAGAGTTATTCACACATGACCGTAGACTTTCATTTTGTTATGTTCTTGGAGTCGAGTCGTGTTGAGTTCTAACCTTCTGGAGATTATTTGAAAGAGATGGAACTTTACCAGGCACTCTGCGCCTTATATTTTCTGAGATGTTTGTGGACCTCCCCTGGCCTTGCTCGAGAAAGCCAGGATGGAGCGAATGCCCCTTGGTGATGCCGGAGGAACTGGGATGGGGGAATCCACCTAGTGGTGGGAGGGTGCAGCTGTAGGTGTGACTGTGCCGTAGAATAGTGCCCAAAGAAGGAGTGTGCAACAGACCTCATGCATTTTACATCGCACTGATGCTAAAGCACGGTTTTACACTCGGACTTTGTGGATGTGTGTTAAGAGACGTGCGTTAAGATCAGGCCTTATCACGTCCCTGAGAAACACTTCACTTGTGGTGAATTAAGGAAAAGTCATCAGGACTGTTACATAGGACAAAGCTTCAGCCAAATTGTGCACACCAGCAGCAATAAGATTCCCTTGAGTTTAGAAGATTAAGGGTGATCTAATCGAGGTTTTCAAAATATTAAAGGGATTTCATAGTTTAGATACGGAGAAACTATTTGGGGGGAGTCCAGAACAAGGGGGCAGAACCTTAAAATTAGAGCCAGGCCGTTCAGGGGTGATGTCAGGAAACACTTCTTCACACAAAGGGTAGTGGAAATCTGGAACTCTCTCCCCCAAAAAGCTGTTGAGGCTGGGGGTCAATTGAAAATTTCAAAACTGAGATTATTAGATTTTTATTGGGTAAGGGGTATGGAGCAAAGGCGGGTAAACAGGGTTGAGGTACAGATCAGCCATGATCTAATTGAATGACGGAACAGACTCAAGGGGCTGATTGGCCGCCTCCTGTTCCTGTGTAACAGTCTCGAGGGGTTGAATGGCCTCCTCCTGTTCCTATGTAACAGTCTCGAGGGGCTGAAAGGCCTCCTCCTGTTCCTGTGTAACAGGCTTGAAGGGCTGAATGGCCTCCTCCTGTTCCTGTGTAACAGGCTTGAAGGGCTGAATGGCCTCCTATTGTTCCTGTGTAACAGGCTCGAGGGGCTGAATGGCCTCATCCTGTTCCTGTGTACATACGAACATACGAATTAGGAGCAGGAGTCGGCCACTCGACCCTTCGAGCCTGCTCCGCCATTCAATAAGATCATGGCTGATCTGATTACTCCACATTCCCGCCTACCCCCGATAACTTTTCACCCCCTTGCTTACCAAGAATCTATCTACCTCTGCCTTAAAAATATTCAAAGACTCTGCTTCCACCGCCCTCTGAGGAAGAGAGTTCCAAAGACTCACGACCCTCTGTGAGAAAAAATTTCTCCTCATCTCTGTCTTAAATGGGCGACCCCTTATTTTAAAACAGTGACCCCTAGTTCTAGATACTCCCACAAGAGGAAACATCCTCTCCACATCCACCCTGTCCAGACCCCTTAGGATCTTATATGTTTCAATCAAGTCACCTCTTATTCTTCTAAACTCCAGCTGATACAAGCCTAGCCTGTCCAACCTTTCCTCATAAGACAACCCGCCCATTCCAGGTATAGTCTAGTAAACCTTCTCTGAACTGCTTCCAACGCATTTACATCCTTCCTTAAATAAGGAGACCAATACTGTACACAGTACTCCAGATGTGGTCTCACCAATGCCCTGTATAACATGGTACATCGGCGAGACCATGCAGACACTGAGACAACGTATGAACGGACACCGCGCAACAATCGCCAGGCAGGATGGTTGCCTCCCAGTCGGGGAACACTTCAGCAGTCAAGGGCATTCAGCCTCGGATCTGCGGGTTAGCGTTCTCCAAGGCGGCCTTCGAGACACACGACAACGCAAAATCATCGAGCAGAAACTGATAGCCAAGTTTCGCACCCATGAGGACGGCCTCAATAGGGATATCGGGTTCATGTCACGCTACAGAACGTGACTTGACATCGTTGTCTGTCTTTCCAGTTTTTAAAAAACAAACACAAAAAAACAAACCCAAAATACAAACCCAAAAAGGACGGCGAGAGAGGAAGGGATATGGAGAGGATACGCAGACAGCAGGATTTGACACGTTGGACCCCCTGGGACACATCTCATTGTCTTGGCTGTGCTCTTGGTGTGTCTTTGATGTAAGGAAAGATTGTATCTCTGCTTTTTCTGTGTTTAAATTCTGCGAACTTTTGTAGATTCACTCATAGTAACTTTACCTGAAGAAGGGGCGATCGATAGCTCCGAAAGCTTGTAATTTTAAATAAATCTGTTGGACTATAACCTGGTGTTGTGCGACTTCTCATTTCTGTATAACTGAAGCATAACCTCCCTACTTTTGTATTCAATTCCCCTCGCAATAAACAATAACATTCTATTAGCTTTCCTAATTACTTGCTGTACCTGCATAGTAACCTTTTGCGATTCATGCACTAGGACACCCAGATCCCTCTGCATCTCAGAGCTCTGCAATCTCTCACCATTTAGATAATATGCTTCTTTTTTATTCTTCCTGCCAAAATGGACAACTTCACATTTTCCCACATTATACTCCATTTGCCAGATCTTTGCCCACTCACTTAACTTATCTATATCCCTTTGTAGCTTCCTTATGTCCTCTTCACAATTTACTTTCCTACCTATCTTTGTGTCATCAGCAAATTTAGCAACCATACCTTCGGTTCCTTCATCCAAGTCATTTATATAAATTGTAAAAAGTTGAGGCCCCAGCACTGATCCTTGTGGTACACATAGAAACATCGAAACATAGAAGATAGGAGCAGGAGTAGGCCATTCGGCCCCTCGAGCCTGCTCCGCCATTTAATGAGATCATGGCTGATCATCCAAATTCAGTACCCTGTCCCTGCTTTCTCCCCATATCCCTTGATCCCTTTAGCCTTAAGAAACATATCTAACTCCTTCTTGAATATATTTAATGAATTGGCCTCAACTGCCTTCTGTGGTAGAGAATTCCACAGGTTCACCACTCTCTGGGTGAAGAAATTCCTCCTCATCTCAGTTCTAAATGGCTTACCCCTTATCCTTAGACTGTGACCCCTGGTTCTGGACTCCCCCGCCATCGGGAACATCCTTCCTGCATCCAGTCTGTCTAGTCCTGTTAGAATTTTATAAGTTTCAATGAGATCCCCTCTCATTCTTCTAAACTCTAGCGAATATAAGCCCAATCGTCCCAATCTCTCTTCATACGTCATTCCTGTCATCCCAGGTATCAGTCTGGTGAATCTTCGCTGCACTCCCTCCATGGCAAGAACATCCTTCCTCAGATAAGGCAACCAAAACTGCACACAATACTCAAGGTGTGGTCTCACCAAGGCCCTGTACAACTGCAGCAAGACATCCTTGTTCCTGTACTCAAACCCTCTCGCTATGAAGGCCAACATACCATTTGCCTTCTTAACCGCCTGCTGCACCTGCATGCTTACCTTCAACGACTGGTGCACAAAGACTCCCAGGTCTCGTTGCACTTCCCCTTTTCCCAATCTATTGCCGTTCAGATAATAATCTGCCTTCCTGTTTTTGCCACCAAAGTGGATAACCTCGCATTTATCCACATTATACTGCATCTGCCATGCATCTGCCCAATCACCCAACTTGTCCAAGTCATACTGGAGTTTCTCTGCATCCTCCTCACAACACACACGCCCACCCAGCTTTGTGTCATCTGCAAACTTGGAGATATTACATCTAGTTCCCTTGTCTAGATCATTAATATATATTGTGAATAACTGGGGTCCTAGCACCGATCTCTGCGGTACCCCACTAGTCACTGCCTGCCACTCGGAAAAAGACCCATTTATTCCAACTCTTTGCTTCCTGTCTGCCAACCAGTTCTCTATCCAAGTCAGTACCTTACCCCCAATCTCATGTGCCTTAACTTTACATGCTAATCTCTTATGCGGGACCTTATCGAAAGCCTTCTGAAAGTCCAAATACACCACATCCACTGGTTCTCCCTTATCTATTCTACCAGTTACATCCTCAAAAAATTCCGGTAGATTAGTCAAGCTTGATTTACCTTTTGTAAATCCATGTTGACTTTGTCCGATCCTGTTCCTGTTTTCCAAGTGCTCTGTTATTACATCTTTTATAATGGACTCTAGCATTTTCCCCACTACCGATGTCAGGCTTACCGGTCTATAATTCCCCGTTTTCTCTCTACCACCTTTTTTAAATAGTGGGGTTACATTAGCTACCCTTCAATCCATGGGAACTGTTCCAGAGTCTATAGAATTTTGGAAGATGACCAGCAATGCATCTACTATTTCTAGGGCCACTTCATTAAGTACCCTAGGATGTAGATTATCAGGCCCTGGGGATTTATCGGCCTTCAATCCCGTCAATTTCCCTAACACCATTTCCCTACAAATACTGATTTAATTCAGTTCTTCCCTCTCATTAGACCCTATGTTCCCCGACATCTCTGGGAGGTTATTTGTGTCCTCCTTTGTGAAGACAGAACCAAAGTATGTATTTAATTGGTCTGCCATTTCTTTGTTCCCCATTATAAATTCCCCTGATTCTGACTGCAAGGGACCTACGCTTGACTTCACCAATCTTTTTCTCTTCCCGTATACACTCTAGGAATTCCTCCTCCACAGTACTGTTATTAATTTGGTTAGCCCAATCTATATGTAGATTAAAGTCCCCCATGATAACTGCTGTGCCCTTATTGCACGCGTCTCTAATTTCCCATTTAATGCCATCCCCAACCTCAACATTACTGTTTGGGGGTCTGTATACAACTCCCACTAACGTTTTCTGCCCCTTGGTATTTCTCAGCTCTACTCATACAGATTCCACATCATCAGAGCTAATATCCTTCCACACCACTCGTTACATCTTGCCAATCAGAAAATGACCCATTTATGCCTACTCTCTGTTTCCTGTTAGCTAGCCAATCTTCTATCCATGCCAATATGTTACCCCCTACACCATGAGCTTTTATTTTCCGCAATAACCTTTGATGTGGCACCTTATCAAATGCCTTCTGGAAATCTAAGTATAGTACATCCACCGGTTCCCCTTTATCCACAGCACATGTTACTTCCTCAAAGAACTCCAATAAATTTGTTAAACATGATTTCCCTTGCACAAAACCATGTTGACTCTGCCTGATTACTTTGAACTTTTCTAAATGCCCTGCTATAATGTCTTTAATAATAGCTTCTAACATCTTCCCTATGACAGATGTTAAGCTAACTGGCCTGTAGTTTCCTGCTTTCTGTCTCCCTCCCTTTTTGAATAAAGGAGTTACATTCACTATTTTCCAATCTAATGGAACCTTCCCTGAATCTGAGAATTTTGGAAAAATAAAACCAATGCATCAACTATCTCACTAGCCACTTCTTTTAAGACCCTAGGATGAAGTCCATCAGGACCCGGAGACTTGTCAGCCCGCAGCTCCAACAATTTGCTCAGTACCACTTCCCTGGTGATTATAATTTTCTTGAGTTCCTCCCTTCCTTCCATTTCCTGATTTACAGCTTTTTCTGGGATGTTACTTGTATCCTCTATAGTGAAGACCGATGCAAAATACCTGTTCAATTCAACTGCCATCTCCTTATTTTCCATTATTAATTCCCCAGACTCACTTTTTATAGGACCAACACTCACTTTGTTAACTCTTTTCTTTTTTAAATATCTATAGAAACTCTTACTATCTGTTTTTACATTTCTAGCTAGCTTTCTCTCGTACTCTAATTTTTCTCTCATTAATCTTTAATCATTCATTGCTGTTTTTTAAATTCTGTCCAATCTTCTGACCTGCCACCCATCTTTGCGAAATTATATGCTTTTTTTAAAGTTTAATACTATCTTTAACTTTTTTAGTTAACCACGGATGGTGGGTCCTCCCCTTGGAATTTTTCTTTCTTGTTGGAATGTATATATTCTGTGTATTTTGAAATATCCCCTTAAATGTCTGCCACTGCAACTCTATTGACCTATCCCTTAACCTAATTTGCCTGTTCACTTTAGCTAGCTCTGCTTTCATGCCCTCATAATTGTCCTTATTTAAGTTTAAAATACTAGTCTTGGACCCACTCTTCTCTCTCTCAAACTGAATGTAAAATTCAATCATATTATGATCGCTGCTGCCTAGGGGCGCCTTCACTATGAGGTCATTAATTAATCCTATCTCGTTGCACAATACCAGGTCTAGTAAAGCCTGCTCTCTGATTGGCTCCAGAACGTGCTGTTGTAAGAAATTATCCCGAAAACATTCCATGAACTCCTCATCTATGCTACCTTTGCCCATCTGATTTTTCCAGTCTATATGCAGATTAAAATCCCCCATGATTAACAGGCTCGAGAGGCTGAATGGCCTCCTCCTGCTCCTAAGTAACAGTCTCGAGGGGCTGAATTACCTCCTTCTGTTCCTGTGTAACAAGCTGGAGAGGATGAATGGCCTCCTCCTGTTCCTATGTAATGGGCTCGAGGGGCTGAATGGCCTCCTCCTGCTCCTGTGTAACAGGCTCGAGGGGCTGAGTGGCCTCCTCCTGTTCCTGTGTAACAGGCTCAAGGGGCTGAGTGGCATCCTCCTGCTCCTGTGTAACAGTCTCGAGGGGCTGAATGGCCTCCTCCTGTTCCTGTGTAACAGCCTCGAGGGGCTGAATGACCTCCTCCTGCTCCTATGTAACAGTCTCGAGGGGCTGAATGGCCTCCTCCTGTTCCTGTGTAACAGTCTCGAGGGGCTGAATGACCTCCTCCTGTTCCTGTGTAACAGTCTCGAGGGGCTGAATGGCCTCCTCCTGTTCCTGTGTAACAGGCTCAAGGGGCTGAATGGCCTCCTCCTGCTCCTGTGTAACAGTCTCGAGGAGCTGAATGGCATCCTCCTGTTCCTGTGTAACAGTCTCGAGGGGCTGAATGGCCTGCTCCTGTTCCTGTGTAACAGGCTCGAGGGGCTGAATGGCCTCCTCCTGTTCCTATGTAACAGGCTCAAGGGGCTGAATGGCCTCCTCCTGCTCCTGTGTAACAGTCTCGAGGGGCTGAATGGCCTCCTCCTGTTCCTGTGTAACAGTCTCGAGGGGCTGAATGGCCTCCTCCTGTTCCTGTGTAACAGTCTCGAGGGGCTGAATGGCCTCCTCCTGTCCTGTGTAACAGTATCGAGGGGCTGAATGGCCTCCTCCTGTTCCTATGTAACAGTCTCGAGGGGCTGAATGGCCTCCTCCTGTTCCTGTGTAACAGTCTCGAGGGGCTGAATGGCCTCCTCCTGTTCCTGTGTAACAGTCTCGAGGGGCTGAATGGCTTCCTCCTGTCCTGTGTAACAGTCTCGAGGGGCTGAATGACCTCCTCCTGTTCCTGTGTAACAGGCTCAAGGGGCTGAATAGCCTCCTCCTGCTCCTGTGTAACAGTCTCGAGGGGCTGAATGGCCTCCTCCTGTTCCTGTGTAACAGGCTCGAGGGGCTGAATGGCCTCCTCCTGTTCCTATGTAACAGGCTCGAGGGGCTGAATGGCCTGCTCCTGCTCCTGTGTAACAGTCTCGAGGGGCTGAATAGCCTCCTCCTGCTCCTGTGTAACAGTCTCGAGGGGCTGAATGGCCTCCTCCTGTTCCTGTGTAACAGGCTCAAGGGGCTGAATGGCCTCCTCCTGTTCCTGTGTAACAGTCTCGAGGGGCTGAATGGCCTCCTCCTGTTCCTGTGTAACAGGCTCAAGGGGCTGAATAGCCTGCTCCTGCTCCTGTGTAACAGTCTCGAGGGGCTGAATAGCCTCCTCCTGCTCCTGTGTAACAGTCTCGAGGGGCTGAATGGCCTCCTCCTGTTCCTGTGTAACAGGCTCAAGGGGCTGAATGGCCTCCTCCTGTTCCTGTGTAACAGTCTCGAGGGGCTGAATGGCCTCCTCCTGTTCCTGTGTAACAGTCTCGAGGGGCTGAATGGCCTCCTCCTGTTCCTGTGTAACAGGCTCAAGGGGCTGAATGGCCTCCTCCTGTTCCTGTGTAACAGGCTCAAGGGGCTGAATGGCCTTCTCCTGTTTCCAATGTTTCTACAGGAGACCATCAGTAGGGAAGGTTGTATCACTACACTGAGGGCGCAGGGAATCTTGACCTCCTCCACCCTTCCACCGCTGAGCCTGGAGACAATCATTGAGTGTAGATTGGAGTTAAATGGACAGGGGCTTCGTGAGCGACTCTCAGCTGTTCAGCAAACATCTGGAGTGCGTTGCCTCAAGTCTTCGAAAGTTCATCACAGAACAAGTCACGACGCACATTGTAAATGCTGCATTTGGGCCCAGATGGGGAGGCGACTCTGGGCAAGTATTCCTTTGTTCCTGTTTTATCGAAAGATCGAGCGCTCCCTTTAACACGACACCAACAAGTAGGCTCAGGTCGTACAGATCCTTTCACCAACCCACGCCTCATCACCTCCTGATCAATCCTTTCTCTGGAGTGAAAGACTTGCATTTCTATAGCACCTTTCACAACCTCAAGACATCCCAAAAAGCTTCACAGGCAATGAAGCACTGTCACTGTTGTAATGTAGGAAACGCGGCAGCCAATTTGCGCACAGCAAGCTCCCACAAACAGCAATGTGATAAATGACCAGTTAATCTGTTTTAGTGATGTTGGTTGAGGGATAAATATTGGTCCCAGGACACCGGGGAGAACTCCCCTGCTCTTCTTCCAAAAGTGGCTGTGGGATCTTTTACATCCACCCAAGAGGGCAGACGGAGCCTCAGTTTAACGCCTCATCCGAAAGACAGCACCTCCGACAGTGCAGCGCTCCCTCGGTGCTGCACTGGGAATGTCAGCCTGGGTTATGTGGCTCAAGTCTCTGGAGTGGGGATTGAACCCACAACCTTCAGACTCAAAGGTGAGAGAGTGCGACCCAGTGAGCCACGGCTGACACAGAAGTCACAGCTGGGAGAGACACTTGCCAATGCAGAGCCCATCTCCTTATTTCCTTCTTTCTTTCTCTCTTCTTCAGCGAGGTCACTGGCTGTGCTGGACGTGGGACATCTAGCGAGGTCAAAGGTTAGCACTGCTGTCCAATCACAGCTCCTGCAATGAGAGTTGAACAAGCAATCCATCACTGACTCAGCTACTCCATTACACACAGCCACCTGTCTAGACATTTTTTTTCTCTTGCGGAGTGAGCAAGGTGGCTGGGGTGATGCATCATGTTCTCTCACAGTAACTCATCCTAATGTGTGTGTCTTATGTGTTCGAATGCTTTAGAAGATTTAATTAGACCCGTATAAACAGTCTAAAAGTAACTGACCAATAATCCCGTCGTAAACACACTTTCCTCGACCTATTTTCTGCTGCAGTTGCAGTCTGGGCTATTAATATTACATCTAATTTTACAGCACAGAAACAGGCCATTTGGCCCCACTGCTCCGTGCCGGTGTTTATCCTCCACACCAGCCTCCTCCCACCACTCTTCATCGCACCCTATCACCATATCCTTCAATTCCTTTCTCCCTCATGTGTTTATCGAGCTTAAATCTTTGCTGTTCTGTAGATTGCCCCTTCGAAACTCGGAGGGGTGAGTGGACGGAGGAGTGCTGGGGTGCGGAGGAATCGGAGGGTGGAGGGAGCGGAGGGGGAAGGGTGGGCGGTCGCGCCATGATGCCACCAGGGATGAAGAACGTCTTCGATATGTTGCCACAGCGCGGCCAATTATTTTTTGTTTGCGCTTTGAGGCT
>CM059441.1:78436523-78461821 GCA_030390025.1 Squalus acanthias | reverse complement strand
TGAGCTGCCATCTGAAAGGCAGAATGTTTGGGAGTGTGGGGGGGGGAGGGGCGGCGGGTGGGAGGGGGAGGGGGAGGGGTGGCGGGTGGGGAGGGAGAGGGGGAGGGGGAGGGGCGACGGCTGGGGGGGAAGGGCGGGGGGGGAGGGGGAGGGGCGGCGGGTGGGGAGGGGGAGGGGCGGCGAGTGGGGAGGGGGGAGCGGCGGGTGGGGAGGGGGAGGGTGGGGAGGGGGAGGGCGGCGGGTGGGGAGGGGGAGGGGGAGGGGAGGGGGAGGGGCGGCGGGTGGGGAGGGTGGAGCGGCGGGTGGGGGTGGGGAGTGGGGGGTAGGGCGGAGGGGGAGGGTGGCGGGTGGGGAGGGGGAGGGTGGGGGTGGGGAGGGGGAGGGGCGGGTGGGGAGGGGGGAGGGGGAGGGTGGCGGGTGGGGAGGGGGAGGGTGGGGGTGGGGAGGGGCGGCGGGTGGGTGGGGGGGTGGGGAGGGGGAGGGGCGGCGGGTGGGGAGGGGGAGGAGCGGCGGGTGGGGAGGGGGGAGCGGCGGGTGGGGAGGGGGAGGGGCGGCGGGTGGGGAGGGCGGGTGGGGAGGGGGAGGGGCGGGTGGGGTGGGGGAGGGGCGGCGGGTGGGGAGGGCGGGTGGGGAGGGGGGGGGCGGCGGGTGGGGAGGGGGAGGGTGGCGGGTGGGGAGGGGGAGGGTGGCGGGTGGGGAGGGGGAGGGGCGGCGGGTGGGGAGGGGGAGGGTGGCGGGTGGGGAGGGGAGGGTGGGGAGGGGGGAGCGGCGGGTGGGGAGGGGGAGGGGCGGCGGGTGGGGAGGGGGAGGGTGGGGGTGGGGAGTGGGGAGCGGCGGGTGGGGAGGGGGAGGGTGGCGGGTGGGGAGGGGGAGTGTGGGAGTGGGGAGGGGGAGGGGCGGTGGGTGGGGAGTGGGGAGCGGCGGGTGGGGAGGGGGAGGGGCGGCGGGTGGGGAGTGGGGAGCGGCGGGTGGGGAGGGGGAGGGTGGCGGGTGGGGAGGGGGAGGGTGGGGAGGGGGAGGGCGGTGGTGCGAATTGGCCACCAGCCCGCCGTCGCGGAAGGAACTGGGGCGCGGCCCCAAACAATAAGGCGGTTCAGCATTGGCACTCGCCACCCCCCCCCACCCCCCCACCCCGCATATTCCCACCCGCACAGACAATCATCTGAAATTCAAACAACCTGGGCCAGGAGAGAAGCGTCACTGCGCGACTACAGACTGGGTCTGTGTTACTTCGAGATTAGAAGATTAAGGGGTGATCCAATTGAGGTGTTTAAGATGATTAACAGAGTTGATAGGGTAGAGAGAGAGAAACTATTTCCTCTGGTGGGGGGAGCCCAGAACAAGGGGGCAGAACCTTAAAATTAGAGTGAGATCGTTCAGGGGTGATGTCAGGAAGCATTTCTTCACACAAAGGGTCGTGGAAATCTGGAACTCTCTCCCCCAAAAAGCTGTTGAGGCCGGGGATCCATTGAAAATTTCAAAACTCCGATCAATAGATTTTTGTTGGGTAAGGGTATTAAGGGTTAACATAGAAACATAGAAACATAGAAAATAGGTACAGGAGTAGACCATTCGGTCCTTCGAGCCTGCACCGCCATTCAATGCGTTCATGGCTGAACATGCTACCTCAGTACCCCATTCCTGCTTTCTCGCCATACCCCTTGATCCCCTTAGTTGTGAGTGTTATATCTAACTCCCTTTTGAATATATTTAGCGAACTGGCCTCAACAACCTTCTGTGGAAGAGAATTCCATAGATTCACCACTCTCTGGGTGAAGAAGTTCCTTCTCAGCTCAGTCCGAAATGGCTTCCCCTTAATCCTTAGACTGTGACCCCTGGTTCTAGTTTTCCCTACCATTGGGAACATTCTGCCCGCATCTAATTTGTCTAAACCAGTCAGGATTTTAAATGTCTCTATAAGATCCCCCCTCATTCTTCTGAACTCCAGAGGATACAAGTTCAGTTGACCCAATCTTTCTTGATATGTCAGTCCGGCCATCCCAGGAATCAATCTAGTGAACCTTCGCTGCACTCCCTCAATAGCAAGAATGTCCTTCCTTAAGTTAGGAGACCAAAACTGCGCACAATACTCCAGGTGTGGCCTCACCAAAGCCCTGTACAACTGCAGCATCACCTCCCTACTCCTGTACTCAAATCCCCTTACTATGAAGGCCATCATTCCGTTTGCTTTCTTGACTGCCTGCGGTTACGGAACTGAGGTGGGTAGATGGAGGTAAGATACAGATCAGCCATGATCTAATTGAATGGGGGAACAGGCTCGAGGGGCTGAATGGCCTCCTCCTGTTCCTATGAAATTGAGGGAGACTTGAGTTGCACAGGGTAAGAATGATGGGAGTTGATTCGACACGCTGTTGTTTGAATATAACTAGTTATATTACACCCCGAGGCGGTGACGTTCAATCAGCTCTGCAGTCACAATGAACTGTAACGATTGCTGTTTCCAAATATGCGGCAGGCCCTAGTTACATCGTCGCTGTTCTCTGTCACAGACACCCAGCCATCCTACGCACGAGCGGATACACAAATAATAAAAACTCTCATCAACGCAGAGAGCTTGAGGCTAAAGCACAAGAGAGGGGGTGGCACTCCCGTTGGACTGGACTGAGGCCTGGTCTCGGCAATATTCTTACCATCTGCATCATACCGGGTGAAGAGTTCAATAAGAACAGCAACAACTTGCATTTATATAGCACCTTTAACATAGTAAAACATCCCAAGGCGCTTCACAGGAGTGTAATTCAGGTACCGAGCCAAAGACAGATGACCAAAAGCTTGGTCAAAGAGAGAGGTTGTAAGGAGCACCTTAAAGGAGGAGAGAGAGGCGGAGAGGTTTAGAAAGGGAATTCTACAGCTTAGGGCCTCGGCAGTTTAAGGCACGGCTGCCAATGGCGGAGTGAAGGAAATCGGGGGTGCAAAAGAGGCCAGAATTGGAGGAGCTTCAATGGGAGAGTTAGGGGACTAGAGGTCATCGACCTGAAACGTTAACTCTCTTTCTCTCTCCACGGATGCGGCCTGGCCTGCTGAGTTTTTCCAGCGTTTTCTGTTGTTATTTCAGATTTCCAGCATCCGCAGTATTTTGCTATCGTCGTAGGGGTCTAGAGGGATGGGCTTCGATGGGAGAGTTAGGGGACTAGAGGGATGGGCTTCGATGGGAGAGTTAGGGGACTAGAGGGATGGGGTTCGATGGGTGAGTTAGGGGACGAGAGGGATGGGCTTCGATGGGAGAGTTAGGGGACTAGAGGGATGGGCTTCGATGGGAGAGTTAGGGGACTAGAGGGATGAGCTTCGATGGGAGAGTTAGGGGACTAGAGGGATGGGCTTTGATGGGAGAGTTAGGGGACTAGAGGGATGGGCTTTGATGGGAGAGTTAGGGGACTGGAGGGATGGGCTTCGATGGGAGAGTTAGGGGACTAGAGGGATGGGCTTCGATGGGAGAGTTAGGGGACTAGAGGGATGGGCTTCAATGGGAGAGTTAGGGGTCTAGAAGGATGGGCTTTGATGGGAGAGTTAGGGGACTAGAGGGATGGGCTTTGATGGGTGAGTTAGGGGACTAGAGGGATGGGCTTTGATGGGTGAGTTAGGGGACGAGAGGGATGGGCTTTGATGGGTGAGTTAGGGGACAAGAGGGATGGGCTTTGATGGGTGAGTTAGGGGACGAGAGGGATGGGCTTCAATGGGAGAGTTAGGGGTCTAGAAGGATGGGCTTTGATGGGAGAGTTAGGGGTCTAGAAGGATGGGCTTTGATGGGAGAGTTAGGGGACGAGAAGGATGGGCTTTGATGGGAGAGTTAGGGGACGAGAGGGATGGGCTTCGATGGGAGAGTTAGGGGACTAGAGGGATGGGCTTCGATCGGAGAGTTAGGGGACTAGAGGGATGGGCTTTCATGGGAGAGTTAGGAGACTAGAGGGATGGGTTTCAATGGGAGGGTAGTTGGACTAAGGGATGAGGTTCGATGGGAGAGCTAGGGGACTAGAGGGATGGGCTTCGACCCCACCACCCCACAACATCTCCTTCAAACACTGAAGTCCAACCTTAGAGGAGCCCCTCGCTTCCCATCTCATCAATTCCTTCATCAGTCGGCCTCTTAATTAGATTGTCAACCAGTCGCCTGAGCTCAAGAATCCAGGACATTCATTTAAAAGAAGAGATTAATTGATCACTGATACACTGACTGAGACAAATTAAACAAATTAGCTGTCAGCTCAGTAGGTGGCACTCTCACGTCTGAACCAGAAAGTCGTGGGTTCATAGTCCCACTCCAGAGACTTGAGTACATAATCCAGGCCGACACTCCCAATGGAGTACCGAAGGACACTGCATGGTCAGAGGGGCAGTACTGAGGGAGCGCTGCACTGTCAGAGGGGCAGTACTGAGAGAGCGCCGCACTGTCAGAGGGGCTGCACTGAGGGAGCACTGCACTGTCGGAGGGGCAGTACTGAGGGAGCGCTGCACTGTCGGAGGGGCTGTACTGAGGGAGCGCTGCACTGTCGGAGGGGCAGTACTGAGGGAGCGCTGCACTGTCGGAGGGGCAGTACTGAGAGAGCGCTGCACTGTCGGAGGGGCAGTACTGAGGGAGCGCTGCACTGTCGGAGGGGCAGTACTGAGGGAGCGCCGCACTGTCGGAGGGGCAGTACTGAGAGAGCGCCGCACTGTCGGAGGGGCAGTACTGAGGGAACGCTGCACTGTCGGAGGGGCAGTACTGACGAGTGTTGCACTGTCGGAGGGGCAGTACTGAGGGAGCACTGCACTGTCGGAGGGGCAGTACTGAGAGAGCGCTGCACTGTCGGAGGGGCAGTACTGAGGGAGCGCTGCACTGTCGGAGGGGCAGTACTGAGGGAGCGCCGCACTGTCGGAGGGGCAGTACTGAGAGAGCGCCGCACTGTCGGAGGGGCAGTACTGAGGGAACGCTGCACTGTCGGAGGGGCAGTACTGAGGGAGCGCTGCACTGTCGGAGGGGCAGTACTGAGAGAGCGCTGCACTGTCGGAGGGGCAGTACTGAGGGAGCGCTGCACTGTCGGAGGGGCAGTACTGAGGGAGCGCCGCACTGTCGGAGGGGCAGTACTGAGAGAGCGCCGCACTGTCGGAGGGGCAGTACTGAGGGAACGCTGCACTGTCGGAGGGGCAGTACTGACGAGTGTTGCACTGTCGGAGGGGCAGTACTGAGGGAGCGCTGCACTGTCGGAGGGGCAGTACTGAGAGAGCGCCGCACTGTCGGAGGGGCAGTACTGAGGGAACGCTGCACTGTCGGAGGGGCAGTACTGACGAGTGTTGCACTGTCGGAGGGGCAGTACTGAGGGAGTGCCGCACTGTCGGAGGGGCGGTACTGAGGGAGTGCCGCACTGTCAGAGGGGCAGTACTGAGGGAGCGCTGCACTGTCGGAGGGGCAGTACTGAGGGAGCGCTGCACTGTCGGAGGGGCGGTACTGAGGGAGCGCCGCACTGTCGGAGGGGCAGTACTGAGAGAGCGCCGCACTGTCGGAGGGGCAGTACTGAGGGAACGCTGCACTGTCGGAGGGGCAGTACTGACGAGTGTTGCACTGTCGGAGGGGCAGTACTGAGGGAGTGCCGCACTGTCGGAGGGGCGGTACTGAGGGAGTGCCGCACTGTCGGAGGGGCGGTACTGAGGGAGTGCCGCACTGTCAGAGGGGCAGTACTGAGGGAGCGCTGCACTGTCGGAGGGGCAGTACTGAGGGAGCGCTGCACTGTCGGAGGGGCGGTACTGAGGGAGCGCTGCACTGTCGGAGGGGCAGTACTGAGGGAGTGCCGCACTGTCGGAGGGGCAGTACTGAGGGAGCGCTGCACTGTCGGAGGGGCAGTACTGAGAGAGCGCCGCACTGTCGGAGGGGCAGTACTGAGGGAGCGCTGCACTGTCGGAGGGGCAGTACTGAGGGAGTGCCGCACTGTCGGAGGGGCAGTACTGAGAGAGCGCCGCACTGTCGGAGGGGCAGTACTGAGGGAACGCTGCACTGTCGGAGGGGCAGTACTGACGAGTGTTGCACTGTCGGAGGGGCAGTACTGAGGGAGTGCCGCACTGTCGGAGGGGCGGTACTGAGGGAGTGCCGCACTGTCGGAGGGGCAGTACTGAGGGAGTGTTGCACTGTCAGAGGGGCAGTACTGAGGGAGTGCCGCACTGTCGGAGGGGCGGTACTGAGGGAGTGCCGCACTGTCAGAGGGGCAGTACTGAGGGAGCGCTGCACTGTCGGAGGGGCAGTACTGAGGGAGCGCTGCACTGTCGGAGGGACAGTACTGAGGGAGCGCTGCACTGTCAGAGAGGCAGTACTGAGGGAGCGCAGCACTGTCGGAGGGTCAGTACTGAGGGAGTGCTGCACTGTCGGAGGGTCAGTACTGAGGGAGTGCTGCACTGTCGGAGGGGCAGTACTGAGGGAGTGCTGCACTGTCGGAGGTGCTGTCTTTCGGATGAGACATTAAACTGAGGCCCCGTCTGCCCTCTCAGGTGGAGGTAAAATATCTCAAGGCACTTTTCGAAGATGAGCAGGGGGGGGAGTTCTCCCTGTGTCCTGGGGCCAATATTTATCCCTCAACCAACATCACTAAAACTGATTATCTGGTCAGTATCACATTGCTGTTTGTGGGAGCTTGCTGTGCACAAATTGGCTGCTGCTTTTCCTGCATTGCAACAATAACCACACTTCAAAGTGGCTGTGAAGCACTTGGGACGTCCTGAGGTGGTGAAAGGCGCTATAGAAATGCAAGCTCTCTAAGCTTAGCTTGTGGCGTGATGGGAAAAATTCCTTTCAAACCAGCTAACCTCAGACGCAAGTCATTGATGTGCAATGTTCCACCCCGTAGAAACATTTTCTGCTAAATTATATCAGATCTATAAAAAATACAGGTCAGACACAGGGATAGATTGTCTGGTGTCTCAATACACAAATTGTACTAGGCATGTACTGGCTAAAATACGCTAATTGATAGCTGTGTTGCTCTGTGTTTCTTGCTGATTAGATTAGGTTCCACGGATTTCGAATGGAGAAGTCACGAGGAGGCAACATTTAATTAGACCAGCCGGCGTGATTTATGAAGGAGTCATATGACAAAAAAAGGTCATAAATATAGTTGAGCGGGAAAAACATCCATCAATGATCTGGACACTCTCACTCGTTAACCGAGTGCTCCACATTATTCGGGTTGGTGCTCACCCTTTGCTGTTAATTCACTCTCCCCACATCAATTCTAGTCGTCTTATTTAACACAACCTTGTAGAGCCTCACAATGAGAATGAGCAGCTTCCAATCTATTATTGGTTTCAGTCAGACCCTGAACTCTTGTCGCAAGGCCATTTCTGTTCAGCCAATTATCTCCGTTGCCCAGTCCTGCCTCGCAGAACTCGCATTGCAGGCCTGACCTTCGATAAATCACACTCTATCGCCAGATGAACATTCCACTGAAGGTGCTATCTCTGACAGACAGCAGGAGTATCTCAGGACAATCTAGTTCATCATCTTGACACGGCTGGCTGATTTTACTACCCTATGAGACATGATTACGGCTCCACATTCGACTGTGGTGATCTGATACGAACTCCATTACAAAGCTCAAAGTGTGGATTTCGCTTTATGTCATGCCAAACTGCATTTATCATTTTTTTTTCATATAATGACTTTTTTCTGAGGTCATATCTGGACAAAGCGGGGAGGGAGGGATCTAAAGTGAGAGCGTTGCTAGGGAGCGTGCCGAATCCAGTCTGAACGTGTTTACCAGCCCCGCGTCGCCCGGCTGCTACTTCGAGGCCTATCTGCAAGGCCCGTGTCCCGTAGCAACCTGTCTTTTAGTGGCACTTAACACCCCAGCCGACATTCAGCCGCTTCCAACTGTGTCTAACGCAGCGCGGGTCTAATGTTGGAACAAATAAAACAGGGTGGGGGAGGAGGCGGTTCACTGAAAGCGCCGTCCCACTGATTCGGAGTCTGCATCGTGCTCCTTCGAACACGCACTACGGAGCTAGCGGGGTCAGTGGGAGGGCGCCTTGGGGTTGGCAGGCGATCGTGGCACTAGGAGTCCACATTGTATGCCCGTCCTCCCCCCCGCCACCCCCACCCCAAAACCCCAGTCTGTCTCCTTTATGCCTCCAGTGTAAGTGCCCCGATGCAAAATATTTCTGACAGGAAATAATATTCCTCGTCTTTGAAATCCCCCCCGCTCCCCCGGGGCAGGACCCCCTCTGATGGGGCCTACTTCTGGTTGGGTTTACCAGCTTCTGATCTTGCACTTGGATCCCTCACTAGGCCGAGAGGAAACGGAGACTCCCAGTGCAGGAAGGCCAAGGCTACAGGCTCCGCCCCTCAGGCCCCACGCCTTACGAGGCCCACTGGGATTCCCCCGGTGAAGGTCAGGACCCGGTGTATCTGCGCGCCACCCCCACCCCCCGTCCCTGACCCCGCCCCTGCCCATGCCGTCCTTGGCCTTGTTTTCGTGCCGATCGGCCAGACTTCTGCTGGAGTTATGGAGCGAGCCAATGAAAGTGGCCGAAAAGCAGCGTTGAGATATGAAGTTTAAGAGTCTTCCATGTAACACCCCCACCGCCAGTGGGAAGAGGTCAATGAGGTCAATGAGGTCAATGCCGGGAGCTTAGCTCCCAGGAGGTGGCTGAATTGCTGAAAGAAGTTCAATGACCTCACCAGAGTTGTCAAGGTAAGAATCCTGTTCTCACTCTCTGCTCACACTCTCTGTTCATGCGCTCTGCTCACACTCTCTGCTCATGCTCTCTGTTCACGCTCTCTGCTCACACTCTCTGCTCACGCTCTCTGTTCATGCGCTCTGCTCACACTCTCTGCTCATGCTCTCTGTTCACGTGCTCTGCTCACACTCTCTGCTCATGCTCTCTGTTCACACTCTCTGCTCACACTCTCTGTTCACACTCTCTGCTCACACTCTCTGTTCACACTCTCTGCTCACACTCTGCTCACACGCTCTGCTCACACTCTCTGCTCACACTCTCTGTTCACACTCTCTGTTCACACTCTCTGCTCATGCTCTCTGCTCACACTCTCTGTTCACACTCTCTGCTCACACTCTCTGTTCACACTCTCTGTTCACACTCTGCTCATGCTCTCTGCTCACACTCTCTGTTCACACTCTCTGCTCACACTCTCTGTTCACACTCTCTGTTCACGTGCTCTGCTCACACTCTCTGCTCACACTCTCTGTTCACACTCTCTGCTCATGCTCTCCGCTCACACTCTCTGTTCACACTCTCTGTTCACGCTCTCTGTTCATGCGCTCTGCTCACACTCTCTGCTCATGCGCTCTGCTCACACTCTCTGCTCATGCTCTCTGTTCACGCTCTCTGCTCACACTCTCTGCTCACGCTCTCTGTTCATGCGCTCTGCTCACACTCTCTGCTCATGCTCTCTGCTCACACTCTCTGCTCATGCTCTCTGCTCACACTCTCTGTTCACACTCTCTGCTCATGCTCTCTGCTCACACTCTCTGCTCACACTCTCTGCTCACACTCTCTGCTCATGCTCTCTGCTCACACTCTCTGCTCACACTCTCTGTTCACACTCTCTGCTCATGCTCTCTGTTCACACTCTCTGCTCATGCTCTCTGCTCACACTCTCTGCTCACACTCTCTGCTCACACTCTCTGCTCACACTCTCTGTTCACGTGCTCTGCTCACACTCTCTGCTCACACTCTCTGCTCATGCTCTCTGCTCACACTCTCTGTTCACACTCTCTGCTCATGCTCTCTGCTCACACTCTCTGCTCACACTCTCTGCTCACACTCTCTGTTGACACTCTCTGCTCACACTCTCTGCTCACACTCTCTGTTCATACTCTCTGCTCACACTCTCTGCTCATGCTCTCTGTTCACACTCTCTGTTCACACTCTCTGCTCATGCTCTCTGTTCACACTCTCTGTTCACACTCTCTGCTCACACTCTCTGTTCATGCTCTCTGCTCACACTCTCTGCTCACACTCTCTGCTCACACTCTCTGCTCATGCTCTCTGCTCATGCTCTCTGCTCACACTCTCTGCTCACACTTCTGTTCATGCCTCTGCTCACACTCTCTGCTCACGCTCTCTGCTCATGCTCTCTGCTCATGCTCTCTGCTCACACTCTCTGCTCACACTCTGCTCACACTCTCTGCTCATGCTCTCTGCTCATGCTCTCTGCTCATACTCTCTGCTCACACTCTCTGCTCACACTCTCTGCTCATGCTCTCTGCTCATGCTCTCTGCTCACACTCTCTGCTCACACTCTCTGCTCACACTCTCTGTTGACACTCTCTGCTCACACTCTCTGCTCACACTCTCTGTTCATACTCTCTGCTCACGCTCTCTGCTCATGCTCTCTGTTCACACTCTCTGTTCACACTCTCTGCTCATGCGCTCTGTTCACACTCTCTGTTCACACTCTCTGCTCATGCTCTCTGTTCACACTCTCTGTTCACACTCTCTGCTCACACTCTCTGTTCATGCTCTCTGCTCACACTCTCTGCTCACACTCTCTGCTCATGCTCTCTGCTCATGCTCTCTGCTCACACTCTCTGCTCACACACTCTGTTCATGCTCTCTGCTCACACTCTCTGCTCACACTCTCTGCTCACACTCTCTGCTCACGCTCTCTGCTCACACTCTCTGCTCACACTCTCTGCTCACACTCTCTGCTCATACTCTCTGCTCACACTCTCTGCTCACACTCTCTGCTCACACTCTCTGCTCACGCTCTCTGCTCATACTCTCTGCTCATGCTCTCTGCTCATGCTTTGTGCTCACACTCTCTGCTCATGCTCTCTGCTCATGCTCTCTGTTCACACTCTCTGCTCACGCTCTCTGCTCATGCTCTCTGCTCACACTCTCTGCTCACACTCTGCTCACACTCTCTGCTCATGCTCTCTGCTCATGCTCTCTGTTCACACTCTCTGCTCACACTCTCTGCTCACACTCTCTGCTCATGCTCTCTGCTCACACTCTCTGCTCACACTCTCTGCTCATGCTCTCTGCTCACACTCTCTGTTCATGCTCTCTGCTCACACTCTCTGCTCATGCTCTCTGTTCACACTCTCTGCTCACACTCTCTGCTCACACTCTCTGCTCATGCTCTCTGCTCACACTCTCTGCTCACACTCTCTGCTCATACTCTCTGCTCACACTCTCTGCTCACACTCTCTGCTCACACTCTCTGCTCACACTCTCTGCTCACGCTCTCTGCTCATACTCTCTGCTCATGCTCTCTGCTCATGCTCTGTGCTCACACTCTCTGCTCATGCTCTCTGCTCATGCTCTCTGTTCACACTCTCTGCTCACGCTCTCTGCTCATGCTCTCTGCTCACACTCTCTGCTCACACTCTGCTCACACTCTCTGCTCATGCTCTCTGCTCATGCTCTCTGTTCACACTCTCTGCTCACACTCTCTGCTCACACTCTCTGCTCATGCTCTCTGCTCACACTCTCTGCTCACACTCTCTGCTCATGCTCTCTGCTCACACTCTCTGTTCATGCTCTCTGCTCACACTCTCTGCTCATGCTCTCTGTTCACACTCTCTGCTCACACTCTCTGCTCACACTCTCTGCTCATGCTCTCTGCTCACACTCTCTGCTCATGCTCTCTGCTCACACTCTCTGCTCACACTCTCTGCTCATGCTCTCTGCTCACACTCTCTGTTCATGCTCTCTGCTCACACTCTCTGCTCACACTCTCTGCTCACACTCTCTGCTCATGCTCTCTGCTCACACTCTCTGTTCACACTCTCTGTTCACACTCTCTGCTCACACTCTCTGCTCACACTCTCTGCTCACACTCTCTGCTCATGCTCTCTGCTCACACTCTCTGCTCACACTCTCTGCTCATACTCTCTGCTCACACTCTCTGCTCACACTCTCTGCTCACACTCTCTGCTCACACTCTCTGCTCACGCTCTCTGCTCATACTCTCTGCTCATGCTCTCTGCTCATGCTCTGTGCTCACACTCTCTGCTCATGCTCTCTGCTCATGCTCTCTGTTCACACTCTCTGCTCACGCTCTCTGCTCATGCTCTCTGCTCACACTCTCTGCTCACACTCTGCTCACACTCTCTGCTCATGCTCTCTGCTCATGCTCTCTGTTCACACTCTCTGCTCACACTCTCTGCTCACGCTCTCTGCTCATGCTCTCTGCTCACACTCTCTGCTCACACTCTCTGCTCATGCTCTCTGCTCACACTCTCTGTTCATGCTCTCTGCTCACACTCTCTGCTCATGCTCTCTGTTCACACTCTCTGCTCACACTCTCTGCTCACACTCTCTGCTCATGCTCTCTGCTCACACTCTCTGCTCATGCTCTCTGCTCACACTCTCTGCTCACACTCTCTGCTCATGCTCTCTGCTCACACTCTCTGTTCATGCTCTCTGCTCACACTCTCTGCTCACACTCTCTGCTCACACTCTCTGCTCATGCTCTCTGCTCACACTCTCTGTTCACACTCTCTGTTCACACTCTCTGCTCACACTCTCTGCTCACACTCTCTGCTCACACTCTCTGCTCACACCTCCAACCTCACCACTCACAATTCTCCTCTCCCTCGATTCCCTTCAACCTCCTATAATCACTGCACCACACTTCACTCCATCTCCTTCTCCACTCCAGAATTGAGCACATATTGCAGGCTGACACGCCCAGTGCGGTGCTGAGGGAGTGCTGCACTGTTGGAGGTGCCGTCTTTCGGATAAGACGTTAAACCGAGGCTCTGTCTGCTCTCTCAGGTGGGTGTAAAAGATCCCACGGCACTATTGAAAAAATAGCTGAGGAGTTCTTCATAGTGGCCTGGCCAATATTTCGTAACCCTCAACCAACATCACCAAAACAGATGATCTGGTCATTATCTCATAGCTGTTTGTGGGAGCTTGCTGTGCGCAAATTGGCTGTCGTGTGGAGGTGAAAGATCCAACCACACATAGAGCAGTGACGGCGGGGGGCGGGGCAGGGGTGTGCGTGTCAGGGGACGGTACCCCAGGTACAGAACAAATAGTTAATACCTCCTCCTATCACCAACCGATCTGATTCTCTTTGTACTGAGGGACTGTGGGAGCGAATGATGTCGGAACTCCGCTACTTATCCCGGGAAACAGGAAGTTAACCGAAAATACCAGCGATCTTTTTCAGTAATGGGGGGCCTGAGAACAGACTTTCGATGCTTGCGGTCATCAGGCAGGTTAAGGAGCCAGAGTTACGTGAGAGGAATTACGAAGCCTGTGTAACAAGGAGCTTGTGTGTTCAGGTCCCACTCCAGAGACTCGAGCACATAAAGCTAGGCTGACACTCCAGGGCAGTACTGAGGGAGCGCTGCACTGTCGGAGACGCAGTACTGAGGGAGCGCTGCACTGTCGGAGACGCAGTACTGAGGGAGCGCTGCACTGTCGGAGACGCAGTACTGAGGGAGCGCTGCACTGTCGGAGACGCAGTACTGAGGGAGTGCTGCACTGTCGGAGACGCAGTACTGAGGGAGTGCTGCACTGTCAAAGGGTCAGTACTGAGGAAGCACTGCACTGTCGGAGCAGCAGTACTGAGGGAGCGCCGCATGGTCGGAGGGGCAGTACTGAGGGAGTGCTGCACTGTCGGAGGGACAGTACTGAGAGAGTGCTGCACTGTCGGAGGGGCAGTACTGAGGGAGCGCCGCACTGTCGGAGGGGCAGTACTGAGGGAGCGCTGCACTGTCGGAGGGGCAGCACTGAGGGAGCGCCTCACTGTCGGAGGGGCAGTACTGAGGGAGTGCTGCACTGTCGGAGGGACAGTACTGAGGGAGTGCTGCACTGTCGGAGGGGCAGTACTGAGGGAGCGCCGCACTGTCGGAGGGGCAGTACTGAGGGAGCGCTGCACTGTCAGAGGGGCAGTACTGAGGGAGCGCTGCACTGTCGGAGGGGCAGTACTGATGGAGCGCTGCACTGTCGGAGGGGCAGTACTGAAGGAGCACCGCACTGTTGGAGGGGCAATACTGAGGGAGCGCTGCACTGTTGGAGGGGCAGTACTGAGGGAGTGCTGCACTGTTGGAGGGGCAGTATTGTGGGAGTGCTGCACTGTCGGAGGTGCCGTCTTTCTGATGAGACATTAAACCGAGGCCCTGTCTACCCTCTCAGGTGGACGTAAAAAGATCCCACGGCCACTATTTCGAAGAAGAGCAGGGGGAGTTCTCCCCAGTGTCCTGGGCCAATATTTATCCCTCAACCAACATCACTAAAAAACAGATGATCTGGTCATTATCACATTGCTGTTTGTGGGAGCTTGCTGTGTGTAAATTGGCTGCTGCGTTTCCCACATTACAACAGTGACTACACTTCAAAAAGTACTTCATTGGCTGTAAAGTGATTTGGGACGTCCGGTGGTCGTGAAAGGCGCTGTAGAAATACAAGTCTTTCTTTCTTTCTTCTTACTTGAATTCCAGCAACATTCTGCGCACCCACTCCCTGAAGGTGGTGTGTTTCAGGGAGTTCCTGTCTCCAGTACAGATCCCGCTTTTGGCTGTAAACTCGTTCATAACATTTTTCTACACTGGCTCCTGCTCCGGCAGTGCCTCAATTTTAAAAGTTTCAAATCCCTCCATGGCCCTCGCCCCTCCCTATCTCTCTAATCTCCTCCAGCCCCACAACCCCCCGAAATCTCTGCGCTCCTCCAATTCTGGCCTCTTGAGCATCCCCCGATTTTAATCGCTCCACCATTGGCGACCGTGCCTTCAGCTGCCTGGGCCCTAAACTCTGGAATTCCCTCCCTAAATCTCTCCGCCTCTCTCTCCTCCTTTAAGACGCTCCTTAAAACCCACCTCTTTGACCCTCACCTGTCCTAATTTCTCCTTATGAGGCTCGGTGTCAAATTTTGTTTGATAATCTCTCCTGTGAAGCGCCCTGGGACGTGTTACTATGTTAAAGGCGCTGTATAAATGCAAGTTGTGGCTGTTGTTGGAAGGAAAACATATTATTTAAGGTGCTTTAACTGCCCCGATCGGCATTGTAAAAACAATTGTTGAGGTCCGTACAGTTCCTTTGGGTTAAAGCTTGTGTTTTGCGGTAAGTAATGAGATCTAACATCCTTTCTCACTGCGAGGAGATGCCGGATGATGGGAATGATCGGAATGAACGGAATTACTGCCTGCCACGATGATGTAAGAGCCTGCAATGGATGCTGGGATGGGCAATCTGTCTTCCAGCCCGTTCCCGAAGCTCGATCCGCTGTTGGGCCTGTTAGTTTTGATCCACGGTCTCCTCCTGCAGGAAGTCTCGGCCTGGCGCAGTACTGGCTGCAGCGCCCGATAAGCCGGGATAATTGTTTCATCCACTGTGTCAGGGTGAAGCGAAGAGACAGCTAACTGAGCTGAGGCCGCCGTTAATCACAGGCGGGGACAGGCCGAGCAGACAAGATAGCGACTTTATTAAAGATTATGTATCGTGTTGTCAGGTTGGCAAAGAGGTCACCTTCAGTGACATCTGCCCCATGATGCATTGCCGGCTTGCTTCCGACAAAATTAACTGGAGATGTAAAACTGATTCGACCTCAGTTCCATTCAGCCTCAGGGTGTAGGGGCTGTGGAGAGAACTGATCTGGGACAGCAGTAATTCCTCTCCTTTGGTCATGTAATTGTCAGCCTGGTCTTTCAACAGCTGAATTATATACAGAATATAGATATTTCTTTTAAGACGCATTTTCTTTGCTCGTGCAACTGACCCCGACCCCGAGGCCAGAACAAGGGGGACGTAACCTTAAAATTAGAGCCAGGCTGTTCAGGGGTGATGTCAGGAAGCACTTCTTCACACAAAGGGCAGTGGAAATCTGGAACTCTCTCCCCCAAAAAGGCTGTTGAGGCTGGGGGTCAATTGAAAATTTCAAAACTGAGCTTGATAGATTTTTCTTGGGTGAGGGTATTAAGTTTTACGGAACCAAGGCGGGTAGATGGAGTTAAGATACAGATCAGCCGTGATCTAATTGAATGGTGGGACAGGCTCGAGGAGCTGAACGGCCTCCTCCTGTTCCTGTGTAACAGGCTCGAGCGGCTGAACGGCCTCCTCCTGTTCCTGTGTAACAGGCTCGAGGGGCTGAATGGCCTCCTCCTGTTCCTGTGTAACAGGCTCGAGGAGCTGACTGGCCTCCTCCTGTTCCTGTGTAACAGGCTCGAGGGGCTGAATGGCCTCCTCCTGTTCCTGTGTAACAGGCTCGAGGGGCTGAACGGCCTCCTCCTGTTCCTGTGTAACAGGCTCGAGGGGCTGAATGGTCTCCTCCTGTTCCTGTGTAACAGGCTCGAGGGGCTGAATGGCCTCCTCCTGTTCCTGTGTAACAGGCTCGAGGGGCTGAATGGTCTCCTCCTGTTCCTGTGTAACAGGCTCGAGGGGCTGAATGGCCTCCTCCTGTTCCTGTGTAACAGGCTCAAGGGGCTGAATGGCCTCCTCCTGTTCCGGTGTAACAGGCTCGAGGGGCTGAATGGCTTCCTCCTATTCCTGTGTAACTGGCTCGAGGGGCTGAATGGCCTCCTCCTGTTCCTGTGTAACAGGCTCGAGGGGCTGAATGGCCTCCTCCTGTTCCTGTGTAACAGGCTCGAGGGGCTGAATGGGCCTCCTCCTGTTCCTGTGTAACAGGCTCGAGGGGCTGAATGGCCTCCTCCTGTTCCTGTGTAACAGTCTCGAGCGGCTGAATGGCCTCCTCCTGTTCCTGTGTAACAGGCTCGAGGGGCTGAATGGCCTCCTCCTGTTCCTGTGTAACAGTCTCGAGGGGCTGAATGGGCCTCCTCCTGTTCCTGTGTAACAGGCTCGAGGGGCTGAATGGCCTCCTCCTGTTCCTGTGTAACAGGCTCAAGGGACTGAATGGCCTCCTCCTGTTCCTGTGTAACAGATTCGAGGGGCTGATCGGCCTGCTCCTGTTCCTGTGTAACAGACTCAAGGGGCAGAATGGCCTCCTCCTGTTTCTGTGTAACTGGCTCGAGGGTCTGAATGGCATCCTCCTGTTCCTGTGTAACAGGCTCGAGGGGCTGAATGGCGTCCTCCTGTTCCTGTGTAACAGGCTCGAGGGGCTGAATGGCCTCCTCCTGTTCCTGTGTAACAGGCTCGAGGGGCTGAATGGGACTCCTCCCGTTCCTGTGTAACAGGTTCGAGGGGCTGAATGGCCTGCTCCTGTTCCTGTGTAACAGACTCAAGGGGCTGAATGGCCTCCTCCTGTTTCTGTGTAACTGGCTCGAGGGTCTGAATGGCCTCCTCCTGTTCCTGTGTAACAGGCTCGAGGGGCTGAATGGCCTCCTCCTGTTCCTGTGTAACAGGCTCGAGGGGCTGAATGGCATCCTCCTGTTCCTGTGTAACAGGCTCGAGGGGCTGAATGGCCTCCTCCTGTTCCTGTGTAACAGGCTCGAGGGGCTGAATGGGCCTCCTCCAGTTCCTGTGTAACAGGCTCGAGGGGCTGAATGGCCTCCTCCTGTTCCTGTGTAACAGGCTCGAGAGGCTGAATGGCCTCCTCCTGTTCCTGTGTAACAGGCTCGAGGGGCTGAATGGCCTCGTCCTGTTCCGGTGTAACAGGGACGAGGGGCTGAATGGCCTCCTCCTGTTCCTGTATAACAGGCTCGAGGGGCTGAATGGCCTCCTCCTGTTCCTGTGTAACAGGCTCGAGGGGCTGAATGGCCTCCTCCTGTTCCTGTGTAACAGGCTCGAGGGGCTGAATGGCCTCCTCCTGTTCCTGTGTAACAGGCTCGAGGGGCTGAATGGCCTCCTCCTGTTCCTGTGTAACAGGCTCGAGAGGCTGAATGGCCTCCTCCTGTTCCTGTGTAACAGGCTCGAGGGGCTGAATGGCCTCGTCCTGTTCCGGTGTAACAGGGACGAGGGGCTGAATGGCCTCCTCCTGTTCCTGTATAACAGGCTCGAGGGGCTGAATGGCCTCCTCCTGTTCCTGTGTAACAGGCTCGAGGGGCTGAATGGCCTCCTCCTGTTCCTGTGTAACAGGCTCGAGGGGCTGAATGGGCTTCCTCCAGTTCCTGTGTAACAGGCTCGAGGGGCTGAATGGCCTCCTGCTGTTCCTGTGTAACAGGCTCGAGGGGCTGAATGGCTTCCTCCTGTTCCTGTGTAACAGGCTCGAGGGGCTGAATGACCTCCTCCTGTTCCTGTGTAACAGGCTCGAGGGGCTGAATGGCCTCCTGCTGTTCCTGTGTAACAGGCTCGAGGGGCTGAATGGCCTCCTCCTGTTCCTGTGTAACAGGCTCGAGGGGCTGAATGACCTCCTCCTGTTCCTGTGTAACAGGCTCGAGGGACTGAATGGGCCTCCTCCAGTTCCTGTGTAACAGGCTCGAGGGGCTGAATGGCCTCCTCCTGTTCCTGTGTAACAGGCTCGAGAGGCTGAATGGCCTCCTCCTGTTCCTGTGTAACAGGCTCGAGGGGCTGAATGGCCTCCTCCTGTTCCTGTGTAACAGGCTCGAGGGGCTGAATGACCTCCTCCTGTTCCTGTGTAACAGGCTCGAGGGGCTGAATGGGCCTCCTCCAGTTCCTGTGTAACAGGCTCGAGGGGCTGAATGGCCTCCTCCTGTTCCTGTGTAACAGGCTCGAGAGGCTGAATGGCCTCCTCCTGTTCCTGTGTAACAGGCTCGAGGGGCTGAATGGCCTCGTCCTGTTCTGGTGTAACAGGGACGAGGGGCTGAATGGCCTCCTCCTGTTCCTGTGTAACAGGCTCGAGGGGCTGAATGGCCTCCTCCTGTTCCTGTGTAACAGGCTCGAGGGGCTGAATGGACCTCCTCCTGTTCCTGTGTAACAGGCTCGAGGGGCTGAATGGCCTCCTCCTGTTCCTGTGTAACAGGCTCGAGGGGCTGAATGGACTCCTCCTGTTCCTGTGTAACAGGCTCGAGGGGCTGAATGGCCTGCCTCCTGTTCCTGTGTAACAGGCTCGAGGGCTGAATGGCCTCCTCCTGTTCTGTGTAACTGGCTCGAGGGTCTGAATGGCCTCCTCCTGTTCCTGTGTAACAGGCTCGAGGGGCTGAATGGCCTCCTCCTGTTCCTGTGTAACAGGCTCGAGGGGCTGAATGGCCTCCTCCTGTTCCTGTGTAACAGGCTCGAGGGGCTGAATGGCCTCCTCCTGTTCCTGTGTAACAGGCTCGAGGGGCTGAATGGGCCTCCTCCAGTTCCTGTGTAATAGGCTCGAGGGGCTGAATGGCCTCCTCCTGTTCCTGTGTAACAGGCTCGAGAGGCTGAATGGCCTCCTCCTGTTCCTGTGTAACAGGCTCGAGGGGCTGAATGGCCTCGTCCTGTTCCGGTGTAACAGGGACGAGGGGCTGAATGGCCTCCTCCTGTTCCTGTGTAACAGGCTCGAGGGGCTGAATGGCCTCCTCCTGTTCCTGTGTAACAGGCTCGAGGGGCTGAATGGCCTCCTCCTGTTCCTGTGTAACAGGCTCGAGGGGCTGAATGGGCTCCTCCAGTTCCTGTGTAACAGGCTCGAGGGGCTGAATGGCCTCCTCCTGTTCCTGTGTAACAGGCTCGAGGAGCTGAATGGCCTGCTCCTGTTCCTGTGTAACAGGCTCGAGGGGCTGAATGGCCTCCTCCTGTTCCTGTGTAACTGGCTCGAGGGCTGAATGGCCTCCTCCTGTTCCTGTGTAACAGGCTCGAGGGGCTGAATGGCCTCCTCCTGTCCTGTGTAACAGGCTCGAGGGGCTGAATGGCCTCCTCCTGTTCCTGTGTAACAGGCTCGAGGGGCTGAATGGCCTCCTCCTGTTCCTGTGTAACAGGCTCGAGGGGCTGAATGGCCTCCTCCTGTTCCTGTGTAACAGGCTCGAGGGGCTGAATGGCCTCCTCCTGTTCCTGTGTAACAGGCTCGAGGGGCTGAATGGCCTCCTCCTGTTCCTGTGTAACAGGCTCGAGGGGCTGAATGGGCTTCCTCCAGTTCCTGTGTAACAGGCTCGAGGGGCTGAATGGCCTCCTGCAGTTCCTGTGTAACAGGCTCGAGGGGCTGAATGGCCTCCTCCTGTTCCTGTGTAACAGGCTCGAGGGGCTGAATGACCTCCTCCTGTTCCTGTGTAACAGGCTCGAGGGGCTGAATGACCTCCTCCTGTTCCTGTGTAACAGGCTCGAGGGGCTGAATGGCCTCCTCCTGTTCCTGTGTAACAGGCTCGAGGGGCTGAATGGGACTCCTCCCGTTCCTGTGTAACAGGTTCGAGGGGCTTAATGGCCTGCTCCTGTTCCTGTGTAACAGACTCAAGGGGCTGAATGGCCTCCTCCTGTTTCTGTGTAACTGGCTCGAGGGTCTGAATGGCCTCCTCCTGTTCCTGTGTAACAGGCTCGAGGGGCTGAATGGCCTCCTCCTGTTCCTGTGTAACAGGCTCGAGGGGCTGAATGGCATCCTCCTGTTCCTGTGTAACAGGCTCGAGGGGCTGAATGGCCTCCTCCTGTTCCTGTGTAACAGGCTCGAGGGGCTGAATGGGCCTCCTCCAGTTCCTGTGTAACAGGCTCGAGGGGCTGAATGGCCTCCTCCTGTTCCTGTGTAACAGGCTCGAGAGGCTGAATGGCCTCCTCCTGTTCCTGTGTAACAGGCTCGAGGGGCTGAATGGCCTCGTCCTGTTCAGGTGTAACAGGGACGAGGGGCTGAATGGCCTCCTCCTGTTCCTGTGTAACAGGCTCGAGGGGCTGAATGGCCTCCTCCTGTTCCTGTGTAACAGGCTCGAGGGGCTGAATGGGCCTCCTCCTGTTCCTGTGTAACAGGCTCGAGGGGCTGAATGGCCTCCTCAGTTCCTGTGTAACAGGCTCGAGGGGCTGAATGGCCTCCTCCTGTTCCTGTGTAACAGGCTCGAGGGGCTGAATGACCTCCTCCTGTTCCTGTGTAACAGACTTGAGGCGCTGAATGACCTCCTCCTGTTCCTGTGTAACAGGCTCGAGGGGCTGAATGGCCTCCTCCTGTTCCTGTGTAACAGGCTCGAGGGGCTGAATGGGCCTCCTCCCGTTCCTATGTAACAGGCTCGAGGGGCTGAATGGCCTGCTCCTGTTCCTGTGTAACAGACTCAAGGGGCTGAATGGCCTCCTCCTGTTCCTGTGTAACTGGCTCGAGGGCTGAATGGCCTCCTCCTGTTCCTGTGTAACAGGCTCGAGGGGCTGAATGGCCTCCTCCTGTTCCTGTGTAACAGGCTCGAGGGGCTGAATGGCATCCTCCTGTTCCTGTGTAACAGGCTCGAGGGGCTGAATGGCCTCCTCCTGTTCCTGTGTAACAGGCTCGAGGGGCTGAATGGGCCTCCTCCAGTTCCTGTGTAATAGGCTCGAGGGGCTGAATGGCCTCCTCCTGTTCCTGTGTAACAGGCTCGAGAGGCTGAATGGCCTCCTCCTGTTCCTGTGTAACAGGCTCGAGGGGCTGAATGGCCTCCTCCTGTTCCTGTGTAACAGGCTCGAGGGGCTGAATGGCCTCCTCCTGTTCCTGTGTAACAGGCTCGAGGGGCTGAATGGGCTTCCTCCAGTTCCTGTGTAACAGGCTCGAGGGGCTGAATGGCCTCCTGCTGTTCCTGTGTAACAGGCTCGAGGGGCTGAATGGCCTCCTCCTGTTCCTGTGTAACAGGCTCGAGGGGCTGAATGACCTCCTCCTGTTCCTGTGTAACAGGCTCGAGGAGCTGAATGGCCTGCTCCTGTTCCTGTGTAACAGACTCAAGGGGCAGAATGGCCTCCTCCTGTTTCTGTGAAACTGGCTCGAGGGTCTGAATGGCCTCCTCCTGTTCCTGTGCAACAGGCTCGAGGGGCTGAATGGCGTCCTCCTGTTCCTGTGTAACAGGCTCGAGGGGCTGAATGGCCTCCTCCTGTTCCTGTGTAACAGGGACGAGGGGCTGAATGGCCTCCTCCTGTTCCTGTGTAACAGGCTCGAGGGGCTGAATGGCCTCCTCCTGTTCCTGTGTAATAGGCTCGAGGGGCTGAATGGGCTTCCTCCAGTTCCTGTGTAACAGGCTCGAGGGGCTGAATGGCCTCCTCCTGTTCCTGTGTAACAGGCTCGAGGGGCTGAATGACCTCCTCCTGTTCCTGTGTAACAGGCTCGAGTGGCTGAATGACCTCCTCCTGTTCCTGTGTAACAGGCTCGAGGGGCTGAATGGCCTCCTCCTGTTCCTGTGTAACAGGCTCGAGGGGCTGAATGACCTCCTCCTGTTCCGGTGTAACAGGCTCGAGGGTCTGAATGGCCTCCTCCTGTTCAGGTGTAACAGGCTCGAGGGGCTGAATGGCCTCCTCCTGTTCCTGTGTAACAGGCTCGAGGGGCTGAATGGCATCCTCCTGTTCCTTTGTAACAGGCTCGAGGGGCTGAATGGCCTCCTCCTGTTCCTGTGTAACAGGCTCGAGGGGCTGAATGGGCCTCCTCCAGTTACTGTGTAATAGGCTCGAGGGGCTGAATGGCCTCCTCCTGTTCCTGTGTAACAGGCTCGAGAGGCTGAATGGCCTCCTCCTGTTCCTGTGTAACAGGCTCGAGGGGCTGAATGGCCTCGTCCTGTTCCGGTGTAACAGGGACGAGGGGCTAAATGGCCTCCTCCTGTTCCTGTGTAACAGGCTCGAGGGGCTGAATGGCCTCCTCCTGTTCCTGTGTAACAGGCTCGAGGGGCTGAATGGCCTCCTCCTGTTCCTGTGTAACAGGCTCGAGGAGCTGAATGGGCTTCCTCCAGTTCCTGTGTAACAGGCTCGAGGGGCTGAATGGCCTCCTGCTGTTCCTGTATAACAGGCTCGAGGGGCTGAATGGCCTCCTCCTGTTCCTGTGTAACAGGCTCGAGGGGCTGAATGGCCTCCTCCAGTTCCTGTGTAACAGGCTCGAGGGGCTGAATGGCCTCCTCCTGTTCCTGTGTAACAGGCTCGAGAGGCTGAATGGCCTCCTCCTGTTCCTGTGTAACAGGCTCGAGGGGCTGAATGGCCTCCTCCTGTTCCTGTGTAACAGGCTCGAGGGGCTGAATGACCTCCTCCTGTTCCTGTGTAACAGGCTCGAGGGGCTGAATGGGCCTCCTCCAGTTCCTGTGTAACAGGCTCGAGGGGCTGAATGGCCTCCTCCTGTTCCTGTGTAACAGGCTCGAGAGGCTGAATGGCCTCCTCCTGTTCCTGTGTAACAGGCTCGAGGGGCTGAATGGCCTCGTCCTGTTCCGGTGTAACAGGGACGAGGGGCTGAATGGCCTCGTCCTGTTCCTGTGTAACAGGCTCGAGGGGCTGAATGGCCTCCTCCTGTTCCTGTGTAACAGGCTCGAGGGGCTGAATGGGCTTCCTCCAGCTCCTGTGTAACAGGCTCGAGGGGCTGAATGGCCTCCTGCAGTTCCTGTGTAACAGGCTCGAGGGGCTGAATGGCCTCCTCCTGTTCCTGTGTAACAGGCTCGAGGGGCTGAATGGCCTCCTCCTGTTCCTGTGTAACAGGCTCGAGGGGCTGAATGACCTCCTCCTGTTCCTGTGTAACAGGCTCGAGGGGCTGAATGGCCTCGTCCTGTTCCTGTGTAACAGGCTCGAGGGGCTGAATGACCTCCTCCTGTTCCGGTGTAACAGGCTCGAGGGGCTGAATGGCCTCCTCCTGTTCCTGTGTAACAGGCTCGAGGGGCTGAATGACCTCCTCCTGTTCCGGTGTAACAGGCTCGAGGGGCTGAATGGCCTCCTCCTGTTCCTGTGTAACAGGCTCGAGGTGCTGAATGAGTTCCTGTTGAGATGGGCAGGATTTGTGGCCACCAAGTAAAAGTAAGTGTGGAAATTCTTTGTATTTAAAGCCCGCGGTCCTAATACTGGTTCTGTGCTGATCTGAATCTCTCTGGAATACAAAATCACTAACAGCTGAACACGGTGGCATAGTGGTTAGCACTGGTGCCTCACAGCGCCAGGGATCCGGGTTCAAATCTGACCTCGGGTGACTGTCTGTGTGGAGTTTGCACATTCTCCCCGTGTCTGCGTGGGTTTCCTCCGGGTGCTCTGGTTTCCTCCCACAGTCCAAAAATGTGTGGGTTAGGTTGATTTGGCTATGATAAATTGACCCTTAGTGTTAGGGGGGGATTAAATATGTGGGGTTATGGGGATAGGATGGGATATGTTAGGGGGAATTAAATACGTGGGGTTACGGGGGTAGGGTGGGATATGTGTACTGTGGGGATTAAAGCAGCGACAGGGTACTGGATTTGGATGATCAGCCATGATCGTATTGAATGGTGGAGCAGGCTCGATGGGCCGAATGGCCTACTCCTGCTCCTAGATTCTATGGGGTAGAAATTAGGTCGCGCCCCATTTGGGGCGCAAATATCGTCCGGACGCAAATATTAGCGCCTGGCGCTAATTATCGGCACTGACAGGAAACTTCACTTTTACCGCCCCGGGAGGTGAGTGGAGCGCTAAAGCAGGCGCTGCACACCTCTCTTAAGGCGCAAAGGCCGAGCAGTGAGGCGCTAACTCGGAGCGCTGGCGAAGCTCATGTAATGTCAGTCAGCAATGGAACACACACACAATGGCACGGGCCAGTTCTTAAAGGGGATGGTTAATCTTGCTTTCCATCCACATCCTGTTCATTGCTGCCTTGAATCTCGGCCTGGAGAGACTTGCACATCAAATGTGCTGGAAAGAACAATGGAGCGTACCAGGCAAAGAGCTCAGAGTGCAGCTCCCACAGTCTCTGCTAAATCGATACAAGGAATGGCAAATCAAAATGAACCTGCAAAGTGCTGCTCAGTACCCAAAACTCCTTCACACAACGTTGAATCTCTCCAGAAGTCTCTCCCTCTCTCTCTCAGAATGCGTAGTTCAAAAATGCCACCAACAATAAAAGACAGGAAGAGGCCCCCTTTAAATAGCGCCCCCCCCAGCCCCACAGCGATTGATAGCGTTCCAGTCTTCTGGTCGTTGGAAGCGCCAGGCGGTAAGGCAGGGGGCGCCACTCAATTTCCGCTACAGGGCGCCACAAGGGCGTTGCACCATGGAATGACGTCACAATCTGCGCGCGCAGGTGGTCGCAGCGGTAAGTTTTAGCGCCGCCGCACAATCTCAAGTTAAGTTCTCGAGTGGCGCAAACATCGCTGCGCCCGGGCGTTAGCGGCTTTGCGCCCCATTAGCGCCCTCTTAAGGCGCTAACGGGAGGCGCAACCAAGTGAATTTTTACCCCAATGTTTCTATGAATTGCCTTTTGTGTTTATTTTAATTTTCAGCTGATGAGAGATTCTGGAGGGCAAAATGGAGCCTTCCGTACATGAGTCGGAGCGCGGATCGGAGCGAGGGTCGGAGCGAGGGTCGGAGCGAGGGTCGGAGCGAGGGTCTGAGCGAGGGTCGGAGCGAGGGTCGGAGCGAGAGTCGGAGCGAGAGTCGGAGCGTGGGTCGGAGCGAGGGTCGGAGCGAGGGTCGGAGCGAGGGTCGGAGCGAGGGTCGGAGCG
>CM059441.1:78404692-78436323 GCA_030390025.1 Squalus acanthias | reverse complement strand
GAGTCGGAGCGAGAGTCGGAGCGAGGGTCGGAGCGAGGTCGGAGCGAGGGTCGGAGCGAGAGTCGGAGCGAGAGTCGGAGCGAGGGTCGGAGCGAGGTCGGAGCGAGGGTCGGAGCGAGAGTCGGAGCGAGAGTCGGAGCGAGGTCGGAGCGAGGTCGGAGCGAGAGTCGGAGCGAGGGTCGGAGCGAGAGTCGGAGCGAGGGTCGGAGCGAGGGTCGGAGCGAGGGTCGGAGCGAGAGTCGGAGCGAGAGTCGGAGCGAGGGTCGGAGCGAGGTCGGAGCGAGAGTCGGAGCGAGGGTCGGAGCGAGGTCGGAGCGAGGGTCGGAGCGAGAGTCGGAGCGAGGGTCGGAGCGAGAGTCGGAGCGAGGGTCGGAGCGAGAGTCGGAGCGAGGGTCGGAGCGAGAGTCGGAGCGAGGGTCGGAGCGAGAGTCGGAGCGAGGGTCGGAGCGAGAGTCGGAGCGAGGGTCGGAGCGAGAGTCGGAGCGAGGGTCGGAGCGAGAGTCGGAGCGAGGGTCGGAGCGAGGGTCGGAGCGAGGGTCGGAGCGAGAGTCGGAGCGAGGAGTCGGAGCGAGGATCGGTGCGAGGGTCGGAGCGAGGGTCGGAGCGAGAGTCGGAGCGAGGTCGGAGCAGGTCGGAGCGAGAGTCGGAGCGAGAGTCGGAGCGAGAGGTCGGAGCGAGGATCGGAGGGGCGAGGGTCGGAGCGAGAGTCGGAGCGAGAGTCGGAGCGAGGATCGGAGCGAGAGTCGGAGCGAGAGTCGGAGCGAGAGTCGGAGCGAGGATCGGAGCGAGAGTCGGAGCGAGAGTCGGAGCGAGAGTCGGAGCGAGAGTCGGAGCGAGGGTCGGAGCGAGGGTCGGAGCGAGAGTCGGAGCGAGAGTCGGAGCGAGGATCGGAGCGAGGGTCGGAGCGAGAGTCGGAGCGAGAGTCGGAGCGAGGGTCGGAGCGAGGGTCGGAGGCGAGGAGTCGGAGCGAGGGTCGGAGCGAGGTCGGAGCGAGAGTCGGAGCGAGGATCGGAGCGAGAGTCGGAGCGAGAGTCGGAGCGAGGATCGGAGCGAGAGTCGGAGCGAGAGTCGGAGCGAGGATCGGAGCGAGAGTCAGAGCGAGAGTCGGAGCGAGGATCGGAGCGAGGGTCGGACAGAGGGTCGGAGTGAGGGTCGGAGCGAGGATCGGAGCGAGGGTCGGAGCGCGGGTCGGAGCGCGGGTCGGAGCGCGGATCGGAGCGAGGGTCGGAGCGCGGGTCGGAGCGTCGATCGGAGCGAGGATCGGAGCCTTGTTTATCCTTAGCTCAGATTCACACTCAGCCCAGAAAATGCCACTCGCCTGTCGGTAAAAGAGGAATTCTCCCCCGACCCCACAGCTGTTGCGATCGGCCCCTCCCGTCCTGTTCCAACCTCTCTCCCGGGTCTTGCCATCGAGTGATCGATGGCAGCAGCGCTCCCCGATTCGGCAGGTGAGGCCGGTGGTCCTGAGCAGGAGGTACTAGCTGAATGGTACTGATACATCTTGCTTAAATTCAGTCACAGTCATGGGCAGAAATATCAACTCCAAGCCCAGGCTTTCAGGAGAGACTGAGGCCTTCAAGTGAAGGCCTTAAAAGAAGCAAAATCCTGGAACTCCCTCCCTAACAGCACTGTGGGAGCACCTTCACCACACGGACTGCAGCGGCTCAACACGGCGGCTCACCACCACTTTCTCAAGGGTCACTAGGGAGGGGCAATTAATGCCGGCCTTGCCAGCGACGCCCACATCCCAAGAATAAATTTAAACCCTAAACAATACATGAATTAAAGTCAAAGGAAACCATCCAGAAAACTGCAGGAACAGGAGTCGGCCATTCAGCCCCTCGAGCCTGCTCCGCCATTCAATGAGATCATGGCTGATCTGCACCTCAACTCCATCTACCTGCTTTGCTTCCTATCCCTCAATCCCTTTACTCAATAAGAGCCGTCACAGTCTTGGAAATTGCAATTGACCCCCAGCATCCACAGCCTTTTGTGGGATAGAATCCGATTTGGATTTGCAGATGTCTTGAGGACTTTAATGGGCCTCATCATAACCAAATCCTATTGTCTAAATGTAAACCTAACTCTGGTATTTAATCAACAGCAGAATAAGGGGATTTAAAGCGACAGTAATCCCTTTATATTCTGTGCCCACCTAGGCTGGATATCAAAATTACTTTACCAAACATCAAATCTCCTTAACACGCTTCTTAAAATGTTCCAGGCTGGGGAAATCAGTTAATGGATTTTAAATGCTGGATTATAATCTTTAACATTCTCCCACAAAGAAAAGCATCATCACTTCAGACAGTTCTTCCTTTAACTATGGTAGGGAACGAGGCAGTGATGGATAGCCGAGATACACTGCACACTGCACACATCAGTCAGCATTGCTGCCTTCAGATAGCTCCGGGGTGTGACCGAGGCTAAAGGATCTAGGGGTCCAATTTTACACCTACTCCCCCTGGCGTCAAATCTCCACGACCCCCCCCCACTTCACGCTGGGACTGCCGCCCCCCCCCTCACCACCAGTGGGGGAGGGGAGCCGAGCCCAATGTCACACACGTGAGACACATGGTGTCGCTGGCCATCCCTAGCGCCCCTGAGAAGGTGGTGGTGGGCCTTCTTCTTGAACCACTGCAGTCCGTGTGGGGAAGGTGCTCCCCGAGGTAGAGAGTTCCAGGATTCTCTTTCTTTTTTTTAAGGCCTTCCTTAAAGTTTGACTTCAATTTCCTCTTCTCTTGTCAGTTGGACAGCTTTGCACCAGGAGAGGCCCTGAAGGGGCCCAGCAGCAAGGTAAGAGCTGCTGGCCAAGTGTGTGGTACTGGAGTCACATGTAGGCCGGCCCAGGTAGGAGTGGCAGGGCCCCTTCCCTGAGGGACGTTAAGGAACCCAACGAGATCATTTCACAAATTACAGTCCAATTTCACAACTTGCCTGGGTGGAGATTTGAACTCCAGACCTCCAAGTTGCTCATCCAGTACCACAACCACTAGGCTATCTCACTCAGCTGGAGACCTCAAGAGAAATAAGCAATGTTAAAAGGATAAGATCAGAACTGAGAGGTTCTAACTATCAGGAAAGACTGAACAGGCTGGGGCTCTTCTCTAGAAAAAGGAAGACTAAGGGTTGACCTGATAGAGGTCTTTAATATTCTGAAAGGGTTCGATAGGGCAGACGAGGAGAAGATGTTTCCACTTGTGGGCGAGACCAGAACTAGGGGCCATAAATATAAGATCGTCACTAATAAATCCAATAGGGAATTCAGGAGAAACTTCTTTACCCAGAGAGTGGTGAGAATGTGGAACTCGCTAACACAGGGAGTGGTTGAGGCGAAGAGCAGAGATGCATTTAAGGGGAAGCTAGATAAACACATGAGGGAGAAAGGAATAGAAGGATATGCTGATGGGGTGAGATGAAGAGGGGTGGGAGGAGGCTGGTGTGGAGCAGAAACACCGGCACGGACCTGTTGGGCCGAATGGCCTGTTTCTGTGCTGTACACTCGATGTAAGACCACGGGAAGTCACAAGAGTGCGAATGCAGCCTAACTGCCTCAGACTTCTCAGAAAGGCTAAGGATTGGTAAAGTGATACCCAGCTTAAACCAATATGAGCAGTGTCTCGGCAACCTGACACACTGTCCTCCAGGGAGCAGGCGGTGCAATAGCAGGAGAGCGATAGCTGGTCAGATGATTCTCTCCAATGTCTTCCCCCGAATGGCAGACAGCAGAATGTTCTCTCCGTCTTTTATTTAAATTATAAATACTGAAAAATACTTTGACTTGACTGAGTCGGAAGGTCATGGGTTTGAGTCCCACTCCAGTGAGCACATAATCTAGGCTGACATTCCCAGTGCAGTACTGGGGGAATGCTGCACTGTCGGAGGGGCAGTACTGAGGGAGCGCTGCACTGTCGGAGGGTCAGTACTGAGGGAGCGCTGCACTGTCGGAGGGGCAGTACTGAGGGAGTGCTGCACTGTCGGAGGGGCAGTGCTGAGGGAGTGCTGCACTGTCGGAGGGGCAGTACTGAGGGAGTGCTGCACTGTCGGAGGGGCAGTACTGAAGGAGCGCTGCACTGTCGGAGGGTCAGTACTGAGGGAGCGTTGCACTGTTGGAGGGGCAGTACTGGGGGAGCGCCGCACTGTCGGAGGGGCAGTACTGAGGGAGCGCCGCACTGTCGGAGGTGCAGTACTGAGGGAGCGCCGCACTGTCGGAGGGGCAGTACTGAGGGAGCGCTGCACTGTCGGAGGGGCAGTACTGAGGGAGTGCTGCACTGTTGGAGGGGCAGTACTGAGGGAGTGCTGCACTGTCGGAGGGGCAGTACTGAGGGAACGCCGCACTGTCGGAGGGGCGGAGGCCCTGAGGGCAGTACTGAGGGAGCGCTGCACTGTCGGAGGTGCAGTACTGAGGGAGTGCTGCACTGTCGGAGGGGCAGTACTGAGGGAGTGCTGCACTGTTGGAGGGGCAGTACTGAGGGAGTGCTGCACTGTCGGAGGGGCAGTACTGAGGGAACGCCGCACTGTCGGAGGGGCAGTATGAGGGAGTGCTGCACTGTCGGAGGGGCAGTACTGAGGGAGCGCCGCACTGTCGGAGGGGCAGTACTGAGGGAACGCCGCACTGTCGGAGGGGCAGTATTGAGGGAGCGCCGCACTGTCGGAGGTGCCGTCTTTCGGATGAGACTTTAAACCGAGGCCCCCTCTGCTCTCTTGGGTGGATGTAAAAGATCCCACGGCCACTATTTTGATGAAGAGCAGGGGGGAGTTCTCCCTGGTGTCCTGGGGCCAATATTTATCCCTCAACCAACATCACTAAACAGATTATCTGGTCATTATCACATTGCTGTTTGTGGGAGCTTGCTGTGCGCAAATTGGCTGCCGCGTTTCCCACATTACAACAGTGACTACACTTCAAAAAGTACTTCATTGGCTGTGAAGCGCTTTGGGACATCCTGAGGTGGTGAAAGGCGCTGGAGAAATGCCAGTCTGTCTTTCAGGTGCTTTATTTTTTTATAGGAGATGCGCCTGAACACGTCACAGCACGCGATACTCCGCGGCAGATTCTTCCCTAGCCTTTAGCTTGCTTCGGACTTCTCCATCTGACCTTGGCGCTTGCCTTTGCAGCCTGGCGAGCTGCACGTCCCACAGCCAGGATTCGCCCCTCGTTTGTCACTGTTAATATTGAATTTTCTAAACGTCAGTGCGGTACATAAATCAATGGCTTCGCTCTCCCTAGTGTCACGGCCCTGCCTCACTCGCTCCTTCATTTTTTTTTTAATAAGTCCCACTCTCCTTTCACCCATCTTAAAAACAAATGCATTTGTTCCCCTGGCCGGCCGCCATCATTTGTTTAGCCAGGTCATTCGTTGCTCCTGACTGCTTATTCATCAACACCTTCAGACCAAAAATCACCTCTCGCCTCTGTTATTATTGCTCCATCTATCTCCTGCTACAGATCAATGCTGCTTGCCTCCTCCTGCTTCCAGCGGCAAGATGAATTGGGAGGGAAGTCTCTAGCTTTCATTGATTCGTTAATGGATTAATCGCACGGTTGGATCTATCATTAAGCTACATGTATGTAACACGATCCAATACACAAAATATCAAGTGAAATAAAAGTGGCAGTTAAATCTACAATATTTATTCCTATTGGCAAGTGCTCATGAAGATGGAGTGCAGCTGAGCTGCGAAGAATATGCTGATAACACAGTAGCCTGGCCTTGTTCTCGTAAACTCTGCTCACTGCGCAGGGATCGCCGCTGACTTCTCAATGTCCTCAGCATTTCAGGGACTTGGGCCGAAATATTAATCTGCCGCTGTCGACCTTGAATGGTCTGGTCGTCCTCTGAGCCAAGGTTTGAGCTCAAAGGCTGCTTGTCTATGAAATAAAAGCCTGTCCCAATCTCTGGTTAGGCCTCAGCCTGAGTATCATGGCCAATTCTGGGCACCACACGTCAGGAAGGATGTCAAGGCCCCGGAGAGGGTGCGGAGGAGATTTACTAGAATGGTACCAGGGATGAGGGACTTCAGTTATGTGGAGAGACTGGAGAAGCTGGGATTGTTCTCCTTAGAGCAGAGAAGGTTAAAAGAAGATTTGATAGAGGTGTTCAAAATCATGAATGGTTTAGATAGAGTAAATAAGGAGAAACTGTTTCCAGTGGCAGGAGGGTCGGTAACCAGAGGACACAGATTTAAGATAATCGGCAAAAGAACCAGAGGGGAGATGAGGAGAATGTTTTTTATGCAGCGAGTTGTTGTGATCTGGAATGCGCTGCCTGAAAGGGCGGTGGAAGCAGATTCAGTAGTAACTTTCAAAAGGGGAATTGGAAAAATACTTGAAGGGGAAAATTACAGGGCTATGGGGAAAGAGCAGGGGGGAGTGGGACTAATGGGAGAGCTCGACCAAAGAGCCGGCACAGGCACGATGGGCTGAATGGCCTCCTTCTGTGCTGTGAGATTCTGTGACAATAGGCCGGGATTTGTGACCTAATATATTTCCTGTAACAGCTGACTTTTTAATTGGGAGAATTTTTTTTTAACTCTCAATAGTTTGGGCAGCAATGACCGATAGAATTACTCCAGGCAGGCTTCTCGGCCTGCAAAGTGGGGTTCACATACCAGGGGGACACATTAATTGATGAGGACATCGAGGTGTGGCAGGAACAATGGAACCTTTCCACCCAAAGAGCAATTGAGTTGTGGAAGAGGTTTCCCGGGAAAGGACTTTGAGGCGCACAGTATGGATTGGTTTAAGAGGCAATTGGATGTGTTCCTGGAGAGAGAGAAGGGGTTGAGGGTCATGGTAGAGGGGAAGTGGAGGCCATTCAGCCCATCGGACACATGACGAAACCCATGAGTAGGTGGGCTCGCTGGGCCCAATAGCCTTTTCCCACCCAAATGTGTTCATTTATTCCTGGGAATCAACAAGGTGCTCGCAATGTTCAGACTGAATCAAAATGAGAGCGAGCTATCTCTTGTTCATCCACCCTCCCCTCCCTTCGACCCACCATTGGCGGCCGTACCATCAGCCACCTCGTCTCCCAGGCTCGGGAAGTCCCTCCCTAATCCCTTGCTCCTTTCAGGCCCTCCTTAAACGCCACCTCTTTGACCAAGCTATTGGTCCACCTGCTGCTAATATCTCCTTCTTAGGCTCGCCGTCCTCTTTCATCTGAGAAGCACCTTTGGGCATTGTTCTACTTTACAGCAGTTGTTAAAGGCAACTTGTTGTGGAATAAATGACAGCCTTCCCTCCACGCGTTAACTGTGCCATACGCGGATTTGTGAAACACTGAAGGTTCAATGCTTGTTCTCCCTCTGCTTCCAGTCCTTTGATGCTTAGCATCCACCAACAACGCCGCTAGGTCTCCTCGAAAAAGAAAAAGAAAGTCTTGCATTTCTCCAGCGCCTCTCACGACCACCGGATGTCTCAAAGCACTTTACAGCCAATGAAGTACTTTTAATGTAGTCACTGTTGTAATGTGGGAAACGCGGCAGCCAATTTGCGCACAGCAAGCTCCCACAAACAGCAATGTGATAATGACCAGATCATCTGTTTTAGTGATATTGATTGAGGGACAAATATTGGCCCCAGGACAAACTCCCCTGCTCTTCTTCCAAATAGTGCCATGGGATCTTTTACATCCACCTGAGAGAGCAGACAGGGCCTCGGTTTTGTGTCACATCTGAAAGACGGCACCTCCGACATTGCGGCGCTCCCTCAGCACTGCACTGGGATTATGTGCTTAAGTCCCTGGAGTGGGACTTGAACCCACAACCTTCATGACTCAGAGGCGAGTGTGCTACCCACTGAGCCATGGCTGATACACAGCAACAGAATCTACATCTGAGAATCTCCACAGCCATTGCTAAACAGAGACACACTCATCAAGATTCACCACCGCTTCCCTTTCCTCCTCCTCCATCGACACCTTGTGCCTTCTCTGCCCCTTGATGATACCGTGTAGATCGCAGCTCGTCAAAAAGCAACGTATCAGCCTTGGCTCTGGTAGCCAGAGGTGAAAGGTCGTAGTCGTGGCTCTGTGGGTGGCAATCGAGCCCCACTTCAGAGACTTGAGCACAAAACCAGTGCCAGTACGGAGGGATGGTGACCCCCCCCAGGAAGTTGATGGTGGGGGATTCGGTGATGGTAATGCCATTGAACGTCAAGGGGAGGCGGTTCGACTCTCTCTAGTTGGAGATGGTCGTTGCCTGGCACTGGTGTGGCGCGAATGTCACTTGTCTGCCCGAACCTGGATGTTGCTGCATGCGTGTGTGTGGAGTGCTTCATTATCTGAGGAATGCCGAGTGGAGCTGAACACTGTGCAATCACATCTAGCAAGGTGTTGCTAAACTGGGATACTTCACCTTTCAAGATGGCTGTCACGTTGCTATCAAGCTCCTCGCACACCCGTTGCATCTACATCATTTACTCACCCTGAACGGTCTTTTAATTTTACCTTTTATTTGCATCAAATATTGAGAACCAGCCTGGAAGCACGTTGGCCCATTGTCTATCTACAGTGCTGAAACACACAGGATATGTATCGCAATGCCTGGCTGCAGGTTTAATGCGATGATGAGGTAATACAAGCAGACCCTTTCAATCTCATTATATTTTGGACATCAATCTCCCTTAGCACTATTTAGGAAACTCTTTGATTCTATGTACCGCCCTCTGCTAGCCTGCAAATTGATTAATGGATAAAGCCTAGAGATAATTATGAAATGAGATTTCTTTCCTAATGCTTTTGTAATGTTGTTAAAAGGACTATTACAGAACTGGAGCTGACAATTGTTAGTCAATTGAATTCCAAAAAGGTTTTATGTGCTAAAGTACCATTGTTAACAGTGGGGCAATGGCTTGCAATCATAATAATGGCCACACCAACTTCAATCCTCGGTATTTAAGTCTAAAGCACTCTTTAATTCCTTTCTTGGGGAATATCGAGCTTCAGCCGCGAGGCCCCAAAACATCTCGCACTGCACTGCTGGTATTCCACAGATAGGAAGTGTGACAGCGCCGGCCTCAATAACTAGTCAGTGTTGGCTGGACTAGGCCCAAGACAGGCCAAAGCTGAAGTGGCTGCCAATTGTAACTCAAACGCTAGCGAAGGAAGTGGATTGGGGTCAGAATGTGAGCTGCGTGTGTTCATTTGTTGTTGTTGGGTTTTTTTTTACACAAAATTAATCCTCAGAATTCTATCCTCTGCTCTTGTTAAGTGTCGGCTCTGGCTCAGTGGGTCGCACTCTCACCTCCGTGTCAGAAGGTCGTGGGTTGAAGGCACACTCCAGAGACTCGAGCGCGTAATCTAGGCTGACACTCCCAGTGCAGCACTGAGGGAGCGCCGCAGTGTCGGAGGGGCAGCACTGAGGGAGCATTGCACTGTCGGAGGGGCAGTACTGAGGGATCGCCGCACTGTCGGAGGGGCAGTACTGAGGGAGCGCCGCACTGTCGGAGGGGCAGTACTGAGGGAGCGCCGCACTGTCGGAGGGGCAGTACTGAGGGAGCGCCGCACTGTCGGAGGGGCAGTACTGAGGGAGCGCCGCACTGTCGGAGGGGCAGTACTGAGGGAGCGCCGCACTGTCGGAGGGGCAGTACTGAGGGAGCGCCGCACTGTCGGAGGGGCAGTACTGAGGGAGCGCTGCACTGTCGGAGGGGCAGTACTGAGGGAGCGCTGCACTGTCGGAGGGGCAGTACTGAGGGAGCGCCGCACTGTCGGAGGGGCAGTACTGAGGGAGCGCCGCATTGGCGGAGGGGCAGTACTGAGGGAGCACTGCACTGTCGGAGGTGCTGACTTTCGGATGAGACATTAAACTGAGGCCCCGTCTGCCCTCTCAGGTGGATGTAAAAGATCCCACGGCACTATTGGAACAAGAGAAGGGCCTTTCTGTCTGTCTGTCTTTCTTTTCTTTTCTCTCTCTCACCACATTCCCTGTTGGTGAAACTCTGCCTTGGCTCCACGCTGGCCAGATGGTGCATGACTACAATCCAGGTTGACTCCATCTCCAGTTTTCCATCTCTCTCTCTCACTCTACCAATGGAGAATTGCAGTCAGGAAAGGACTCAGTAAATCATTGAATGAAAAATGTACACCAACCGTCCCCAACCAATAACGCATGTTTTAATAGAAAATAATATTTATATAGAATCATGTCACGCCAAGAAAATGCCTCACAGACCTTCACAGACAATGACTCACTTTTGAAGGGCAGTCAGGGTTATGCAGACAAACACAACGGCCAATTTTGCGCACAGCAAGCTCCCGCAAACAGCGGCGAGATGAACGGTCGATTGCTGGTGGTGTTGGTTTAAGGGAGTAAAGTTGGGCAGGACACCGGGAGAACTCCTCTACTCTTCATCAACACAATCATTCACGGTGTCATCCGTGGCTCAGTGGGTCACTCTCTCGCCTCTGAGTCTGAAGGTCATGGATTCAAGCCCCACTCCAGAAACATGAGCCCCATAATCCAGGCCGACACTCCCAGTGCAGGACTGAGGGAGCGCCGCACTGTCGGAGGGGCAGTACTGAGGGAGCGCTGCACTGTTGGAGGGGCAGTACTGAGGGAGCGCTGCACTGTCGGAGGGGCAGTACTGAGGGAGCGCTGCACTGTCGGAGGGGCAGTACTGAGGGAGCGCTGCACTGTCGGAGGGGCAGTACTGAGGGAGTGCTGCACTGTCGGAGGGGGAGTACAGAGGCCCCATCTGCCCTCTCAGGTGGATGTAAAAGATCCCACGGTAATATTGTAAGAAGAGCAGGGAGTTATGCCCAGTGTCTTGGCCAATATTTATCCCTCAACCAACATTATTAAATAAACAGATGCGCAAATTGGCTGCTGCATTTTCCACATTACAACAGTGACTACACTTTATAAAAGTACTTCATTGGCTGTAAAGCACTTTGGGACGTCCTAAGGTCGTGAAAGGTGCTATATAAATGCAAATCTTTCTTTCTTTCTCAGAATGTGGAGTGAGTGTGAAATGAGGACAAATGGGCTTGGACCTGGGGAGGGCTCGTTGACTGAACGAGGGAATAATTATCGGGCGCCCTCTCTCAACATGAACTCCGAAAGGCCGTTCCCCTTACAGTAGAATTTTTATCCTGTAAATTTAACTTTCATTTCGATGTTTTATTTGGGCTTTCCCTGGCCCACAAAGGCTTGTGATTTCCTCAATAAAACTGGAATTAATCTCTGTGAGCGAGCTATGACCCTCGTCTGAATTATAACAGGATGGTTTTGCTAAAAGATCCAATCTGACTGGGTAACGCTCAGACTTGAAGCACGAGGCTTGGCCTCTCAGTGCGATTAAATGCTAATTGCAGACACACATGAAATTTAATCAAGGATTACGATAATTACATTTTGATTGGACAATTGGGCTGTTGCACAAACGAACAATGCGACACTTGTAAAAAGATTTGGGAAATAAACTCCCTGTACAGGCTGTGAACGATGATGTAGGCCGACCCTTGCGTAGCTAACACGACAGGACTGCTGCCACTTTGGCTAAAAGAGCTTGCTGGGCCCAATGGCATGGCTCGTGGCTGCTTGACATGCTACAGGCCTCATATTATTGTGTGCAGAGACTGAGGCCTTCTCCACGTCCAACGCACAGGAGGCGCCCCCCAGGTCACTCGGCAAGGCCTTACGTACGGTGTAAGTGTGGCCCACGCTCAGCCCCGTCACAAACGGACGTTTCAAGTGAGGGCTGAGTGGAGATTTTCCATTGCCACCCACCCCCCGACCTGACCTTCCACTTGGGCCTCTTTGCTCGTCTCCTCCTTGAAGCCTTCGCGTGGGAAAGAATAAAGAATTTCTACGGAATACGAAATGGTGCAGTCGGAGAGTCAGCAGCCCTTTGCAAGCTGCTGGGCCTGACACTGCCAGCTCCATCAACTCCGCAATCTCCCAGTAAGTCAGACACAGGTCGCGCGAGCCATCCAAGTATTAACATGAGATGATCCTGCGCTGTAGATTCCCCAGGTTGGCACCTCGTCTTCAGGTACGCCTGGTGCTGCTCCTGGCATGCTCTTCTACACTCCTCGTCTGGCTTGATGGTAATGGAGGAGTGAGGGATATACCGGGCCATGAGGTTACAAATTGTTGTGCTACACAATTCTCTATCCCCTCAAATCCTACCCCTTTTGCTTGCAGACAAGTCCCTCCCTGTTGCTCCTCAGGCCCAACAAATGGCCACTTAACCGCTTCGAGACCTTTCACGGGAAAACCCCAAATAAGAGCAAGTTGTCCGGTTGACATCACCTGGAGTCTACTGCTCTGAATGACTCAGATAGAGAGGTTTTAAGGAGTGACTCAAAGGAGGAAAGAGAGGTAGCGAGGTTTAGGGAGGGAATTCCAGAGCTTAGGGCCCAGGCAGCAGAAGGCACGGTCACCAATGGTTGAGCGATTAAAATCGGGGATGCTCAAGAGGCCAGAATTGGAGGAGCGCAGAGATCTTGGAGGGTTGTGGGGCTGGAGGAGATTACAGAGATAGGGAGGGACGAGGCCATGGAGGGATTTGAACACAAGGATGAGAATTTTAAAATCGAGGCGTTGCTTAACCAGGAGCCAATGTAGGTCAGTGAGCACAGGGGGTGATGGGTGAACGGGACTTGGTGTGAGTTAGGACATGGGCAGCCGAGTTTTGGATGACCTCATGTTTACGTAGGGTAGAATGTGGGAGGCCAGCCAGGAGTGCGTTGGAATAGTCAAGTCTAGAGGTAACAAAGGCATGGATGAAGGTTTCAGCAGTGGATGAGCTGAGGCAGGGACGGAGTCGACGATGTTGTGGAAGTGGAAGTAGGCGGACTTAGTGATGGAACGTGTATATGGTCGGAAGCTCATCTCGGGGTCAAGTAAGACGGCAAGTTTGCGAACGTTTGGCTCAGCCTCAGACAGTGGCCGGGGAGAGGGATGGATTGATGACTAAGGAACGGAGTTTGTTGTTGGGACCAAGTTCTGGAATTCCCTCCCTAAACCTCTCCGCCTCTCTCTCCTCCTTTAGGACGCTCCTTAAAACCCACCTCTTTGACCAAGCTTTTGGTCACCTGCCCTAACACCTCCTTCTGTGGCTCGGTGTCTGATGACGCCTCCTGGAATGTTTTATTACGTTAAAGGTGCTACGAAAATGCAACTGTCCGTGCTCCTGCTGACCAGCTGATTCTACGATTCACGAGATGGCGCAGGAGACCTCAGCGAGCAATGCATTGCCGATGCAAGGCTTCCCCCTCCTAACTCCACTCGCGCCCTGAAGCACGGGTAGAATCGGCCACATTATTTATTATCCACTTGCACAAAACGGCCTGATCCTTTTTTTGTATTTCATTTGCTCCAATAGTTGATGCTTTGAGGAGCAGCATCACCTGCGCATCGTCGCATTTCCCGAGTGCGATGATTTTAAAATTCAAACAATGGCTTCGCCACGCTAGTGAAAGGTTCTCTGCGGGCATTTCTGCACTCACTTCTTTCTGGTGCCTATAAAACAACGTTTACACGTTAATGGAACCTCATTTTCTCAAAGTACTTTCGCAGCCCTCTGGGCCTAGGAATGAAGTGCTGTCAGTCAGCAGTGAGAGCGCGAGGGTATCAGTCTACAGACACCTGTCATAATTAAACTAATGGCTTTGAAAATTCAGTCTGATGTCGAATTTGTCTTGTACCAGGAGCAGCGCTGATTAAACTGCACCGTTGACAGTTAGTGATGAGCTTTTGGCGACAGTATCTCCATAACTGGATTAGACTGGTTCCTAGCCACGACTTTCCCAGTATCTTATCAGAGACAGTTCCAGCTTTCCAGCTGTTGTCAGCCGTGGCTCAGTGGGCAACACTCTCGCCTCTGAGTCAGAAGGTCGTGGGATGAACCCCCACTCCAGAGACTCGAGCCCCATAATCCAGGCTGACACTCGCAGTGCAGTACTGAGGGAGCTCTGCACTGTCGGGGGGGCGGTACTGAGGGAGCGCCGCACTGTCGGGGGGGCAGTACTGAGGGAGCGCTGCACTGTCGGAGGGGCAGTACTGAGGGAGCGCCGCACTGTCGGAGGGGCAGTACTGAGGGAGCGCTGCACTGTCGGAGGGTCAGTACTGAGGCGCTGCACTGTCAGAGGGGCAGTACTGAGGGAGCACCGCACTGTCGGAGGGGCAGTACTGAGGGAGCACCGCACTGTCGGAGGGGCAGTACTGAGGGAGCACCGCACTGTCGGAGGGGCAGTACTGAGGGAGCACCGCACTGTCGGAGGGGCAGTACTGAGGGAGTGCCGCACTGTCGGAGGGGCAGTACTGAGGGAGGGCTGCACTGTCGGAGGGGCAGTACTGAGGGAGCGCCGCACTGTCGGAGGGGCAGTACTGAGGGAGCACCGCACTGTCGGGGGGGCGGTACTGAGGGAGGGCTGCACTGTCGGAGGGGCAGTACTGAGGGAGGGCTGCACTGTCGGAGGGGCAGTACTGAGGGAGCGCTGCACTGTCGGAGGGGCAGTACTGAGGGAGTGCTGCACTGTCGGAGAGGCAGTACTGAGGGAAAGCCGCACTGTCAGAGGGGCCGTACTGAGTGACTACACTTTAAAAGTACTTCATTGGCTGTAAAGCGCTTTGGGACGTCGTGAGGTGGTGAAAGGCGCTAGAGAGCCACTGACAGAAGGCAGGAACCGTATTAAGTGAGAATCAGCGTGTTCCATCGATCCAATCTATCTCGCTCTGGGACATTGTGCAGGAGGGTTGACTGGCGAGGAACGTTTAAAAATCAGGCCTTAAACGCCCGGTAGTTTTTTTACTCTCCGTGTCATTGAAATGTGAGGCGATATTAACGCTTAAGCATAATAAAAATTCAATTCCGATTCGTTGAGCTCTCTCCCTCTCTGCGCCCGAAATAAATTCTGTCGGAGATCCCGAAAGATTGGCGCGGCAGCAAGTCCATTAAAGGAACGGGCCCCGTTAACAGCTCACGCCCAACAATCTTCATCAGCGATGGCGTGGCTTCTCATCGCCCCTCACACGACACCTTGTAACACAGCGCATTCCCAAAATCGCCTAATACCTAGCGTTCCGGCTAACCAGCGCAACCTCTCTGCTGTTTATTTATTGTCGTGTCCCCACTAAAGCCCTCGACTGTGGTAACAAGAAAAAATAGTTCAGATTTTATACATTTTATCCTGGCTTTTAAAATCAAATGGGGCGATAAATCTTTCAGGAGCGAGTACAGCTGCAAATGGGGAATGTTTATTCAACGGGAACTCACACTGCAATCGCTCGATAAACAGTCCTGACAGGACGATGGAATACCCTGGAACTGAGGCTGCGGCCTAGCCAAGAGAAACAAGCCGGGCCTGGCCTGAAAATAGAGGCGGCTGGCGGAATTCCTCGGCAATTAATGAGCAGCGAACAGATTTGCTGTCTCAGAAATTGTACCTTTCCTGGGCAAGTGTGCCCGCAGTTTAATTGGAGGCTTTGTGAATACAGGGAGACAAAGCTACGCTTTGAAAAATATCCCAAGGTTTCCGTTCAAAAGTCACGGGCACATTTGTTGGCCAATAGTGTGGGGGAGTCCAGAACAAGGGGGCATAGTCTTAAAATTAGAGCCAGGCCGTTCAGGGGTGATGTCAGGAAGCACTTCTTCACACAAAGGGTGGAGGAAATCTGGAACTCTCTCCCTCATAAGACTGTTGAGGCTGGGGGTCAATTGAAAATTCCAAAACTGAGATTGATAGATTTTTGTTGGGTGAGGGTATTAAGGGTTACGGAACCAAGGCGGGTAAATGGAGTTAAGATACAGATCAGCCATGATCTCATTGAATGGCGGAACAGGCTCGAGGGGCTGAATGGCCTCCTCCTGTTCCTATGTTCCAAATTTGGTGGGAGCTGGGATTATGTTCTGTGGGAGAGAAATCCAGTTGTGTAAAGGACTTGAAGAGAAGGAATATCTTGGCACTCCTTCATGAACAGCCAGTTGTTCAATGAGATTGACAGGAAGTGTCCACATGGGTTTCATTGAACATGATTCAATTGTTTAAGGTGGCAGCGTGGGTCAGTGGGGAGCACTCTCGCCCCAGAGTCAGAAGGTCATGGGTTCAAGTCTTGAGAACATAATCCAGGCTGACACTCCCAGTGCCAGTACTGAGGGAGTGCTACACTGTCGGAAGTGCCATCTTTTGGATGAGACATTAATCCGAGGCCCCGTCTGTCCTCTCAGGTGGACGTAAAAGATGCCATGGCACTATTACGAAGAAGAGCAGGGGAGTTCTCCCCGGTGTCTTGGGGCCAAAATTTATCCCTCAACCAACATCACTAAAACAGATTATCTGGTCATCATCACATGGCTTTTTGTGGGATCTTGCTGTGCGCAAATTGGCTGCTGTGTTTCCTACATTATAACTGGCTACACTTCAAAAAGTACTTCACTGGCTGTAAAGCGCTTTGGGACGTCCTGAGTTGGTAAAAGTCAACCTTTGAGTTGCTCTCGGTGTTTGGGATGATCTACTATCACCTGACCTTTCACTCCGCGTGTTTGATATATTTGACACAGGACAGCACAAATGGATCTTGTCTGAGCTCGTTGAAAGTTCCTCAGATTTATTAAATGTTAACGCAAAGGTCAGACACCGAGGTGGAAACTTTAACTGATCGTGACTCTCGCCTGAGTGTCTGAATGTGCTATAATTATGAAGGATGTCATAATGGGCCCAGTCCGCATTCAAAGCCTGTTGCTTGGCAACAGCATTTGGGCTATTAAAATGCTTGAGGCCTGTGCCGGGGTTAGATCCCTTGCCAACGGCAGTTATGCGGGTTGTTGTTGAATTGGTTTGAAATGCCAATCTGACAGTGGGCACCGAAGCCCAGGGGTGAAGGGCCTGAGGTGTTGACGTCTCCTGGTTGGATGACGGAGGGCCCTGCGTCTGGGGAAAGATTTGACCGCCAAACCGAGCAGAGCAGCAGCCGTTCCCACCTTTCCTCATGAGAGGGAACTTAGAGCACAAATCTGCAGCGAGGGGCGAGGAGTGAAGATCTTGGAGTGGGGCTTGAACCCACAACCATCCCCACTCAGAGAGCGAGAGTGCTACCCACTGAGCCATGGCCAACACCTCAAGCTGCTGGTGCTGAATGATGTGGAAGAGACTGTGCAGAGAGGTTGGGGCAGGGGATTCAAGAGAAACTCAACGGGTTATTTTAGTAAAAGAAGTTATTGAAGAGTGTAAGAGAAACAGTACAGGATCGCTTCGATCTTTGCAAACAGATGGTCTACTTTTTCCAATCTTGTCACTAAATAGTCTGAACGGAGAAATAGAATCAGTGATACCCTGGGTGAAGACTCCGTAACATCTTACTGACACATCTGTGACAACACTGTGCTCTGTGCCGGGGTTGCCAACCCTCCTGGATTGGCCTGGAGTCTCCAGGAATTGCAGATTAATCTCCCGGACACCGCGGCGGAAAAACCCGGGAGAATAATCATCGGGGGCATTAAAAACAAATTTCTTTGAACACCTTCGTTTGTTAGTTTTAAAAATAAGAAAGGGCCGTTTGACCGGGCTGGGCGGCTGGAGAGCAGGAGGTCATTCAATGAAACCTCCAGGACTACGGCCAAGCAGAGTTGGCAACCCGACTGACTGGGGAATGCCACAGGCAATTTACTGGTGTCGAAGTATTTAACCAAAGGGCACATTGAAATTATAACTGCATTTACAAAACCAGACAACAACAACAATTAGCATTTATACAGCACCTTTAACGTAGTAAAACGTCCCAAGGCGCTTCACAGGAGCGTAAATCAGACAAAATTTGACACCGAGCCACAGAAGGAGATATTAGGACAGGCGACCAAAAGCTTGGTCAAAGAGGTGGGTTTTAAGGAGCATCTTAAAGGAGGAGAGAGAGGCGGAGAGGTTTAGGGAGGGAATTCCAGAGCTTAGGGCCCAGGCAGCTGAAGGCACGGCCGCCAATGGTGGAGCGATGGAAATCGGAGGATGCGCAAGAGGCCAGAATTAGAGGAGCGCAGATATCTGGGAGGGTTGTAGGGCTGGAGATTACAGAGATAAGGAGGGGCGAGGCCATGGAGGGATTTGAAAACAAGGATGAGAATTTTGAAATTGAGGCGTTGCCGGAGCAGGAGCCAATGTAGGTCAGCGAGCGGTGGGGGAGATGGGTGAAGTTTACGGAGGGTGGGAGACCGGCCAGAAGAGCGTTGGAATAGTCGAGCTCAGAGGTGACGAAGGGACGGATGAGGGTTTCAGCAGCAGATGTCTAAGATCTTTGAGATCGAACAGGATCTTCCCGGAATATTGTTTAGACTACAACTGAAAGCAGACAGAGCAAACACAGGGAGTGAGCATTAATGAGTTGTTGGCGTGAGCTGGCTAAACCAGCAATTGCCCCGTCGAGCAGGAAGTGTGCAATAGCTTTTCATTTGACACATTGAAGTGACGAACATCCAGTGGGCACTTCAATGACTTGGTGAGTCTTTCCAACCAGTGGAAATAAATCTCGGGCCGTGTTTACACAGCCGGGTGCTGCTGCTATCTCTGGCTGCCATGTGTCCGAGAGAGGGAGTCACCCAGCCCAGCTGTCACTGGCTGCAGGACTTGGAATAACTACGATGAGGGCCCCTTCCTCTGCACGAATATAGAAGCTATCGGGAGCAAAGGGATTGATCCCACAGGAACTGATCGATGAAACCGGCCGGCTCAGTCACGCTAGTCAAGAGCTTTCGGCTTCGCCCAGTGACCAGATAAAGGAAGCTCGAAGTTAATCCAGGCCGACACTCCCAGTGCAGTACTGAGGGAGCGCCACACTGTCGGAGGGGCAGTACTGAGGGAGTGCCACACTGTCGGAGGGGCAGTACTGAGGGAGCGCTGCACTGTCGAAGGGGCAGTACTGAGGGAGCACTGCACTGTCGGAGGGGCAGTACTGAGGGAGCGCTGCACTGTCGGAGGGGCAGTACTGAGGGAGTGCTGCACTGTCGGAGGGGCAGTACTGAGGGAGCGCTGCACTGTCGAAGGGGCAGTACTGAGGGAGCACTGCACTGTCGGAGGGGCAGTACTGAGGGAGCGCTGCACTGTCGGAGGGCAGTACTGAGGGAGCGCTGCACTGTCGGAGGGGCAGTACTGAGGGAGTGCCGCACTGTCGGAGGGGCAGTACTGAGGGGGCGCTGCACTGTCGGAGGGGCAGTACTGAGGGAGCGCCGCACTGTCAGGGGGCAGTACTGAGGGAGCACTGCACTGTCGGAGGGGCAGTACTGAGGGAGCGCCGCACTGTCAGGGGGCAGTACTGAGGGAGCGCCGCACAGTCTAAGGGGTAGTACTGATGGAGCGCCGCACTGTCGGAGGGGCAGTACTGAGGGAGCGCTGCACTGTCGGAGGGGCAGTACTGAGGGAGCGCCGCACTGTCGGAGGGGCAGTACTGAGGGAGCGCTGCACTGTCGGAGGGGCAGTACTGAGGGAGCGCCGCACTGTCGGAGGGGCAGTACTGAGGGAGCGCCGTACTGTCAGGGGGCAGTACTGAGGGAGCGCCACACAGTCTAAGGGGTAGTACTGATGGAGCGCTGCACTGTCGGAGGGGCAGTACTGAGGGAGCGCCGCACTGTCGGAGGGGCAGTACTGAGGGAGCGCTGCACTGTCGGAGGGGCAGTACTGAGGGAGCGCCGCACTGTCGGAGGGGCAGTACTGAGGGAGCGCCGCACTGTCAGAGGGGCAGTACTGAGGGAGCGCCGCACTGTCGGAGGGGCAGTACTGAGGGAGCGCCACACTGTCGGAGGGGCAGTACTGAGGGAGTGCTGCACTGTCGGAGGGGCAGTACTGAGGGAGCGCCGCACTGTTGGAGGGGCAGTACTGAGGGAGCGCCGCACTGTCGGAGGGGCAGTACTGAGGGAGCGCTGCACTGTCGGAGGTGCCATCTTTTGGATGAGACGTTAAACCGAGGCCCCGTCTACTCTCTCAAGTGAACGTAAACGATCCCATGGCATTTTTTGAAGAAGAGCAGGGGAGTTCTCCCCGGTGATCTGGCCAAGATTTATCCCTCAACTAACATTAAAATAAACCAGCTTATCTTGTCATTATCTCATTGCTGTTTGTGGGAGCTTGCTGTCTGCAAATTTATTCCCGCGTTTCCTACATTACAACAGTGACTGCACTTCAAAAGTACTTTATTGGCTGTGAATCGCCCTGACGTTGGGAAAGGTGCTTTTGAAATGTAAATTTTTCTTTGCAAGTCTTTTGTTTAAAATTCATGCTCTTTTATGTGGGAGATTTTCACTTTGAAACTCCTTGTCGATGCTCATTCAGTAAGATTGCGCTCACTCGAGAGAGAGCGATCACTCTGCCTAATTCTTCCACAAGGATTTGCAGGGGTTCATTCGAAAGATATTATTTTCTCCGTTTCAGCAGCCAAAGTCCGATTGATTTCGAACTGGAAACCCAGCCAAACTAATTGATCCGTGCATTGACTGATTGCGCTGTGTGCAGTATCAGCTCTTGTGCCTTGTAGTCACACCTTGCAACGAATCAGGAGCTGTATTGCTGTGAAATTGATGGTGTTAAACAAATCCCCCGCCCCCAGTAATAAATTACAGAATTACCTGATAGGGAAAATTAGATGCTTAGGTCCGTGGCATAGATAAATAGAGAGAAAGAACTCGCATTTCACCACCTCAGGACGTCCCAAAACGCTTCACAGCCAATCAAGTACTTTTAATCACTGCTGTAATTTCGGAAACACGGCAGCCAATTTGTGCACAGCAAGAGCCCACAAACATAAGTGAGATAATGACCAGATCATGTGTTTTTAGATATTGGTTGAGGGATAAATATTGGCTAAAAACTCCCCTGCTCTTCTTTCAATAGTGTCGTGTGATCTTTTATGTCCACCTGAGAGGGCAGACGGGGGCCTGTCCCTTTAAGGAACACAGCAAATGGACAAATCCAGATAACTGTAGCTACTTATAAACAGCTGGAGTCAAGCAGAGGACAGGTGAACTGTTCATTTCCAGCTGTGGATCAGTGGATCCACTTTTTAAGATTCTTTTCCATCTGTAACAAAGTGTGACGTGTTGAAGTGTGACACGTGGTTTACGATGTCTGACTGTGACAGAGCCACATCCGATGCAAAATCTGTCAAATTACGATTGGATCCTCACCAGTGTTGCTCAGGTGATGTCAGAGGATGGGCTATTTATCAGGGGCAGGAGCGGAAAGCACAACGCATTATTCCGATGCTAAGACGGAACTGCGCCACTTTAAGACCACACGGCATTGAATCACCACGGCAACAGCCTCGAAGCTCTCGCTATCCAATGTGCAAACTGCAGTGTGAGGTCAATGACCTGGATTCAATAACTCAATGCAAAGCGGCCCAATTTGTAGATGATAGCGAGCTCAGGAGGGGCAGCGGAATCAGACAGTGGAAACTCACAGAGTCAGATGAACAAATTCTGTGAGTGGGCCAAACAGTACAGGATGGAATTTAATGCAGAGCAATACGCTTCTTCGACACAATGCTCAACATGTCCAATCAATCCAGAGCACCGATCAACAAAACCAATAGGATGTTAAAGTACGTAGTCAATGGAGTGAGCACAAGCCGGATGACATTGTGGTGGACCGGTCTCTGGTCAGACCGCACCTTGAGTACTGGGTCCAGTTCTGGTCAGATTGCACCTTGAGCACTGGGTCCAGTTCTGGTCAGATTGCACCTTGAGCACTGGGTCCAGTTCTGGTCAGATTGCACCTTGAGTACTGGGTCCAGTTCTGGTCAGACCGCACCTTGAGTACTGGGTCCAGTTCTGGTCAGACCGCACCTTGAGCACTGGTTCCAGTTCTGGTCAGACCCACCTTGAGTACTGGGTCCAGTTCTGGTCAGACCGCACCTTGAGTACTGGGTCCAGTTCTGGTCAGACCCACCTTGAGTACTGGGTTCAGTTCTGGTCACCGAGACACAAGGAGAGATTCTAGCGCTGGGGACAGACCAGAGCCACGAGTCTGATCCCCAGGGTCAAGAGTCTGAGTTATGGGGAAAGACCCGAGAGACCTGGGGGGAAAAATTCGGTTGATTTGCACCTCCCGTTAGCGCTTTAAGAGGGCGCTAACTGAGCGCAAAGCAACTAGTGCCCGGGCGCGGCCACCGCTAACGCCTCCCGTGAAATACAGTGGGAGGTTAGCGGCGGCGATAACCATTAGCACCCACGGCGCTGCGTCGCCGGCGATGACGTCATCGCCGTGCGCAGCGGCCCGCTTGTGCCCCGGCCGCGATCTTTGGTAGCGCCCCCTGACTTACTGCCGGACGCTATGTCCGACAGGGTCAGGGGGGTCTACCTGCGGCCGGGGCGGCGCAAATTAAAGGGGAGGTGCCGAGAGCCATTTTTGTTGCTGGCCTCCTGCCAGCACCTTCCCCCATTGCTGTCCTCGGCCTCCTGTGCAGCCTCCCCGCGGGGTGCCGGCTGCGCTCCGTGAGCCCGGCAATCCTCTTGAGTGCCGGGCTGTTTTGCCGGCACTTCGATCCCTGGTGTCCCGCTGCGCTAGGCCCCTCCCCTTTAGACCCAATTTTGCTCTCCTGAATTTTTCAGCTGGGGAAGGAAGTGTCTGGGAGGCGATATTATCGAGTTTTATAAGAGCACGAAGGGAATAGAAAGATACATCTGCGATGTTAATTGAAATTGCGAGAGTAAGACGGGGGACACAGGTTCAAACTAGTAAAAGGGAAATGTAGGACTGATATCAGGGCGTTCTTCACACACAAAGAGTGATCAACACTTGGAACAGACTCCCGATAGAGTGGAGGCAAAAACCTTCGACTCAATTAAGAAATGCAATGGGGGAAGCTGTGGACATTTCTGGATGGATGAATTAAGATCGGACGAATGGCCTTCCGCGTTGCGAACAGTCAGACGGGGCCTAGCTTTGACATTCCACCCACCCCCGATACTGCAGCACTCCCTCCGCGTTACGCTGGACTGTCGGCCTAGATTAGGCATTGAAACCCTGACGAAAAGGCCTTTGAACCCACGACCTGTGACACAGAGTTGAGGGGACTCACAAGTGAACTGATGTCAAACTCACAACAGAATGCTGAAGGAAAGCGAGGGGCTGGGGGGAGCCAATCCTATCCTGACGCGTTAACACCATTCCAATTGGGAATGTTGTTTGCTGCTAGTTTAGCGAGGAATGCTCTTTTATCCGACTTATGACGGTTCGTTAAGTTGTCTCCTGGTGCATGACGCACAGTTTCAAAGGAGAGCTTTATCTCAGCCTCGATCAATACTGACACAACGCGTTACCGCTCTTACTCTATCGCTTACGGTGAAATCAGACAGAAACCTTGACGCGACGAATATTGGAAAATAATCAGACTTTGCCCAGGAGCGTTTAATCCTGGAAGAGGCACGGTCACACCTTATCGAAAGTCTTTAAACAACTTTAAATATATACATATAGACCATCAACTGTTTTTGCTTTAGATGCTTGCTGCAAGCGTTGGGATTGGTGAAAGAAATCGCAGCAAAGTTGAGCTATTCGCCTCAGCGAGGCCATTGGCCATCTGAGTCTTGAGCCCCATTGGCTGGCCGGACTGGTCCATGTGGAGTCAAAGGCCAGGAGGTCGAGCAGGCCCAGGCTGTGCGATCACTCCAGGCGATTGGGTGCTTTCGGCCGTGGGTCACCGGTAGCACTCTCGCCTCTGACTCAGAAGGTTGTGGGAATCAAGTGACTTGAGCCCCATAATCCAGGCCGACACTCCCCGGTGCCAGTACTAAGGAAGAGCCGCAATGTCGGGGGGGCAGTACTGAGGGAGCGCCACACTGTCGGAGGGGCGGTACTGAGGGAGCGCCGCACTGTCGGAGGGGCAGTACTGAGGGAGCGCCACACTGTCGGAGGGGCGGTACTGAGGGAGCGCCGCACTGTCGGAGGGGCAGTATTGAGGTAGCGCCGCACTGTCGGAGGGGCGGTACTGAGGGAGCGCTGCACTGTCAGAGGGGCAGTACTGAGGGAGAGCTGCACTGTCGGAGGGTCAGTACTGAGGGAGCGCCGCACTGTCGGAGGGGCGGTACTGAGGGAGCGCCGCACTGTCGGAGGGGCGGTACTGAGGGAGCGCTGCACTGTCAGAGGGGCAGTACTGAGGGAGAGCCACACTGTAGGAGGGACAGTACTGAGGGAGTGCCGCACTGTAGGAGGGGCAGTACTGAGGGAGTGCCGCACTGTAGGAGGGGCAGTACTGAGGGAGTGCCGCACTGTCGGAGTGTCAGTACTGAGGAAGCGCTGCACTGTCGGAAGGGCAGAACTGAGGCAGCGCCGCACTGTCGCAGGGTCAGTACTGAGGGAGCGCTGCACTGTCGGAGGGGCAGTACTGAGGGAGCGCCGCACTGTCGGAGGGTCAGTACTGAGGAAGCACTGCACTGTCGGAGGGGCAGTACTGTGGGAGCGCCGCACTGACGGGCATTACTGAGGGAGCGCCGCGCTGTTGGAGGGGCAGTATGGAGGGAGTGCCGCGCATCAGAGGGGCAGTACTAAAGGAGCGCTGCACTGTCGGAGGGGCAGTACTGAGGGAGTGCCGCACTGTCGGAGGGGCAGTACTGAGGGAGCGCCGCACTGTCGGAGGGGCAGTACTGAGGGAGCGCCGCACTGTCGGAGGGGCAGTACTGAGGGAGCGCCGCACTGTCAGAGGGGCAGTACTAAGGGAGCGCCACACTTTCAGAGGGTCAGTACTGAGGGAGCGCTGCACTGTCGGAGGGGCAGTACTGAGGGAGCGCCGCACTGTCAGAGGGGCAGTACTGAGGGAGCGCCGCACTGTCGGAGGGGCAGTCCTGAGGGAGCGCCGCTCTGTCGGAGGGGCAGTACTGAGGGAGTGCTGCACTGTTGAAGGGGGAGTATTGAGGGAGCGCTGTACTGTTGGAGGTGCCGTCTTTCAAATGAGACCTAAAACCCAGGCCCTCTCAGGTGGATGTAAAAGATCCCACGGCCACTATTGGAAGAGGAGCAGGGGAGTTCTCCCCGCTGTCCTGGGGCCAATATTTATCCCTCAACCAACATCACTAAAACAGATTATCTGGTCATTATCACATTGCTGTTTGTGGGAGCTTGCTGTGTGTAAATTGGCTGCCATGTTTCCTACATTACAACAGTGACTACACTCCAAAAAGTACTTCATTGTTTGTTAAGAGCTTTGTGAGATCCTGAGGTGGTGAAAGGCGCTATAGAAATGCAAGTCTTTCTTTTGTTTTAGTTATCGAATACTTGTCAGGTCAAGGTGACCGCTCTCTAGCAGAGAGGAGATATAGATTGGTGTCAATGACGCTAGGGTGTAAATTTTGGGTCAAGGTGCACTCACAGATGAAAGTCTTTCTCTGAATTCAAGGAACGTCGTTGTCGGAGTCTCGGAGACTACATTATATTCCAGCTGCTGGAAGGTCACACGGGACATAGTGCGGAATTCCTGGAGCTTCGAGATAGGTGCTAAGTGTAGGTTGGGCAGGGTGGGGAAAGATGTGAGCAGTTTAGTTCCTAGGACCTGGCTGCACTTCAGGAAGAAATTTAATGACCTTCCCAGGACTGCCAAGGTAAGACTCCTCTTCACATCTCTCTCTCTCTATACAGCCCTGCCCCAGCAGTAGCAATCCTTCCCTCCCCCCCGCCCCTCCCCATCCCCGCTTCCCAAGCCTCTCCTCCAATCTCAACAGGACACTTCCCTTCGCAAGCACGTACTTAACACCTGCTGCAGCCCTCGCAATGACTGCCCTGCCCTGTCCACATCTGCTGCTTCACCCTCTCAGCATGCACAGCAGGACTCCAGTTGAAACAATCGATCTACACAAACATAATGCAGTCCTTTGATCATCTTGTAAATGTAGAGACCCAGTTCTTTGAGCCTATCTTGGTAACTAAGATGCTTTATGCTGGGAATGAATCTAGTGGCCCTCCTCTGCACCCTTTCCAAAGCCTCAAAATCATCCACCATGTGTGGAGACCAAAACTGGACACAGTATTCTAACTGAGGCCCAACCAAGGTCTTGTACAAGGACAAATCAGTGTGCTTCGGACATGCAGCATTGGCGACGGTGAGGCTGGAGGCTCCACACAGCTGGATGTTTACACATTATCCCTTCCTTTTCTCTTTCCACTTAACTTTCATGGCACCCTGGGGCGGCACTGCGTAGCCCATCATCGACTAACTGCTTACCCTCGCCATTACACACAAATCCTTGTCCAACTGCATTGTTCCTAGGGTCCTACAGCTCGTTCGAGGCAGTGCAACTAGACTGCAGTGTTACTGGGGTAGTGCGCTACCGTACAGTGTTACTGGGATACTAGCGTACAATATTGCTTGCTTTGGGAGAACTGTATTCCTAGCCCTGCAGCGGGGATCCCTGATGTCCGCTACAATCACCTTGACGATGATAATGTCCCCAAAAATAATTCTGCCCTTTCATTTGCCGGGAATGTAGCTTTGATTTAATTCCGCTGTCACGATACCAAATGACCTGTCCGCACCCAAATGAGTTCAAGAAGATTTATATTTGGCAACCTTTGCGAAGGAGAGGTTTGATCTTAATGCTCCTTTGCACGTATTATTCATTATTCTATTTGAAGGGTCATTCAGTACTTGTATTCACTCGGGTAATTCCTTTTCTATGAGGCTGTCTGACAGCAACTAATCCATAAATGCCTACTCCATTCACCTTTATGTGGGGAAGAGAGAAGCACTTCAGTGAAATCAATCACCTCAAATCATCAACCTAGATATTGGCATTAAGCCCCTTTCCCATTCTCTATCGGGAAATAGGACGCTGAAAGATAAGACTTCAATGTCTCCATAACCTTTGATTTGAAGATTGATTACTGATGACATCTTGACTTGTCCTAAGCAAAGATAATGACATTTCACGTCGTGCCTGCAGAAGTGATGTGTCTATCAGGCTTCCCGCCCAGGTTCAGGAGGCACCTACTCCGTTTAGATTGCTTTGAAAGGGATCAGGACGAGATGAGGCAGGGATGTCCTTGGAAAGTCGATTGATGGTCAAGTGCTGGTGTGTGCGTTGAGCCGGAGCAGGCGAGGAACGGACGATCGCTCTGCCTTCAGGATGTGTGCTTGACGTGGTGAGGCCTCGGCACTTTGAGGATCTGCCACAGAGGTGGCCGGCGCTCTGTCTGTAAAAAATAATATTTCCCCATCTCATTTTACAGGATGAGCAGCAATGTTTCTGCCCCTCCCCCCACCCCCCCCCAAAGACCTTTGCACACGATCGGATGGGGTCTAACAGGCAGCCCCTGTGTCAAGCGTTCAAAGAGTGCGAATGGCGGGTAACGCAGTTTCTATGCAGTTACAATTTACCCGACTGCTTCCCGGTTTTGCTCTCAGTGTCCTGGAGATTAATCTTCAATTCCTGGAGACTCCGGGCCTATCCTGGAGGACTGGCGACCCCAGCGTCCCGGCAGGACCAGCCGAGGAGGGGAGGGGGCGGGGGAACTTTGAGAAAACAAGAAGCCTTCTAGCCGCCCCAGATCCACAACATCATCAGCAGGAGGGGAAGCGGAAAGCCTCGGCCTGGATGTCAGTAAACAGCAGAATATTCTACACTGCGTCTTCAAAACATTCTTTATTTTCAAATGGGAGACGCTTCATTGATTGGAGTTCACTAATATTTAAATCTTAATAATGTGCACGGGCTGTGGAAGGAGATTCAATGACAGGGAAATATATCGGCCGATCCTTCATCATCCTTGGGTTAAGATCCTGGACCCCCCTCCCTAACAGCACTGTGGGAGCACCTTCACCACACGGACTGCAGCCGTTCAAGAAGGCGGCTCATCACCACCTTCTCAAGGGCAACTAGGGATGGGCAATAAATGCTGGCCTTGCCAGCGACGCCCGCAAGAATTCCTGAGAATGAATAAGAATAAAATCTATTCACCAGCACAGACCGAGTTAAAACAAAGCTAATGTGAGGTGCAGCCAGTGCAGTCTCCTGACTCTGGGCCATGTTTTACATCTGGCCCTTGGTTTTATCAGCAACTGGAGTTATCCTGCTGGGAGGGAATGTAAACAGGCCAGTTTAGATGGTAGGTGGAATAAAAGAACTGGCAAGAGACCAGGTGTTGTCATATGAACCAGGATATATCCCCTTGTACAATGTGATATTTGAGAAACAGTCCTCCCATTTAATTACACCCCGCACCAAGCACTGCTGCTGTTAGCCGACAATCACCAGTAGACCCAGAATCACCGGTAGGCCCAGAGTCACTGGTAGACCCAGAATCACCGGTAGACCCAGAATCACCGGTAGGCCCAGAGTCACTGGTAGGCCTAGAATCACCGGTAGACCGAGAATCACCGGTAGGCCGAGAATCACCGGTAGGCCCAGAGTCACCGGTAGACCCAGAATCACCGGTAGGCCCAGAGTCACTGGTAGACCCAGAATCACCAGTAGACCCAGAATCACCGGTAGGCCCAGAGTCACCGGTAGGCCTAGAATCACCGGTAGACCCAGAGTCACCGGTAGACCCAGAATCACCGGTAGACTCAGAATCACCGGTAGACCCAGAATCACCGGTAGGCCCAGAGTCACCGGTAGACCCAGAATCACCGGTAGGCCGAGAATCACCGGTAGACCCAGAGTCACCGGTAGACCCAGAATCACCGGTAGACCCAGAGCCACCGGTAGGCCCAGAATCACCGGTAGGCCCAGAGTCACCGGTAGACCCAGAGTCACCGGTAGACCCAGAGTCACCGGTAGACCCGGAGTCACCGGTAGGCCCGGAGTCACCGGTAGACCCAGAGTCACCGGTAGACCCAGAGCCACCGGTAGGCCCAAAATCACCGGTAGGCCCGGAGTCACCGGTAAACCCAGAGTCACCGGTAGACCCGGAGTCACCGGTAGACCCAGAATCACCGGTAGGCCCAGAGTCACCGGTAGACCCGGAGTCACCGGTAGACCCAGAGTCACCGGTAGACCCAGAGTCACCGGTAGGCCCAGAATCACCGGTAGACCCAGAGTCACCGGTAGACCCAGAGTCACCGGTAGGTCCAGAGTCACCGGTAGGCCCAGAATCACCGGTAGGCCCAGAGTCACCGGTAGACCCAGAGTCACCGGTAGACCCAGAGTCACCGGTAGGCCCAGAGTCACCGGTAGGCCCAGAATCACCGGTAGGCCCAGAGTCACCGGTAGGCCCAGAATCACCGGTAGACCCAGAGTCACCGGTAGACCCAGAGTCACCGGTAGGCCCAGAATCACCGGTAGGCCCAGAATCACCGGTAGGCCCAGAATCACCGGTAGACCCAGAGTCACCGGTAGGCCGAGAATCATTGTCAGAAGCACAGAAACAGTTAACAGATGAAGCCGGATAGATTTGATCAATTATTTAAAATGACTGCTCCTTCAGATTTGTAACAAGTAGTTTTTTATGTCATTCCTTGTGACAGGTTTGGGTTCCCGACAGAAATCCATCCTGGCAGATTTATACGTGAGTCTGTTTGCTGTACAGTCACTGCTGCTAAATGTCTGGTAAGAGCTGCTCGAAGGGTACTGTCCGCCAGTGTTTCCGCTGCCTGACATGTGCGCTGATTCATTGACAACTTAAAGAGATTGATTCGGCCTGTCGAGGGGGTGCTGTAGCCAACACAGAATGCGTTTCACCTGTTAGCAGCTCAGTCACATTCTGGGGCAATGGCATGTCAGGCACAGGAGAGTCTCCACACGCTGTCTGCCCGAAAACGCAACAAAACGTGAGATTAATAATCACCTCAGACACAAAGACAAATATTTCCAGGTGTGAAGCCTCATTTCCGTGTGCACTTATCCATTCTGCTCAAACGCCCCTTCGGTACTCTGAGCCATGGATAGAAACAGAAACATCGAAAAATAGGAGCAGGAGTCGGCCATTCGGCCCTTCGAGCCTGCTCCACCATTCAATATGATCATGGTTGATCCTCTATCTCAATACCATATTCCCACTCTCTCCCCATACCCCTTGACGCCTTTTGCGTCTAGAAATCTATCTATCTCCTTCTTAAATATATTCAGTAACTTGGCCTCCACAGCCTTCTGTGGTAGAGAATTCCACAGGTTCACCACCCTCTGAGTGAAGAAATTTCTCCTCATCTCCGTCCTAAATGTCCTACTCCTGTATCCTGAGACTGTGACTCCTCGTTCTAGACCCCCCAGCCAGGGGAAACATCCTCCCTGCATCCAGTCTGTCTAGCCCTGTCAGAATGTGGGCAGCACTCTCGCCTCTGAGTCAGAAGGTCGTGGGTTCAAGTCCCACTCCAGAGACTTGAGCCCCATAATCCAGGCCGACACCCCCAGTGCAGTGTTGAGGGAGCACTGCACTGTCGGAGGGTCAGTACTGAGGGAGTGCCGCACTGTCGGAGGGTCAGTACTGAGGGAGTGCCGCACTGTCGGAAGGGCAGTACTAAGGGAGCGCTGCACTGTCGGAGGGGCAGTACTGAGGGAGCGCTGCACTGTCAGAGGGGCAGTACTGAGGGAGCGCTGCACTGTCGGAGGGGCAGTACTGAGGGAGCGCTGCACTGTCGGAGGGGCAGTACTGAGGGAGCGCTGCACTGTCGGAGGGGCAGTACTGAGGGAGCGTTGCACTGTCGGAGGGGCAGTACTGAGGGAGCGCCGCACTGTCGGAGGGGCAGTACTGAGGGAGCGCTGCACTGTCGGAGGGGCAGTACTGAGGGAGCGCTGCACTGTCGGAGGGGCAGTACTGAGGGAGCGCTGCACTGTCGGAGGGGCAGTACTGAGGGAGTGCTGCACTGTCGGAGGGTCAGTACTGAGGGAACGCTGCACTGTCGGAGGGGCAGTACTGAGGGAGCGCTGCACTGTCAGAGGGGCAGTACTGAGGGAGCGCTGCACATCTCAGGTGAACAGAAAAGATCCCACGGCACTATTTCGAAGAAGACCAGGGGAGTTTGTCTGCGGATCTCTCCCATCAAAGCCCATCTCTCTAGTCTCGGTCTCAATGGTCATCTCTTGATCCTCGATGAATAAATACATCAGGCCTCACTATCAAGGCCTGATGGCCATTTGCTGAGACTGGACGTGACTGATAAGCCCACAAGCTGAAGAGTAAATCTCAACGCGTAGCACAAATCAAAGCTGCCGAGACGAGTGGATGTAGAGTGACAGGACTTCTGCGCAGCAAATGTAAATTTACTCAACGCAAACATTCGGCTTTCCTTTGATGTCCTGATTTCCACCTCTTCCCTCTGAAGTAACACAGCACCTGCTGATGTCAATTCTTATCTCAGCGATCCTGAAGCCTGTGATTGGTTAATTCCTTAGAAGAGGGACGAAGGTTATTTCTCATCCTTTGAGACTTGGGCTGTCAGTCTTCACGTTGAATTCCCGCCTGCGGTTTTTTCAAACTCAATCCCCACTTTTCACCTGAATTCTTCCTTTAAAACGAGCGTGAGAATTAATTGTCACTAAATGTTCATGAACAGCGAATGGCTGATAATGCAAAGACCTACATGATCTTCCACTCAAGGTGCTATTTTGTCTAAAAGGAAAGAATTTGCGTTTCTCCAGCGCCTTTCACAACCTCAGGACAACCCAAAGCGCTTTACAGCCAATGAAGTACTTTTGAAGTGTGGTCACTGTTGTAATGTGGGAAACACAGCAGCCAATTTACACACAGCAAGATCCCACAAACAGCAATGTGATAATGACC
>CM059441.1:78349319-78404492 GCA_030390025.1 Squalus acanthias | reverse complement strand
CCTTCTCGAGGGCAGCTAGGGATGGGCAATAAATGCCGGCCTTGACAACGACGCCCACATCCCGAGAATGAATTTTAAAAAATGACAATCAGGCAGGGTGTAAATGGTCAGTCCATTGGATTAGCCTAACTTGGCATGTAGGGGTAAAATGACCTTTGCCTACGCACGCACTTCCTGTTCGTCACGTTAGAAATGTCTCACACCGTCTGACACACATTCCTGAGTCACGAGCTTAAAAATAAAAGTATAGAGAAACAAGTGGCCATTTCCGATGTCCGAACAAACTCTCTCCACAAACCCCACAGTACCAGAGCCACATTGTCTGCAGGCTCTCTAGCTCAAAGTATTGGCCGTGGCTCTGCGGGCTCGCACTCTCCCCTCTGAGCCAGAAGATCGAGGGCTCAGGCTCAGGCTCAGGCCCCACTCCAGAGACTCCAGCACATCGCTCTTGAAATGGAGCCTGAGCTCACTTCAGGCGACTGCCAGGGCCGCCTAAATAAAGCCCCTGACCGAGTGACCGCTTGACCGAACGCCCGTGCGGATTGGGCGTGGGCCTCTGACCGGCTAAATTGGTCATCGCTGCGTCCGTTTCAGGCTCAGAAAACGAGGCGGGACGATGTTAAATTGATACCCCATCATCATTTACTTGGTACAGCGTTGCTGACCTTATAAATCAGCAAATCCTGGGATAGTGCGGAAAGCCCTGGGGAGGCTCCCAGTTGAGTACAAAAGTTCCTGCCTCGACTTTGTGCCAATCACTTTCCGAGCATCACACTGGAAAGGTCACACTTTGGTCTCGACGCACAATTGATCCTTAAAGGAAGAGAAAGAAAACCAGCTCTCGATCCGCAGCCTGAAATTTACAGTTGCATTTGCCCCCGATTGACCTCTTGACTTTACAAGTTTATTTGGATCTTCCTATGTCTCCGCAGGGAGTGTCTGAGCAGTGGTCTTAAAGGGACAGGCCAGGTTAGCACCAAAACATGGCACCACATTGAAAAGAAAAGAAAGAAAGGCTTGCATTTATATAGCGCCTTTCACCACCCCAGGCCGTGAAAGCTGTGACTCAGTGGGTCGTGCTCTCGCCTCGAGTCAGAATGTTGTGGATTCAAGTCCCACTCTAGAGACTCGAGCCCTATAATCCAGTGCTGAGGGAGTGCTGCACTGTCGGAGGTGCCGTCTTTCGGATGAAACGTTAAACTGAGACTCCCGTCTGCCCCCTCAGGTGGATGTAAAAGATCCCACGGCCACTATTTCGAAGAAGAGCAGGGGGAGTTCTCCCCTGTGTCCTGGCCAATATTCATCCCTCCACCAACACCGCCCAAAACTGACCAAGTGCTCGTTGATCCCACTGCAGCTTGTGGGATCTTGCTGTGCACAAGTTGGGTGCGGTGTTTGTCGACTGCACTTCAAAAGTAATTTGTTGTCTGTGAAGCACCTTGGGATGGCCTGAGGATCAGAAAGGTGCATTGTAAGTGCAAGTTCTTTTCGTCCTTCTGCACTAATCTATTTCTAGCCTTGCTTTATAAGAAAGCTGGGGAGATAACAGCGACAGTGCATATTTTACCTCCCGCCACTCTGCGGTACACTGGCTGCGTGCAAGGCCCCTTCCCCTCCCCCCGCCGATGCGGGCCCACACTAAATTTACTCCACGATGTTCGCTGAACAGACCCCACCGCTCAACGGTAACCCTTTGAGTGTCTTCCCACAGAACGTGAAGACTCCTGTTGGGCAGGGAGGATGGGAGCTGTCGGTTGGAGCGCTTGAAGGGTTAAAACAAAAGGGAACACAAGAGCGGGAACCAAAGCAAGGTCTGGCAAGGAAGGAGGGTGGATGAGGCCTTGTCAGCTCACGGGAGATACCCCACAGTGTGCATCTGAACTCTCTCTCCCGAAGGGCTGTGGAAGCTGGGGGTCAATTGAAATGTTTCAAGACTGAGATCGATGGCTTTCTGTTGGGTAAGGGTATCGAAGGATATGGGACAAAGGTGGGTAAAAGGGGTTGCGGTAGACTTGGTTAGACCACACCTGGAGTACTGTGAGCAGTTCTGGGCACCACACCTTAGGAAGGATATGTTGGCTTTGGATGGAGTGCAGAATAATACCCAGACTCCAAGGGTTAAATTATGAGGAGAGATTACACAAACTAGGGTTGTATTCCCTGGAATTTACAAAGTTAAGGGGTGATCTAATCGAAGTTTTTAAGATATTAAGGGGAACAGATAGGGTCGATAGAGAGAAACTATTTCCGCTGGTTGGGGATTCTAGGACTAGGGGGCATTGTCTAAAAATTAGAGCCAGACCTTTCAGGAGTGAAATTAGGAAACACTTCTACACACAAAGGGTGGTAGAGGTTTGGAACTCTCTTCCGCAAACGGCAATTGATGCTGGGCCAATTGTTAATTTTAAATCTGAGATCGATAGATTTTTGTTAACCGAAGGTATTAAGGGATATGTGCCAAAGATGGGTATATGGAGTTAGATCACAGATCAGCCATGATCTCATTGACTGGCAGAACAGACTCGAGGGGCTGAATGGCCTCCTCCTGTTACTGTGTAACTGGCTCGAGGGGCTGAATGGCCTCCTCCTGTTCCTGTGTAACAGGCTCGAGGGGCTGAATGACCTCCTCCTGTTCCTGTGTAACAGGCTCGAGGGGCTGAATGGCCTCCTCCTGTTACTGTGTAACTGGCTCGAGGGGCTGAATGGCCTCCTCCTGTTCCTGTGTAACAGGCTCGAGGGGCTGAATGACCTCCTCCTGTTCCTGTGTAACAGGCTCGAGGGGCTGAATGGCCTCCTCCTGTTCCTGTGTAACAGACTCGAGGGGCTGAATGGCCTCCTCCTGTTCCTGTGTAACAGACTCGAGGGGCTGAATGGTCTCCTCCTGTTCCTGTGTAACAGGCTCGAGGGGCTGAATGGCCTCCTCCTGTTCCTGTGTAACAGACTCGAGGGGCTGAATGGCCTCCTCCTGTTCCTGTGTAACAGGCTCGAGGGGCTGAATGGCCTCCTCCTGTTCCTGTGTAACAGGCTCGAGGGGCTGAATGGCCTCCTCCTGTTCCTGTGTAACAGACTCGAGGGGCTGAATGGCCTCCTCCTGTTCCTGTGTAATATTTTAAAGAGCCGGCATAGACTCGCTGGGCCGAGTGGCCTCTTTCTGTGCTCTGAGATGCAATGATTCTTCCTGGTGATCTCTTGACCTGAAGTAGCACTGGCTGGCGTCCTTAAACTAAATATAAGAAGTTACAGAACATGATCTGTTGTTCATAACCGTCTGTGATCTGTCAGGGTTACGGATCAGCCAGAAGAAAGCATATTAGGGTTTCTGTACCATGAAGATCCACTTTATAAAATGCACTCAGCTTGCGTGTTGCTGCAGGATTAAATTTAAAAATACAAGGACGATGGAGGCAAGATCATCAATCACTTCATCACCCACAGTTGCGATAAAAGCTACATAAAGGAAAAAAAAATACTTTTATAACTTGCCCAAGTATCTGTTATGGGGGAATTGGACTCATAAATCAAAGTGTCCTGTCACAACCAATACCGCTACCGAAAGCTGCGGATTTTACCATTACTCTTCCCTGCTCAGAAAGGTAATTTCCCAAATGTCAAAGGAACAAACATCTTGTCTGATTCCTTGACCTTATAAGTACAGGAAGAGCGCATTTCATTAAACTGACACGATGGAATCGTCTGCGTGTTAACTTTAAGGGTCTGATCAGGAGGTAAATTACAATTTATTTATTATTCTCTTCTCCCGGATCCAGTTATTTTATCCTCTTTCCCATAAGCTACAAGGGCATCAGGCGCAAAGATGACGAGAAAAAAGTCCATGCAAATTTGAGTTCAGAGGTCACAAGTATGTCTGGTGGCCGGTGCAGTGGCTGAGAGCTGGGTCTGAGAGCGAGAGAGACTCGCATCACTAGCACTAATGTTAGTCCCACGACACTGCAAATTTGCTGATTTGACGGAAATTATGCAGGTAGGGAGGTGAAGGGCATAAAAGTACTGAAACACACACCACCGCTGCCTACTCTAATCTGGCTGTAGAATAATTAGCCGCACAAATCACTTCAGGGTCGATCCTTGCTGGTGACAATCTCTGCTCAGGCTGAACGTGTCTTAGGGTTGCAACATTTCCAATCGTGGATTCAGCAAGTCTGCTGCAAGGCTATAAATCACCGCTGCGTTCTCCTGTACTATTCCTGGAAACTCTTTTAGGAAGTGACGCTTCAGTTATACAGAGCCTTGGTCAGAGCCCATCTGCAGTAACTGCGCTCAGGTCTGGGCGCCACACCTCAGCAAGGGTATACTGGCCTTGGAGGGGTGCAGCGCAGATTCAGCAGCACCTCCCAAACCCACGACCTCCACCACCTAGAAGAACAAGGTACATGGGAACACCACCACCTCCGAGTTCCCCTCCAGGTCACACACCATCCTGACTTGGAAATATATCGGCCATTCCTTCATCATCGCTGGGTCAAAATCCTGGAACTCGCTCCCTAACAGCACTGTGGGAGCACCTTCACCACACGGACTGCAGCGGTTCAAGAAGAGAGAGTTGGACTGACCCAATCTAATTCGCTTAAACTGCATCTTCTACCCCTTAAACTTAGAGTTTAGCTATACGCCAGGTGTACTGTTTCTAAGCTTAACTGGCTTCCCCACACTGTGTCACCGAGCAGGTAATGCTGAACAAAATGAACAAGGATGCTTAAGGGAATACAAGGGAATTCTCAGATTACAGATTAAATCCAAAAGAGCAAAAGTAGAGTTTCTGGCCATTTACTTGGATGTGTCTTTTTTGAATTCATTCTCGGGATGTGGGCGTCGCTGGCAAGGCCGGCATTTATTGCCCATCCCTCGTTGCCCCTTGAGAAGATGGTTTGATACAAGTGAGTGGCTCGCTTGGCCACTTCAAAGGCCAGTTGAGAATCAACCACTCTCGTGTGGGACTGGAGTCCCGTAAGGACGGCACTTTTCCATCTCTAAAGGCCATTGGTTGGGTTTTTGCAACAGTCCGACAGCGTCATGCTCACGTTTACTGATCCCAGCTTTTTATTCCCCAGATTTTTTAAGACTGAATTCAAACTGCTGTGGTGTGATTTGAAATCCCGTTCTAACTGAATCTATTAGTCCGAGGGTCTCTGGATTATTAGTCCAGTAACATAACTGCTAGGCTATCGTACTCTTGTACCAAACGGGCTGTTTATTATTTTGTTGGGATTTGATTCAGCTCTCGGGCCAGTTAGTCCTGATTCTATCTATCAGCGCAGTCTGTAATACTGATGTGCGCACTGTGTGATTAATTGAGTGCTAGGTGCCTATTGACAGATAACTTCCAGTCACTTACCGAGACCTCCTTATCGTTTGGAATACTGCCTCGCTCCTGGCCTTGGGTGAGCAAAACTACTCTTTGAACAAGATTTCAACCAGTGCTTTTTTTACCCTCTCTACATAATTAATTGCGGGAAATATAATGAATAAACCATTAGCTCACTCCAGGTACAGAAACTATTTGCTCTCTTTCATTCTCGGGGTGTGGGCGTCGCTGGCAAGGCCAGCATTTATTGCCCATCCCTAATTGCCCTTGAGAAGGTGGTGGTGAGCCTCCTTCTTGAACCGCTGCAGTCCGTGTGGTGAAGGTACTCCCACAGTGCTGTTAGGGAGGGAGTTCCAGGAATTTGACCCAGCGACGATGAAGGATCGGCGATAAATTTCCAAGTCAGGATGGTGTGTGACTTGGAGGGGAACTTGGAGGTGGTGGTGTTCCCATGCGCCTGCTGCCCTTGTCCTTCTAGGTGGTAGAGGTCGCGGGTTTGGGAGGTGCTGCCGAAGAAGCCTTGGCGAGTTGCTGCAGTGCATCTTGTAGATGGTACACACTGCAGCCACGGTGCGCCGGTGGTGGAGGGAGTGAATGTTTAAGGTGGTGGATGGGGTGCCAATCAAGCGGGCTGCTTTGTCCTAGATGGTGTCGAGCTTCTTGAGTGTTGTTGGAGCTGCACTCATCCAGGCAAGTGGAGAGGATTCCATCACACTCCTGACTTGTGCCTTGTAGACGGTGGAAAGGCTTTGGGGAGTCAGGAGGTGAGACACTCTCCGCAGAATACCCAGCCTCTGACCTGCTCTTGTTGCCACAGTATTTATGTGGCTGGTCCAGTTGAGTTTCTGGTCAATGGTGACCCCCCAGGATATTGATGGTGGAGGGGGAGATGGCAGCCATTAGCAATTTAAAACAGAGAAGCATTTCAGTTTAAATCGCAAAGAGTAACTCGAGCTTTCAGCAACATCAGGGGGCAATTAACCAATTGTTCCAGCAGCCTCTTCCTTCTTTCAGTGGATTGCAGTACAGCGGATTACTGAACTCAGGAGTTTACAATTTACCGTTCAATATAGTGCAGGATAGCAATCTCAGCTGACACACAGACTATTGAATGTGTTGCAGGTTCTATCTTCTCTCAGGTAGTGAGAAGTTCTGGCTCTCTAGTTATTGCTACGATAAACCTTCTTGGCAAGGCGACAGATGGCATAACTTTCTCTCAGCCCATTTCAAATTCAATGAGGAAATTAAGCTGTAAATTAAAGATAGATCTTGTGTTAAATAAGGTGGCAACACATCGCAGTGAAAGGTGCTAATTCCCTTTATGTCCTTTCTCAATTTAACTAGACGTATTGTTCATAAATTACAGAGCAGAACTGATTAAATGGTGTTTCTGTATCTTCGCATTCTTCCCTTGGAGAATGGTGTGAAGCAGTGGGAGGATTTCACCGGCTGATTAACAGTCTGATAGGCTGCGGCTTCAACGCTCCTTCCATGGCCGCGACTGTCTTTATACCAGCCGAGAGGGCGGGAGGGGTTTATGGGCTCCACGTAACCCATACGGTGGAGGAGGGGGCCGCCCACACCCACCGGGCGCGAGGATCCCGCCCAATGTTAACCCGGAATTCTGAGCCGGAGCTTCGGTCTCCACTCGCCGGGACTGTCTGGAGCGGGGATCGAGCCCCTGACCGTCTGACTCGCAGGCGGGAACGCCAAAGGCTGATTAAGTAAAACAACAACAACAACTTGTATTTATACAGCGCATTTAACGTAATAAAACGTCCCAAGGCGCTTCACAGGAGCATAAATCAGACAAAATCAGACACCGAGCCACACAAGGGGATATTAGGACAGGCGACCAAAAGCTTGGTCAAAGAGGTCGGTTTGAAGGAGCGTCTTAAAAGAGGAGAGCGAGGCGGAGAGGTTTAGGGAGGGAATTCCAGAGTTTAGGGCCCAGGCAGCTGAAGGCACGGCCACCAATGGTGGAGCGATTAAAATCGGGGATGCTCAAGAGGGCAGAATTCGAGGAACGCAGAGATCTCGGGGAGTTGTAGGGCTGGCGGAGGTTACAGAGATAGGGAGGGGTCGAGGGCCATGGAGGGATTTGAAAACAAGGATGAGAATTTTGAAATTGAGGCATGGCCGGACCGGGAGCCAATGTAGGTCAGTGAGTGGTGGGGGTGATGGGTGAACGGGACTTGGTGCGAGTTAGGACACGGGCAGCCGAGTTTGGGATGAGCTGAAGTTTATGCAGGGTGAAAGATGGGAGGCCGGCCAGGAGAGTATTGGAATAGTCGAGTCTAGAAGTAACAAAGGGATGGATGAGGGTTTCAGCAGCAGATGGGTTGAGGCAGGGAAGAATTGAGCGATGTTACAGAGGTGGAAGTAGGCGGTCTTGGTGATGGAGAGCATGGACGTCAGAAGTTCATCGCGAAACAACTGATCTAAAGTAGAGAGGCTTGGCAATGTGAGCCCGCTTCTACATTATATTATAGTATAGCCAAGGGTATTAAGAGATATGGGGGGGAAAATTAGGTCGCGCCCCATTTGGGGCGCAAATATCGTCTGGACGCAAATATTAGCGCCTGGCGCTAATTATCGGCACTGACTGGAAACTTCACTTTTACCGCCCCGGGAGGTGAGTGGAGCGCTAAATCAGGCGCTGCACACCTGTCTTAAGGCGCAAAGGCCGAGCAATGAGGCGCTAACTCAGCGCGCGAGCGCAGCGCAGCTGCTGCCAGTTAGCGAGGGAACACAGACACACTGGCGCCGGCCACTTCTTAAAGCGGGGGGGGCCAACTTGCTCCCCAGCCACACCCTGCTCATTGCAGCCTTGAATCTCAGCCTGGAGAGACCTGTGAATCCATTTTGCTGCCAAGGATGGAGAGGGTGAGAGAACGCGCTCATCGCTTCACCGAGCGGGCCTTGGATGCTCTGGTTGGCGCGGTGGAGCGCAGAAGATGTATGCTCTTCCCTGAGAGTGGCAGGAGGCCTTTGCCACGCGAGTTCAGAAGAGTGTGGAGGGAGGTGGCTCAGAGCGTCTCCTCTAGGAGCATGGTGCCCAGGACCCATACTCAATGCCGCAAAAAGTTCAACGACCTCACTCGGGTCGTCAGGGTGAGTGGCTTTTTCTCAATACCTCTCCATCCCTCCATCTCAACCTCACTCTATGGCCAGAGGGTCTTAAAACCCCAATGCACAACACTCATCCAACACCTATGGCCCTTTCATGAAACACACACACACATTCCACACTTTGCATACAGTAAGGGCTATTCACCTATGGGAGGCACATCAGGCAAGACCATGGCTGCATATAGTAAGGGCTATTCACCTATGGGAGGCACATCAGGCAAGACCATGGCTGTATATTTACTCAGATGCTGTCCTTTTTCTTACAGGCCAAGCTGGCGCATAATCGGAGACAGCAGCAACGGACAGGTGGAGGGCGGCCTCAGCTGCAACCCCTCAGCGATCTTGAGGAGCGCGTCCACAGGATTGTGGCAAGCCGGGTGATCGGTCCCGTCGCCACTGGAGACGCTGACCCCGTTCTGGACAGCAATGGTAAGGTCATCACCTTTTTGTCCTCTGTCCTTCCACTTGTCCCTCACAACACCAGCCTTTGACACTTTCAATCCAACTTGCTAACTCGCTGCACTTATTCCTCCCTTACTGCCACCCTGTCCTCACGCTAAAGCCACTCTTGTACCTCCCTGCTTTCAGATGGTGATTCACCAGCTGAGGAGACGGGCCCTGAAGCTGCCACTGGGAGTGATGCTGCAGCCGAGGAGGAAGAGGAAGCCGGAGCATCAGTGCCACCCTCTCCCGAGGAAGCCCATGCCCACACTGGGAACACGCCTTCCCTGGAGGGGAGCAAGGGGGAAGGGTCTGATGAGGGTGAAGCTCCAGGACCCAGCGGGCTGCAGCAATGCCATGGGGGGGGGGTAGGGAAGAACGGGGGCCTTCTCCCCAGAGGGAGAGTATGCCAGACACTCCTACTGCAATGGACGCAGAGGAGGAGCGGCTGATCGCAGAAATGAACACCCAGGCGGTGGGCATGCACACTGAGCTCATGGGTGCAGTGGGAAGGGTGCCCGAATGCATTGAGTCACTGGCAAGGAGTGTGGAGCACTTCGCTGTAGCACAGGCGGATGCCACACTAACGCTTAGTGCTGCAATTCAGTCACTGACTGCCGTGATCCCATCTCTGACTGCTCTCATGCAGACTCAGATTGAGGCCACGCGAGCACTGACTGCTGCCAACCTCGATGGTTCGTGCACATGTCCCCGGGGCTGTCACCGCGCCGCAGCAGGCCAGCAATCTGTTCTCCGGCAGATTGCTCCGGATGCTGAAGTGCTGCCCCGTGGGAGTGCCAGTGTGTCGGGCGAGCAGGGAGTTGCTGTCCTCTCTCACGATGACAGCATTCCTGCTTCCAACACTGTCACTTCTCCACTGCACTTGCCACCGCCTGTAGGACAGACTGCTGCCGCCCATGCAGAGTTGGTGCAGTCTGCAGCCGGGCCCTCCAGGCCCAGAACTGGTCGAGGCCGTCCTTCAGGGGCATCTGCAGTGTCAGGGTCTGACGAGCAGCAGCCTTCCACCAGCCTTGCTGCAGCCACTGAGATCCCATTACGGAGGAGCAGTAGGGTTAGAAGGGGGGAAGTGCGCAAGGGAAGGAGATCACCCTCGAAGGGCAAAAAGTAGGAGGTGTGACAAAATGCTGGTCATTTTTTTATTAAAGGTCGAGGTTCATGGTCCAACTTTTGTTTAGTGTTTTGGACATTACGGTGGCATAGTGGTTAGCACTGGTGCCTCACAGCGCCAGAGACCCGGGTTCGAATCTGACCTCGGGTGACTGTCTGTGTGGAGTTTGCACATTCTCCCCGTGTCTGCGTGGATTTCCTCCGGGTGCTCCGGTTTCCTCCCACAGTCCAAAAATGTGTGGGGTAGGTTGATTTGGCTATGATAAATTGACCCTTAGTGTTAGGGGGGGGATTAAATTTATGGGGATAGGATGGGATATGTTAGGGGAATTAAATATGTGGGGTTACGGGGGTAGGGTGGGATATGTGTACTGTGGGGATTAAAGCAGGGACAGGGTACTGGATTTGGATGATCAGCCATGATCGTATTGAATGGTGGAGCAGGCTCGACGGGCCGAATGGCCTACTCCTGCACCTAGATTCTATGTTTCTATTATCTCCAGGTTGTGAGAACCAGTTATGTTATTGACTGTTTTTTTGTGTTTATTTCTATGAGTTTGTCATGAGGAATTGACACACACAGAGTTTGTAAAATAAATAAGTTTCTGTATTCAAAATATACATGGTTGGTGGTTGGAATTATTGTTGCCTTGGCCGGCTTAGGGGTTACGTGCTGGGTTCATTAATGTTGTTAGCAATGGCAGGGGCCCTAGAAGCGGCTTGCTATTAGCCGTTGACGGACGGCTCTTGCAGTTTGACCATTGTGGGCCGCCCTCCCGCCTTGGTGCTGCTGATGATCATCCTCCTCGTCCTCTTCCTCCTCTTCCTCCTCCTCCTCTGGTGGTGCTCCAAGGCCTGGTGGCATTGGCTGGGTCCTGAGGATTGCCATGTTATGCAACATGCAGCACACGACTACGAAGTTCGATACTCGCTCAGGCGAGTACTGCAGGGCTCCTCCAGAATGGTCGAGACAGCGGAACCGTTGCTTCAGCACGCCGATTGTGCGCTCAATTATGTTCCTGGTAGCTTGATGGCTCTCATTGTACCGCAGCTCAGCAGGGGTGTTGGGCGTATGGAGCGGTGTCATCAGCCAGGTGCTCAATGCATACCCCTTGTCCCCGAGAAGCCAACCAACTGGCTGATGCGGTGCCTCGAAAAGTTCTGCCACAGTAGTCTGGCGCAGGATAAAAGCATCGTGGCAGCTGCCAGGATAGTGGGCATTGACAGCGAGTATCAGCTGTCTGTGGTCACAGACCAACTGAACATTCAAGGAATGGAACCCCTTTCTGTTCCGGAATTCCTCGGCATTCTCATGCGGAGCACGCAAAGCCACATGCGTGCAGTCAATGGCGCCCTGCACCATGGGGAAGCCCGCTACCCTCGCAAAGCCCAGAGCGCGGTCACGCTGCTTGTCTGGGGTCATGGGGAAAGAGATGAACTCTCGTCTCCTTTTAAAGAGGGCATTTGTGACCTGCCGGATGCAGCAATGCACCGCGAACTGGGAGATATTGGCGAGGTCCCCAGCAGCAGCTTGAAATGAGCCAGTAGCGTAAAAGTTGAGAGCCACTGTGACCTTCACTGCCACCGACAGAGACGTCCTGGACCTCAGTTGAGGCTGCAGATCTGGCTGCAGCAGGTGGCAGAGCTCAGTGACCACCTCCTTGCTGAATCGCAGCCTTCGCAAACACAGCTCCTCAGACATATGGATGTAGGAGAGCTGTTCACGATATACCCTGGGAGGGTAAGCTCTCCTGTACATACGCCTGTTGGCCCTCCTCCGTCTGGCCATCATTGCCACTCTCTCTCTGCGTCTCTGTATCCTCCGATTCAGCTGGAGCAGGACGACGCCCCCAATCAGTGCAGCCCCCATATTCTCTTTGCAAGCAAAGTAATGAAGGACAGCAACTAAAGTACCAGCGAAGTTAGGATCAGTAGGCAAAACTACCTCACACAGCGTTGAGTCAATGCAGAAGTCTCTCTTTCTCTCTCTCCGAATCTCTCTCTCTCTCTCAGAACGAGTGGTGCAAAAATGTCGACCACAGAAAAGAGACAGGAAGAGGCCCCCTTTAAATAGCGCCCCCCCCAGCCCCACAGCGATTGATAGCTTTCCAGTCTTCCGGTCGTTGGATGCGCCAGGTGGTAAGGCAGGGGGCGCCACTCAATTTCCGCTCCGGGGCGCCACAAGGGCGTTGCACCATGGAATGACGTCACAATCTGTGCGCGCAGGTGGTCGCAGCAGTAAGTTTTAGCGCCGCCGCACAATCTCTACTGATGGAGTGCTGCACTGTCGGAGGGGCAGTACTGAGGGAGCGCTGCACTGTCGGAGGGGCAGTACTGAGGGAGCGCTGCACTGTCGGAGGGGCAGTACTGAGGGAGCGCTGCAAGGTCAGAGGGGCAGTACTGAGGGAGCACTGCACTGTCAGAGGGGCAGTACTGAGGGAGTGTTGCACTGTCGGAGGGGCAGTACTGAGGGAACGCTGCACTGTCGGAGGGGCAGTACCGAGGGAGGGCTGCACTGTCGGAGGGACAGTACTGAGGGAGTGCTGCACTGTCGGAGGGGCAGTACTGAGGGAGGGCTGCACTGTCGGAGGGACAGTACTGATGGAGTGCTGCACTGTCGGAGGGGCAGTGCTGAAGGAGCGTTGCACTTTCGGAGGGGCAGTACTGAGGGAGCGCTGCACTGTCGGAGGGGCAGTACCAAGGGAGGGCTGCACTGTCGGAGGGACAGTACTGAGGGAGTGCTGCACTGTCGGAGGGGCAGTACCGAAGGAGTGCTGCACTGTCGGAGGGACAGTACTGAGGGAGCGCCGCACTGTCGGAGGTACCATCTTTCAGATGAGATGTTTAATGGAGGCCCTGTCCAATATTTATCCCTCAACCAAGATGATCGGATCATTATCACATTGCTGTGTGTGGGAGCTTGCTGTGTGCAGATTGGCTGCTGTGTCCCCTTCATTGCAACAACGCTTTGGGACAGCTGAGGTCATGAGCGGCGCTATATAAATGCAGGTCTTTCTTTCTAGCCTCTTTATTTATCTGCCTGAATTTAAGATGTGTAACTTGTGCTTGAAGATTCCCTGGCACCATCTCGGGAGACATCTTCTCATATTGAAATGCTAATTGGAGCATTGCAATTTGGATTTATGTGATTGTAATCCAAAAAATCCTAAATGGTGCGATGATATTTCTGCAATGTCTGGTTGTTGTTTTTTTGCATGGACTGAAAGCAGCTCTGGTGTGATTCAAGTCACACAAGCATTGCTCTGAATTACTACCCGTGTGCGGGATTTGCATTTGCCCAATCTAATTTGCTTGCTCTGTGAAGAATTACCTTCATTTAAGTTCTCTGAGGTAAAACTGCAAATGCCGGGAGTTTTGAAGAAAACAGAAAATGTCGAAATACAGAATGGGTCACTTACCCCAATCCAAGAAAGAGATGGACAGAAAGATCAATCAAAGAGATAGAGAGAGAGAGAGCGAGGGAGAGGTAGAGAGAGGTAGGGACAGAGAGAGAGAGAGATAAACAGAAAATAGAGATAAAGAGAGAGAGAGTTAAACCTGTAGAGAGAGATAAAGGATAGATAGAGACAAAAGGTAGATAGATGGATAGATGGAGATAGAGATGGAGAAGATTGACAGAGAAAGATAGCTAGAGAAAGACAGAGATAGACAAATAGCTGGAGATAGAGGTAATTAGACAGGTAAAGAGAATGGATGAGCAGTCAGATTGCACTCCAGATAAATGCTCAATACATGTACCAGTTTAAACTAACTGGGTCCCGTCTGCATGCCAAGGAGAGCGTGGTATCAGAGGGCAGCACTCAGTGTACACAGGTGACCGTGACACCGAGCCATTTCCAGGACCATCGGCAGTGGTTATTCTCCAGCTCATGGCCAGAGTTGGGCCTGCGGACTGGATAGGCCAAACCTTTCATCGTTCTCGGCCAGTCTTAGTACCGGAAGCAGCCGGTCCCAGTCAGCTCAGCGTCCAGCCATCAACAGCCCACGAGCTGCACCTCACACTCCAAGGTCAGGTGTTGCTGGCACACCAACAACATCCGCCCCCTCCCCCCCCGCCCCCCACAAGCACCAAACTCACCACAGATGCAAACAATTAAAACGAAAAGAAAGATTTGCATTTCTACAGCATCTTTCACGACCTCGGGACGTCCCAAAGCGCTTCTTGCCAATGAAGTACTTTTGAAGTGTAGTCACTGTTGTAATGTAGGAAACGCAGCAACCAATCTGCGCACAGCAAGCTCCCACAAACAGCAATGCGATAATGACCAGATAATCTGTTTTTTAATGATGGTAGTTGAAGGATAAATACTGGCCCCAGAACACCAGGGAGAACTCCCCTACTCTTCTTCGAAATAACGCCATGGGATCTTTTACATCCACATGAGAGAGCAGACGGTACCTCGGTTTAACGTCGCATCCAAAAGGCAGCACCTCCGACAGTGCAGCACTCCCTCAGTACCGCTCCTCCGACAGTGCAGCTCTCCCTCAGTACCGCTCCTCCGACAGTGCAGCGCTCCCTCAGTACTGCCCCTCCGACAGTGCAGCGCTCCCTCAGTACCGCCCCTCCGACAGTGCGGCACTCCCTCAGTACTGCCCCTCCGACAGTGCAGCGCTCCCTCAGTACCGCTCCTCCGACAGTGCGGCACTCCCTCAGTACTGCCCCTCCGACAGTGCAGCGCTCCCTCAGTACCGCCCCTCCGACAGTGCGGCACTCCCTCAGTACTGCCCCTCCGACAGTGCGGCACTCCCTCAGTACCGCTCCTCCGACAGTGCGGCACTCCCTCAGTACTGCCCCTCCGACAGTGCAGCTCTCCCTCAGTACCGCTCCTCCGACAGTGCAGCTCTCCCTCAGTACCGCTCCTCCGACAGTGCAGCACTCCCTCAGTACTGCTCCTCCGACAGTGCAGCTCTCCCTCAGTACTGCCCCTCCGACAGTGCAGCTCTCCCTCAGTACCGCTCCTCCGACAGTGCGGCGCTCCCTCAGTACCGCTCCTCCGACAGTGCAGCACTCCCTCAGTACTGCCCCTCCGACAGTGCGGCGCTTCCTCAGTATTGCCCCTCCGACAGTGTAGCACTCCCTCAGTACCGCTCCTCCGACAGTGCGGCGCTCCCTCAGTACCGCTCCTCCGACAGTGCAGCTCTCCCTCAGTACTGCCCCTCCGACAGTGCAGCGCTCCCTCAGTACCGCCCCTCCGACAGTGCGGCACTCCCTCAGTACTGCCCCTCCGACAGTGCAGCGCTCCCTCAGTACCGCTCCTCCGACAGTGCGGCACTCCCTCAGTACTGCCCCTCCGACAGTGCAGCGCTCCCTCAGTACCGCCCCTCCGACAGTGCGGCACTCCCTCAGTACTGCCCCTCCGACAGTGCGGCCCTCCCTCAGTACCGCTCCTCCGACAGTGCGGCACTCCCTCAGTACTGCCCCTCCGACAGTGCAGCTCTCCCTCAGTACCGCTCCTCCGACAGTGCAGCTCTCCCTCAGTACCGCTCCTCCGACAGTGCAGCACTCCCTCAGTACTGCCCCTCCGACAGTGCGGCGCTCCCTCAGTACTGCTCCTCCGACAGTGCAGCTCTCCCTCAGTACTGCCCCTCCGACAGTGCGGCGCTCCCTCAGTACCGCTCCTCCGACAGTGCAGCACTCCCTCAGTACTGCCCCTCCGACAGTGCGGCGCTCCCTCAGTACTGCTCCTCCGACAGTGCAGCTCTCCCTCAGTACTGCCCCTCCGACAGTGCAGCTCTCCCTCAGTACCGCTCCTCCGACAGTGCGGCGCTCCCTCAGTACCGCTCCTCCGACAGTGCAGCACTCCCTCAGTACTGCCCCTCCGACAGTGCGGCACTCCCTCAGTACTGCTCCTCCGACAGTGCAGCTCTCCCACAGTACTGCCCCTCCGACAGTGCAGCTCTCCCTCAGTACCGCTCCTCCGACAGTGCGGCGCTCCCTCAGTGCTGCCCCTCCGACAGTGCAGCGCTCCCTCAGTACTGCCCCTCTGACAGTGCGGCGCTCCCTCAGTATTGCCCCTCCGACAGTGTAGCACTCCCTCAGTACCGCTCCTCCGACAGTGCGGCGCTCCCTCAGTACCGCTCCTCCGACAGTGCGGCGCTCCCTCAGTACCGCTCCTCCGACAGTGCGGCGCTCCCTCAGTACCGCTCCTCCGACAGTGCAGCGCTCCCTCAGTACTGCACTGGGAGTGTCGGTCTAGATCGTGGGCTCAAATCTCTGGAGTGGGTCTTGAACCCATGACCTTCTGACTCCAGGGTGAGAGTGCTACCACTATATAAACTTTTATAGGACCTTGGTTAGACCACACTTGGAGTACCGTGCACAGTACTGGTCTCCATATTACAAAAAGGATCTAGAGGCACTGGATTCACAAGGATGATACCAGAACTGAGAGGTTATACCTATCAGGAAAGATTGGGGCTCTTTTCTTGAGAAAAGAGAAGACAGAGGGGTGACCTGATAGAGGTCTTTAAAATTAGGAAAGGGTTCGATAGAGTAGACAGATGTTTCCACTTGTGGGGGAGACCAGAACTAGGGGCCATAAATATAAGACAGTCACTAATAAATCCAATAGGGAAGTCAGGAGAAACTTCTTTACCCAGAGAGTGGTGAGAATGTGGAACTTGCTACGTAGAAACATAGAAGATAGGAGCAGGAGTAGGCCATTCGGCCCCTCGAGCCTGCTCCGCCATTTAATGAGATCATGGCTGATCATCCAAACTCAGTACCCTGTCCCTGCCTTCTCCCCATATCCCTTGATCCCTTTAGCACAGGGAGTGGTTGAGGCGAATAGCAGAGATGCATTTAAGGGGAAGCTCACTAAACGCATGAGGGAGAAAGGAATAGAAGGATATGTTGATGGGGTGAGGTGAAGAGGGGTGGGAGGAGGCTGGTGTGGAGCAGAAACACTGGCACGGACCAGTGTGGCCGAATGGTCTGTTTCTGTGCTGTACATTCGATGTAATATAAACTTGGAAACTGCGTGCAGAGAAACCGTACTTAAATCGGCAATTAAATTCAAATTTCTAGCGGTGCTTGTGGAGGTATTATCTGTGATCAGTTATTATTGCCTCTGAAATTTGTTCACTTTGGGAACTGAAAGTATTAAAGTGCAAACATAAAACAATTGAAGGAGATTAAATTCAGCCAACACGAGATATGCATTGAAATCAGAAGTTAAGGAATAGCAATATCGTGACGACAAGAGGACTGGCAAGGCCGCTTGCTTCACAATGAATCATTTCCTTCTCTCAGCTCTGCATCAATCCCAACAAAAATCACATTTATTTTTCTCCCAATTTCAGTCAATTTTAAATTCTTTTTTATTTAAAAAATCTTGCTACTGCATGTTGGAGAGTGTTTCCCAGCATCGATCGCCTTCCCATCTCAGCAACCACTGAACTGCCAGAAAGGAACTCCGTATTGGAGCAGGAGATGGCCATGGCTCCGGGGGAAACAGTCTCGCCTCTCAATCAGAAATGGAGCTCCAATCCCCACGGGGAAGATCTCCCCTGCTCCTCTTCCAATAGAGCCACGGGATCATTTACATCCACCTGAGAGGGCAGACGGGGCCTCGGTTTAACATCTCATCCGAAAGACGGGACCTCCGACAGTGCAGCGCTCCCTCAGTACTGCCCCTCCGACAGTGCAGTGCTCCCTCAGTACTGCCCCTCCGACAGTGCAGCTCTCCCTCAGTACTGCCCCTCCGACAGTGCAGCGCTCCCTCAGTACTGCCCCTCCGACAGTGCGGAGCTCCCTCAGTACCGCCCCTCTGACAGTGCAGCGCTCCCTCAGTACTGCCCCTCCGACAGTGCAGCTCTCCCTCAGTACTGCCCCTCCGACAGTGCAGCGCTCCCTCAGTACTGCCCCTCCGACAGTGCGGAGCTCCCTCAGTACCGCCCCTCTGACAGTGCAGCGCTCCCTCAGTACTGCCCCTCCGACAGTGCGGCGCTCCCTCAGTACTGCCCCTCCGACAGTGCGGCGCTCCCTCAGTACTGCCCCTCCGACAGTGCAGCGCTCCCTCAGTACTGCCCCTCAGACAGTGCAGCGCTCCCTCAGTACTGACCCTCCGACAGTGCAGCTCTCCCTCACTACTGCCCCTCCGACAGTGCAGCGCTCCCTCAGTACTGCCCCTCAGACAGTGCGGCGCTCCCTCAGTACTGCCCCTCCGACAGTGCGGCGCTCCCTCAGTACTGCCCCTCCGACAGTGCGGCGCTCCCTCAGTACTGCCCCTCCGACAGTGCAGCGCTCCCTCAGTACTGCCCCTCCGACAGTGCAGCTCTCCCTCACTACTGCCCCTCCGACAGTGCAGCGCTCCCTCAGTACTGCACAGGGGGTGTCAGCCTAGATTATGTGCTCAAGTCTCTGCAGTCATCGCTGTATCAGTGAGGTACGGCCTCCTACTACTTAACCACCTCCCTTCTAAAATACAGGCTCTTAGTTTCTCTCAAATTTTTGTCCCTGAACTTCACATCCAGGATCAGTCTTGTTGCTCTTTCCTTGCGACATCTTGTGTATCTATTCTATATCCATAGTAACCTAAACAAATGGTTCATGTGTTCTGCACGTCACTATAGAAAAGTAGCTGAATAAATTTTGAGAGGGTTAGTAGTAGACTAGGCCCTGAGCCCTTCTCTGAGTGTCAGTTGTGGCTCACTGGGTCGCACTCTCACCTCTGAGTCAGAGGTTGTGGGTTTAAATGTCAGACCAGAGACTTGAGCACAAAAATCTAGGCTGACACTCCCAGTGCCAGTACTGAGGGAGTGCTGCACTGTCGGAGGGGCAGTACTGAGGGAGCGCCGCACTGTCGGAGGGGCAGTACTGAGGGAGTGCTGCACTGTCGGAGGGGCGGTACTGAGGGAGCGCTGCACTGTCGGAGGGGCAGTACTGAGGGAGTGCCGCACTGTCGGAGGGGCAGTACTGAGGGAGAGCTGCACTGTCAGGGGGCAGTACTGAGGGAGCGCTGCACTGTTGGAGGGGCAGTACTGAGGGAGCGCTGCACTGTTGGAGGGGCAGTACTGAGGGAGAGCTGCACTGTCGGAGGGGCAGTACTGAGGGAGTGCCGCACTGTCGGAGGGGCAGTACTGAGGGAACGCTGCACTGTCGGAGGGGCGGTACTGAGGGAGCGCTGCACTGTCGGAGGGGCAGTCCTGAGGGAGCGCTGCACTGTGGATGGGGCAGTACTGAGGGAGTGCCGCACTGTCGGAAGGGCAGTACTGAGGGAGCGCTGCACTGTCGGAGGGGCAGTGCTGAGGGAGCGCCGCACTGTCGGAGGGGCAGTACTGAGGGAGTGCTGCACTGTCGGAGGGACAGTACTGCGGGAGCGCCGCACTGTCGGAGGGGCAGTACTGAGGGAGCGCTGCACTGTCGGAGGGGCAGTACTGAGGGAGTGCCGCACTGTCGGAGGGGCAGTACTGAGGGAGCGCCGCACTGTCGGAGGGTCAGTACTGAGGGAGCGCCGCACTGTCGGAGGGGCAGTACTGAGGGAGCGCCGCACTGTCGGAGGGGCAGTACTGAGGGAGCGCTGCACTGTCGGAGGGGCAGTACTGAGGGAGCGCTGCACTGTCGGAGGGGCAGTACTGAGGGAGCGCTGCACTGTCGGAGGGGCAGTATTGAGGGAGCGCTGCACTGTCGGAGGAGCAGTACTGAGGGAGCGCCGCACTGTCAGAGGTGCCGTCTTTCGGATGAGACGTTAAACCGAGGCCCCGTCTGCCCTCTCAGGTGGATGTTAAAGATCCCACGAGCATTATTTGGAAGAAGAGCAGGGGAGTTCTCCCCGGTGTCCTGGGGCCAATATTTATCCCTCAATCAGCATCACTAAAAACAGATTATCTGGTCATTATCACATTGCTGTTTGTGGGAGCTTGCTTTGCATAAATTGGCTGCCGTGTTTCCTACATTACAACAGTGACTGCACTTCAAAAAGTACTTCATTGTCTGTAAAACGCTTTGGGACGTCCTGAGGGGGTGAATGGCGCTGTAGAAATACAAGTCTTTCTTTCATTAAAGGATTATCAGATGTTACTTCAAAGGAAGCTGGCAAAATGGAACCAGAGACGATAAATTTACAGGAGTGAGCAGTAAATTTAGAACAGGTACATTCTGGAAAAGGGGGAGAAATGTCTGGGAATATCTGGCCGGGGAACCAAAAAAAAAAATCAGGAACGTTGCAAGTGCCATTGGAGGGAAGAGGTGGGGTACCGGACGGATGGGCCGAATGGCCTTTTGTTTTGGGATCCCTGGCCCTGTTTACTGAAGGTCAAGGTTCAACCATAATGCGAATCAGGTGGGCTGGTCCAATCAGAAACCGGGCCTCTCCCGTGTTATGGGGTCGGCCCTTTAAAGATCTCTGGATAATTCCTCCCCCCCACACTCGTCTTGGAGATCGATTTCCCACGAGAGGTATGAGCGAGGGGTTGCAGGCGGCCTCCGTAACCGATGGCGATTGCCCGGGCTGCGGCCTAGATTTGTCGGCCTTGCCTGGTTTGGTGCTGGGGTTGACGGTGAGGATTCTTTCCTCACCTCCGCTTTCTGCAGGCTGGGAACAAAAAGAAATGCTCACAGCAGACATCAAACACTCCGCTGGCATCCGCTCCTTCGAACTGCCTTTGTTATAATTTAACTAAATCAAAGCTCAAACCAGGGCCTTGCGACGCCACATTTCAGCATTTTATTACCTGACAGCTTACAATACACTTAATTTGCCAAACCTTGTAAGCACAATGTCTTTTGTTTCATTCGATATTGAAATGCAGGCCACTGACGGATCAATCTTGCAGACCAGGCAGTGCCCTGAAATGTTATTAAGTAGCACAGGAGATTGGTTAAGGCGAGTGGGCCATCCATCTGTGCTTTTATGTTACTGAACCAACAAATATGAGAGGGTGTCAGCGCTCTGAGAGATTGTTTATGCTGTGGCAGGGAATGGGAGGAGGGGGGGTTACGGCAGAGCTGACAGTGAGGCATTCATCCTCCCTGCAACAGTGAGCAAATTGCTTGTGGTGCGAGACAGGGCCCATAAATCACCGACAGGAGATGCTGTACCTACAGCCTATTACATCCCCCGCAGATGACAGGCGCATCATAATCCCTCCGCGCAGCAGTTCCCCCGCTTCCTGCTCGGCACCGGGGGGAGGGGGGTAACGGGGGGCGGGAAAATCTCGGCTCCTTGGGAAACGGTGGGTGTCAAGGGTCAAGGGTCTTAAGGGGGAGCGTGCAGGGGGCCTATCACATGCGGGATGATTCACCTTCCGATCTCTTAAACAATTAACTTTGGGCGTGTTATAAATGGTGCACCTTTATACTTTGCACAGTGTTTACACAGCGACAAAACCCGATAGTTACGTGTCATTGCGGGGGTCGGGGGGGAGTGGAATACCATCAAAATCAAACTCGGATATCGCCTACTCCTTGAATGGCCTCCTCCTGCTCCTGTGTAACAGGCTCGAGGGGCTGAATGGCCTCCTCCTGTTCCAGTGTAACAGGCTCGAGGGGCTGAATGGCCTCCTCCTGTTCCTGTGTAACAGGCTCGAGGGGCTGAATGGCCTCCTCCTGTTCCTGTGTAACAGGCTCGAGGGGCTGAATGGCCTCCTCCTGTTCCTGTGTAACAGGCTCGAGGGGCTGAATGGCCTCCTCCTGTTCCTGTGTACCAGGCTCGAGGGGCTGAATGGCCTCCTCCTGTTCCTGTGTAACAGGCCCGAGGGGTTGAATGGCCTCCTTCTGTTCCTGTGTAACAGGCTCAAGGGGCTGAATGGCCTCCTCCTGTTCCTGTGTAACGGGCTGGATATATTCCTGGAGGTGTCCTCACATGATCTCCTGTCGGCCCTGGGGGGGGCTGCACATTTTTCCGATTGGCCTCCCCGGAGACCGCGTGAGTTTCCCCGCCCCTTCCTCGCTGTGCAAACCGGCCCCGCGGGTCTCCGAGCGCAGCGAAGGAGTGCCTAGGCCACGTTACCAGGGTGACAGGACACGATCGGAAAAGCCCAGACTTGCAAGAGTAAAAATAAGGTGACTTTGCAGATCAGGAAGAATGAGAATGGTCTGGAGGTTGGGAACACGTTCATGATCTGCCCGAACATCGCTCGGTGTCTTTAGGAAGGATGACAGCCGAGGAGCCGCTCCTAAATTTCATTTAAGCAACCAGAATTAATTTGCAGCTTCAATATTAATTTGCAAATCTTCCCAACATTACTTAAATCATCACCAGACATTAATTGGAAGCCTGGGCCTGATTTAGAATGCCTTACATTGCTATAAAAAGCCTTTCCTGCTCGGCGCTGTCTAGGCCCAGGAGGCCTCAGGCTTTCCTGTCCTAGCAGGGCCTAGCGCCGGAGGAAGGAGCAGGGGAGCTAGGCTGAAATCTAGGCCTCTGAGGCCTACAGCTGCACGTTAAGTCTCAGGCTTCGGAGCTCAGGTGGAGTCCTGACTACAACATCCTGGGTGGGAGGAATGCTTCAACATTTTTTTATTTTTACCTCTATTCTTTGCCCTGCGCCCGAGACTCGGTCGGCAGGGATTCCAGGGGTTGGAGAGACCCATGGGTCACAGTGCCATGTTTTCTGGGCACCCCCTGTGCTGGGGATCCCAGCAATACCTCCCCCGGCCTCATTTTTAGGGCTCCGTCCAGCCTGTGCCTCCATCAGGTCTCATTGTCGCCATGACACACAGTCTCCGTGTCACCATGACACCCGGTCACCATGACACCAGAGTTAGTTTGACATCTTTTCAAAACAGCACAAACATTGGTTGTGTTTCTATTCGCTTGAGGCCTTCCGCGACCAGTGGGCACCAGAGAGATTGGCGTGTAAGAACTGAAGAATTTTCCTACCAAAGTGGATAACTTCACATTTCTCCACATTATATTCCATTTGCCACCTTATTGCCCCACTCACTTAGCCTCTTTGCATCCTCCTCACAACTTACATTCCCACCCAGCTTTGTATCATCAGCAAACTTGGATATATTACATTTGGTCCCCTCATCCAAATAATTAATATAGATTGTGAATAGCTGAGGCCCAAGCACTGATCCTTGCGGTACCCCACTAGTTACACCCTGCCAATCCGAAAATGACCCATTTATTCCTACTCTCTGTTTTCTGTCCATTAACCAATCCTCAATCCATGCTAGTATATTACCCCCAATCCCATGAGCCCTCATTTTGTTTAATAACCTCTTGTGTGGCACCTTATCAAATGCCTTCTGATAATCCAAATACACCACATCCACTGGTTCCCCTTTATCTATTCTGCTCGTTACAACCTCAAAAAATTCTAACAGATTTGTCAAACACGATTTCTCTTTCATAAATCTGTGTTGACTCTGCCCAATCCTATTATTATTTTCTAAGTGCCCTGTTACCACGTCCTTAATAATAGATTCTAGCATTTTCCCTACTACTGATGTCAGGCTAACTGGTCTGTAGTTCCCCGTTTTCTCTCTCCCTCCTTTCTTAAATAGTGGGGTTACATTTGCTACCTTCCAATCTGTGGAAACTGCTCTAGAATCTATGGAATTTTGGGAAGTGACAACCAATGCATTCACAATCTCTATAGCCACCTCTTTCAAAACCCTAGGACGTCCAGAGGATTTATCAGCTTTCAGTCCCATTAATTTCTCCAGCACAATTTTTTTACTAATACTAATTTCTTTCAGTTCCTCATTCTCGCTAGAGCCTTGGTTCTCCACTATTTCCAGGAAGTTTTTTGCGTCTTCTTCCGTGAAGACAGACACAAAGCATTTGTTTAATTTCTCTGCCATTTCCTTATTCCCCATTATAATTTCTCCTGTCTCAGCCTGTAAGGGACCTACATTTACTTTCGCTAATCTTTTCCGTTTTACATACCAATAGAAACATTTACAGTCTGTTTTTATGCCTCTCGCTAGTTTACTCTCATATTCTATTTTCCCTTTCTTTATCAATTTCTTGGTCCTCCTTTGCTAAATTCTAAAATCCTCCCAATCCTCAGGCTTACTATTCTTCTTGGCAACATTATAAGCCTCTTCCTTTGATCTAATACTGTAAAGTGGACAAGAACATTTTAATTGGATGGGTTTCCTTTTCCTTTAATTATAATTTGAAGTTTATTTTTTGTGCCTCTTTGAAAAGGAGACATTTTTGTTAATTTGATTTCGACTGATGACAATGTCATCCTAATTGGCATTTTACAAGAGTTGGTTCTGTCTCTGTTGCCATGGCTTGACAGCAGCGCCATTGTAATTGGTCGGTTTTGGTCTCATTGACAGTGGCCTGTAGCTAGGGAAACTTTGCAGTTTGCTGTGGGATCTTCCACAGTGATGGACAGAGGAGGGAGCTGGCTGCTTTCAACGTGAAACACTTCCTGGAGAGCAAGTGCTCCTCGTGGGCTTGACAAGATGTGGCAAGTACGTACTTTGAGCATGTTCTGACTTTGAGCAAGCCCAACCATTAGTGGCCATATCTCCTGCTCTTAATGTGGATTTTTCTCAGACACCTGCCATTTTGGATGAAGCTGAAAGAGATCGAGGATAGAAACATAGAAAAATAGGAACAGGAGTAGGCCTTCCGGCCTTTCGAGCCTGCTCCACCATTCAATATGATCATGGCTGATCCTCTATCTGAATACCATATTCCCGCTCTCTCCCCATACCTCTTGATGCCTTTTGTGTCTAGATTTGGACGAGAATTGACTAGAGCAGAACTGGACCCAGTACTCAAGGTGCGGTCTGACCAGAACTGGGTCCAGTTCTGCTCAGACCCACCTTGAGTACTGGGTCCAGTTCTGCTCAGACCCACCTTGAGTACTGGGTCCAGTTCTGGTCAGACCGCACCTTGAGTACTGGGTCCAGTTCTGGACAGACTGCACCTTGAGCACTGGGTCCAGTTCTGGTCAGACCCACCTTGAGTACTGGGTCCAGTTCTGCTCAGACCGCACCTTGAGTACTGGGTCCAGTTCTGGTCAGACCGCACCTTGAGTACTGGGTCCAGTTCTGGTCAGACCGCACCTTGAGTACTGGGTCCAGTTCTGGTCAGACTGCGCCTTGAGTACTGGGTCCAGTTCTGGTCAGACCGCACCTTGAGTACTGGGTCCAGTTCTGGTCAGACCGCACCTTGAGTACTGGGTCCAGTTCTGGTCAGACCCACCTTGAGCACTGGGTCCAGTTCTGCTCAGACCCACCTTGAGCACTGGGTCCAGTTCTGCTCAGACTGCACCGTCGAGCTCAAATACCAGCCTTGTGACCTGCGGAAGCGCAGCATTCACCCTGAGAATGGTTCACTCAGCCTATAGTGAGATCAGGCAAGGAAGCAAGAGAAAAGAGAATCCGTCATGTTGACGTACAGTTTTCTAAATTGCTGAAATGTCATCGTTACAAGGAAATATTGTGGAGTTGTAGTACAGGGAGGGCAATTTATTAAAGCTATTTGATTTCTTTTATGGCTGTCTCATATCAGTATTGCTGAGAACTACAAAACATTCTCCAAATGGAGTGCATTCAGTCTCGCTGTGTTTCACGGGCGCTGGAATGAAATATAATTTGTCCCTCTGCATCTAATTATCTGTCAGCTCCCGATAGTTTGTTTTGTAAATCACCGTAACAGCCACAAACTCACAGGTCATAAAGAAAGTGATTCAGCTCAGACAGCTGGCTAATGGGAGACTAGGAACCGTCAACCAAAAAATTACAGGTGAGCCATGACGTGCATTGCTAAGCAGGGCCGGGCAATGTCAGGGGAAGCGTCCCTCGTAGTGCCTCAGTGATCGAAAGGCTTTGCTTCAGCCCCGCAATTCGGTTTCTCTGTGAAACTGAGGCCAAAGGTCAGACCGGCCTTAAATGGTCAGTTAACGAATCGAAATGGATTTTTAAAAGAAAGACAAGCACATTCAGATATCTGCAGTATACGAAAACTCTTACCTGTCCCGAGTCTTTCTGTGTTAATGCACTCTCGCCTCTGAGTCGCAAGATCGTGGGTCCAGAGACTTGAGCACATAATCCAGACCGACACTCCTAGTTGTAGTACTGAGGGAGTGCTGCACTGTCAGAGGTGCCAACGTTGCGCTCCACTTCCTGGGCGGGGCCGGGTGGGGCGGTAAGGCGAATTTTGCGGCCTGGACGGGACTTCCTCGCCGGGCGCAGGATGTCCCGCCTCGCCCGCGTTACCGCCCTGAAACGGGGCGCTACCGAATTTCACGCCCATTATCTGTTCATTTATCTGATTGCAGTTTGTGGGAGCTTGCTGTGCGCAAGTTGGTTGCTGCGTTTCCTACATTACAACAGTGACTACACTTCAGAAGTACTTCATTGGCTGTAAAGCACTTTGGGATATGCTGAGGTCGTGAAAGGCGCTACAGAAACGTAAGCCCTTTCTTTCTAATCTCTTTCTTATATATATCTTGCACTTGCATGCACTTCCTGTCAACTTCTGCCATCATAAACTCCTATGTCCACCAGTATCATGGGAACTGACCATGTAAACATGTCACGCTGTAATTACACCCTCCCACCAGTGGTGGTGCTGCAGCACCTCAGTTTTGTCAAAGTATTAGAAGGAATAACATCTACACCAGAACTGGTCTGACCAGAACTGGACCCAGTGCTCAAGGTCAGCGTCCAATTATCCCCCTGCCCTCTGACCCCTTTCATCTGAAGATTACTCTTGGTCTTCTCTTGCTGTTTCAGATCATCTAGTGTTGTATAAAAGTTTTGAGTTGTATCTATTACACTTCAGTGTCACGCTGTCACACTTTAGGTGTCACGCTATCACGCATGTAAATTTCTGTGTCACAATTTTTTTTTAAGTATTGGAGGAAGGGAAAGAATGCCAATCATTTCTAATGTACAAGGACTCCTCCCCCAGCAACCCTTTCTAATTAGCCTCAGGGATGATCACATTTCAGAACAGCAATTAGCCTCTAACTGACCATTGGATATTATAATAATTAGCTCTTGTGATCTTAAAGGGACACTGCCAAGAGGTCTGCTTTTGACCGAGGGTGAAGATCTAAGGGAACTCGACTGGTGAAACTGTTCTGGAAGATTGGAGGGAATCTCAAGTGTGCACTACATCAGGAAACTATCAAGAAAGACTGAACAGGCTGGGGCTCCTTTCTCTAGAAAACAGATGGCAGAGGGGTGAGCTGATCGAGGACTTTAGTTCAATAGGGTAGACACAGAGAAGATGCTTCCACTTGCGGGGAAGGCTAAAACTAGGGGCCATCAATATAAGATGATCACTCATAAATCCAGTAGGGAATTCAGGAGAAACTTCTTTACCCAGAGAGTGGTGAGAATGTGGAACTCGCTACCACAGGGAGTGGTTGAGGCTAATAGCGGAGATGCATTTAAGGGGAAGCTAGATAAACACACGAGGGAGAAAGGAATAGAAGGATATGCTGATAGGGTGAGATGACGAGGGGTGGGAGGAGGCTGGTGTGGAGCATAAACACTGGCACGGACCAGTGGGGCCGAATGGCCTGTTTCTGGGCTGTAAATACTGTGATCTACTTAACGTCCACACCCGAGAAAAGAAAAAGATGCATTAAGCAAATCTAGGCTACGATGGAAGTTTCACAATTTTATGAGAGCTAGAATTAATCTACGTGTCCCCAAGCCAACACTCACACACACATCATCGATGCAGTCCTTATTATCACTTCTCATTTTGGCAGCTTTTATTACAAGTGAAATAAATTGTGCCTAATTAAACTTTATGGCTGAAAGATGGGCACCAAATTTATGACTGTGTCTCTCTAAATGATTATGTGTGGCAGTAATGGACTGGTAGAGAAGTATGATTCAACATTGGGATTGTTTCGAGAGCTGAATTTCTTTTTTTAAATGGTAATTTAAAGCGATGTTATGCCCCGAACTGTCAGAAATGAGCTAGTTTAGAGAACGTTTCTGAATGAACCTTGTACTTCGCTGATTCCAATAGGTCTTGTGTTTTGCTTCAAGTCCATACATTTTTTTAAGTAAATATGGATTTTGAAAGTTTACACAGGTTTGCAAACATCTGCGTCTAACTCAGGAAGCATTGGTTAACCCTAACCCGAACCCTAACACGAACCCGAACCCTAACCCCTAACCCTAACCCTAACCCTAACACAAACCCCTAACCTTAACCCGAACCCCTAAACCTAACCCCAACCCGAACCCTAACCCTAACCCATAACCCTAGCCCTAACCCAAACCCTAACACGAACCCGAACCCTAACCCCTAACCCTAACCCTAACATGAACCCCTAACCCTAACCCCAACCCTAACCCGAAATCGTAACCCGAGCCCTAACCCCTAACCCTAACCCTAACATGAACCCCTAACCCTAACCCCAACCCTAACCCTAACCCGTAACCCTAGCCCTAACCCCTAACCCTAACTCTAACCCCTAAACCTAACCCCAGCCCCAACCCTAACCCTAACACGAACCCCTAACCTTAACCCGAACCCCTAAACCTAACCCCAACCCCAACCCTAACTCTAACCCATAACCCTAGCCCTAACCCTAACCCCTAACCCTAACCCTAACACAAACCCCTAACCCTAACCCCAACCCTAACCCTAAATCGTAACCCTAGCCCTAACCCTAACCCCTAACCCTAACCCCAACCTCAACCCTAACCCTAACCCCTAACCCTAACCCTAAGTAAGTCTAATTTTAACCCTAACCCTAACCTTAACTAACTCTAACCTTAACCCTAATGCTAACCCTAATCCTATCCCTAACCCAAATCCTAATGCTAATCTTCAACCTAACCCTAACCTTACTCTAACCCTAAGTAACTCTAACCTTAAACTTAACCCTAACCATAACCCTAAGCCTAGCCCTAACCCTAACCCTAAATCTAATCCTAAACCTAATCCTACTCTTAACCTTTAACCTAACCTTAACCCTAATCTTGATCCTAGCCCTGACACAGTCTTGATTAGAATCTGCTTCTTTCACTTATTGAGCCTGCGCAGAATGCAGCCTAGGATGACAAGATGGAATATTCTGTTCTCAGAAAGCTCCAGAGTGAAATAAAATTGTGTTAGTTTTAATCTCAGCTCTAGCCCGTGGTATAAAAGAGACTCTGTCTTCGACGCGAGTGTCCTCAACTCCATCCCGCAGCATGCTACCCGCCACCATCGCAGCACAACCCCAGCCCGGCATGAGGTTGAAAAGGCCATCCGACAACTGAAGAACAACAAGGCCTCAGGAGCAGATGGAATCCCTGCCGAGGCACTAAAGCATGGTGGAGAAGCACTACTGGTGCGAATTCATTAACTCATTTCTCTTATCTGGAAGGAGGAGAGCATGCCAGGGGATCTCAGAGACGCCGTAATTGTGACCATCTTCAAGAAAGGCGACAAGTCCGATTGCGGTAATTACAGAGGAGTTTCCCTGCTGTCACAGGGAAAGTCATCGCAAGAATCCTCCTCAATCGCCTTCTCCCAGTGGTTGAAGAGCTCCTCCCAGAGTCGCAATGCGGATTCCGCCCACTAAGGGGCACAATGGACATGATCTTCACTGCACGTCAATTACAAGAGAAATGCAGGGAACAGCACCAACCGCTGTTCATGGCCTTCTTTGATCTCACAAAGGCCTTCGACACCGTCAACCGTGAGGGATTATGGAGTGTCCTCCTCAAATTCGGCTGTCCTCAAAAGTTTGTCACCATCCTCCGCCTGCTTCACGATGACATGCAAGCTGTGATCCTGACCAACGGTTTCACCACAGATCCAATTCACGTACGGACCGGGGTCAAGCAAGGCTGTGTCATCGCACCAACGCTCCTCTTGATCTTCCTTGCTGCAATGCTCCATCTCACCCTCAGTAAGCTCCCCGCTGGAGTGGAGCTAATTTACAGAACAAACGGGAAACTGTTCAACCTCCGTTGCCTCCAGTCCAGATCCAAGGTCGTCCCATCCTCTGTCGTCGAATTACAGTATGCAGACGATGCTTGCGTCTGCGCTCACTCAGAGGTCGAACTCCAAACCATCGTCAACACCTTCACCGAAGTGTACGAGAGAATGTGCCTTACACTAAACATCCGTAAGACAAAGGTCCTCTACCAACCTGCCCCCGCCACACAGTACTGCCCCCCGATTATCAAAATCCATGACAAGGCCTTGGACAACGTGGACCACTTTCCATACCTCGGGAGCCTACTGTCAACAAGGGCAGACGTCGATGACGAAGTCCAACACCGCCTTGAGGAAGAGAGTGTTTGAAGACCAGGACCTCAAATCTGGCACTAAGCTCATGGTCTACAGAGCAGCAGTAATATCCGCCCTGCTGTATGCCTCAGAGACATGGACCATGTACAGCAGGCACCTCAAAGCACTGGAGAGGTACCACCAACGCTGCCTCCGCAAGATCCTGCAAATCCATTGGCAGGATAGGCGCACCAATGTCAGTGTTCTCGCTCAGGCCAACATCCCCCAGCATCGAAGCTTTGACCACGCTCGATCAGCTCCGATGGATGGGTCACATCGTCCGCATGCCCGATACAAGACTCCCAAAACAAGCGCTCTACTCAGAGCTCCGACACGGCAAGAGAGCCCCAGGTGGGCAGAGGAAACGCTTCAAGGACACCCTCAAAGCCTCCTTGAAAAAGTGCAACATCCCCACCGACACCTGGGACTCCCTGGCCCAAGACTGCACAAAGTGGAGGAGAAGTATCCGGGAAGGCGCCGAACACCTTGAGTCTCTTCACCGGGAGCAAGCGGAAGCCAAGCGCAAGGAGCGCACGTCAACCCAAGCACCCCACCCACCCGTGACAGAGACTGCAGGTCCCGCATTGGACTCATCAGTCACCTGAGAACTCATTTTTAATGTGGAAGCAAGTCATCCTCGGTTCCGAGGGACTGCCTGAGAAGAAGAAGAAAACTGCGCAGAATTTGGTACTGATTGGCATTCTCACTCAAAGAGCCACATTAATGATTTAACCTTCAGTCGTTTGATGGAAGTCCTCTTGTTGGGGCGGAGGAGGGAGCTTAAGTCCGGATCTAACTTGTGGTTCATCTGTCCTCAGAGTACTTGAGCAGATGTTGCACGGAGAGCTTTACTCTGCATCGAAGAACTGGGCTTGTTTGATACAGAGATCAGGTTGAAGATAATTGGTGCAGTCTCACGGATCGACCATGTAACATGCTTGGCTGGTACATAGGAGCCAGTGGTTTGGATGATGTGCTAGTGCCACTGAAATTTAACTTCGAACAAAAGCAACAATGACTGCTCACATTTATACAGCACCTGTAATAGAGTAAAATGTCCCAGGGCGCTTTACAGAGGTGTAGGAATATAGGAACATAGGAGCAGGAGGAGGCCATTCAGCCCTCGAGCCTGTTCCGCCATTCTATTAGATCATGGCTGATCTGTATCTTAACCCCATTTACCCGCCTTTGCTAACATTACCCAAAAAAATCCATCGATCTCAGTCTTGAAAGCTTCAATTGACCCCCAGCATCCACAGCCTTTTAGGGGAGAGGGTTCCAGATTTCCTCTACCCTTTGTGTGAAGAAGTGCTTCCTGACATCAAACCTGAACGGCCTGGCTCTAATTTTAAGGTGATGCCCCCTTTGTTCTGGACTCCCCCCACCAGAGGAAATAGTTTCTCTCTATCTACCCTATCGAATCCTTTAATCATCTTAAACACCTCGATCAGATCAACCCCATAATCTTCTAAACTCGAGGGAATACAAGCCCAGTCTGTGCAACCTGTCCTCGTAATTTAACCCTTTCAGCCCCGGTATCATTCTGGTGAATCTGTGCTGCTCCCCCTCCAAGGCCAATATATCCTTCCTGAGGTGCGGGGCCCAGAACTGAACCCAATATTTCGACAAAAATTGACACCGAGCCAAAGAAAGAGGTGACCAAGAGCTTAGTCAAATAGATAACTTCTAAGGAAGGTCTTAAGGGAGGAGAGAGAGGTGAAGGGATTTAAGGGAGGGAATTCTAGAGAGTGAGGTCTAAATGGCTGAAGGCCCAGCCAGCAATGGTGGAGTGATGGGAATGGGGGGGAATGCACGGAGTCAGAGGAACTGAGGGTTCGGGGCAGTTGTAGGAAGTCACAGAGATAAGGAGGGACCGGATTTAAACACAAGGACGACCCATTTTTAACTGGAGGGGAGAAAACAGGTGCCATTGGATACAATGCCTGCACCACTCGCACAGCCGGATAATGGCATTAAAATGTCGAACTGTGTCACGTCTTTTGAGACAGACAGCACTGTGCATCCTTACATTACAGTTCGTATATTAAAGTGCCGTTCCTGATTAAAGTGGCGTTCCCGATTAAAGTGGCGTTCCCGATTAAGGTGGCATTCCCGATTAAAGTGGCGTTCCCGATTAAAGTGGCGTTCCCGATTAAAGTGGCATTCCCGATTAAAGTGGCGTTCCCGATTAAGGTGGCGTTCCCGATTAAGGTGGCATTCCCGATTAAAGTGGCGTTCCCGATTAAAGTGGCATTCCCGATTAAAGTGGCGTTCCTGATTAAAGTGGCGTTCCCGATTAAAGTGGCGTTCCCGATTAAAGTGGCGTTCCCGATTAAAATGCTTGAATATGAGGCTCTGTCATTAACAGATTAATTAACATGCTTTTGCTGGAGTACCACAATTCACTATCAGTGTTGCAGTGACAGCAAGCACTAATAAGGAGAACAAAACTGGGCCGATTGTCTCTTTAATTAACCACCTTGTCTTCTAAAGCTGCAATGTATTACTGTGGGCATTTTATCAGGAAGACTTGTAGGACTAATCATAGGAACAGAGGAACAGGAGTAGGCCATTCAGCCCCTCGAGCCTGCTCCGCCATTCAATGAGATCAAGGCTGATCTGTGATCTAACTCCATCCACCCGCCTTTGGCCCCAGAGGCGGCGGACCTGGGTGGAGCGGCTGCGGCGAGGCGGAGCTGATAAAAGAGGCGGCGGCGACCAGGTAGGCAATCTGAGCCCTGAGAGCGGGAGAGAGAAGTAAAAAATAATCAAAGTGTGACGTCACCAGAAAGCAGGTAAGTGATTGGTTGGTGAGTATTTCTCTTTTTCTCCTTTTTTCCATACTTAAATTCTGTGGTTTATAGTTTCTAGAGTCCCTGTGGTGTAGCGGGGACAAGCTGTTAAGCAAGGGCCCTTGAGTATATCATTTAATTGAAGTGAAATTGGTGGGATTCAATTAGTTTAATTTTAATTAATTAATTAAAGGGTAAGTCATGTCAGGAGAGCTCGGCGCCGTGATATGCTCCTCCTGCTATATGTGGGAAATCAGGGACACTTCCTGTGTCCCTGACGACCATGTGTGTGGGAAATGTATCCAGCTGCAGCTGCTGACGGACCGCATTGCGGCACTGGAGCTGCGGATGGATGCATATTGGAGCATTCGCGACACTGAGAACGTCGTGGATAACACGTTTAGCGAGTTGGTCACACCGCAGGTAAAGGGTGTACAGGCAGGAAGTGAATGGGTGACCACCAGGCAGAGTAAGAGGTGCAGGCAGGTAGTGCAGGGGTCCCCTGTGGCCATCCCCCTCTCAAACAGATATACCACTTTGGATGCTGTTGGGGGGGATGACTTATCAGGGGAAGGCGGCAGCAGCCAACTTCCTGGCACCATGGGTGGCTCTGCTGCACAGGCTGGGAGGAAAAAGTGTGGAAGAGCTATAGTGATAGGGGATTCAATTGTAAGGGGAATAGATAGGCGTTTCTGCGGCCGCAATCGAGACTCCAGGATGGTGTGTTGCCTCCCTGGTGCAAGGGTCAAGGACGTCTCGGAGCGGCTACAGAACATTCTGGAGGGGGAGGGCGAACAGCCAGTTGTCGTGGTGCACATAGGCATCAACAATATAGGTAAAAAACGGGATGAGGTCCTAAAAGCAGAATATAGGGAGTTAGGAGGTAAATTAAAAAAGAGGACCTCAAAGGTAGTAATCTCAGGATTGCTACCAGTGCCACATGCTAGTCAGAGTAGAAATAGGAGGATACTTCAAATGAATACGTGGCTAGAGGAATGGTGCAAGGGGGAGGGATTCAAATTCCTTGGACATTGGAACCGGTTCTGGGGGAGGTGGGACCAGTACAAACGGGATGGTCTGCACCTGGGCAGGGCCGGGACTGATGTCTTAGGGGGAGTGTTTGCTAGTGCTGTTGGGGAGGGTTTAAACTAAAGTGGCAGGGGGTTGGGAACCTGAGCAGGAAGACAGAGGAAAGGGAAACAAGGATAAAAGCTAAAGACAGGAAGGAGAAAAACAAAAGTAGAAGGCAAAGAACTCAACGGTTTAAATCAAACATGGTCTCAGTAAATAATAATTCATATAGGTCTGAGAGCGTTAAAAAAACAAGCCTGAAGGCTTTGTGTCTTAATGCAAGGAGCATTCGGAACAAGGTGGATGAATTAGCTGCGCAAATAGAGGTAAATGAATACGATTTGATTGGGATTACAGAAACATGGCTCCAGGGTGGCCAAGGCTGGGAACTCAACATCCAGGGTTATTCAATATTTAGGAAAGATAGGCAAAAAAGAAAGGGAGGTGGGGTAGCATTGCTGGTTAAAGAGGGGATTAACACAATTGAAAGGAAGGATATTAGCTCTGATGATGCAGAATCTGTATGGGTAGAACTGAGAAATAACAAGGGGAAGAAAACGTTAGTGGGAGTGGTATATAGACCTCCAAACAGTAATACGGAGGTTGGGGACGGCATTAAAAGGGAAATTAGAGAAGCATGCAGTAAGGGCACAGCAGTCATCATGGGTGACTTTAATTTACATATAGATTGGGCTAACCAAATTAGTAAAAATACTGTGGAGGAGGAATTCCTAGAATGTTTACGAGATGGTTTTCTGGAACAATATGTCGAGGAACCAACCAGAGATTAGGCCATCTTAGACTGGGTATTATGTAACGAGAAAGGATTAATTAGCAATCTTGTTGTACGAGGCCCCTTGGGTCAGAGTGATCATAATATGATAGAATTCTTCATTAGGATGGAGAGTGAAGTAGTTGAATCAGAGACTAGGGTCCTGAATTTAAATAAAGGAAACTACGATGGTATGAGGCGCGAATTGGGTAGGATTGATTGGGGAATGTCACTCAAGGGGTTGACGGTGGATAGGCAATGGCAAACATTCAAAGACTGCATGGATGAACTACAGAATTTGTTCATCCCAGTGTGGCATAAGAATAAAACAAAAAGGGTGACTCAACCGTGGCTAACAAGGGAAATTAGGGATAGCATAAGATCCAAGGAGAGGGCTTATAAATTGGCCAGAAAAAGCGGTAGCCCTGAGGATTGGGAGCAGTTTAGGATTCAACAAAGGAGGACAAAGGGATTAATTAAGAAGGGGAAAATAGAATATGAAAGTAAGCTTGCTGGGAACATAAAAACTGACTGTAAGAGCTTTTATAGATATGTGAAGAGAAAAAGATTAGTGAAATCAAGTGTAGGTCCCTTGCAGTCAGAAGCGGGGGAAGTTATAATGGGGAACAAAGAAATGGCAGCCCAATTAAATGCATATTTTGGTTCTGTCTTCACAAAGGAGGACACAAATAACCTCCCAGAGATGTTGGAGAACATACGGTCTGATGAAAGGGAGGAACTGAAAGAAATCAGTATTTGCAGGGAAATGGTGTTAGGGAAATTGACGGGATTGAAGGCCGATAAATCCCCAGGGCCTGATAATCTACATCCTAGGGTACTTAAGGAAGTGGCCCTAGAAATAGTAGATGCATTGCTGATCATCTTCCAACATTCGATGGAATCTGGAACTGTACCCATGGATTGGAGGGTAGCTAATGTTACCCCACTATTCAAAAAAGGTGGTAGAGAGAAAGCGGGGTATTACAGACCGGTAAGCCTGACATCGGTAGTGGGGAAAATGCTAGAGTCCATTATAAAGGATGTAATAGCTGAGCACTTGAAAAACAGTGACAGGATCGGACAAAGTCAACATGGATTTACAAAAGGTAAATCGTGCTTGACTAATCTACTGGAATTTTTTGAGGATGTAACTGGGAAAATAGATAAGGGAGAACCAGTAGATGTGGTGTATTTGGACTTTCAAAAGGCTTTCGATAAGGTCCCGCATAAGAGATTAGCGTGTAAAGTTAAGGCACATGGGATTGGGGGCAAGGTATTGACTTGGATAGAGAACTGGTTGGCGGACAGAAAGCAGAGAGTAGGAATTAATGGGTCTTTTTCCGAGTGGCAAGCAGTGACTAGTGGAGTACCGCAGGGATCGGTCCTTGGACCCCAGCTATTCACAATATACATTAATGATCTAGATAAGGGAATTAAATGTAATATCTCCAAGTTTGCAGATGACACAAAGCTGGGTGGGAGTGTGTGCTGCGAGGAGGATACCGAGAAACTCCAGGATGATCTGGACAGGTTGGGTGAGTGGGCAGAAGCGTGGCAGATGCAATATAACGTGGATAAGTGCGAGGTTATCCACTTTGGTGTCAAGAACAGAAAGGCAGACTATTATCTGAATGGCAATAGATTGGGAGAAGGGGAAGTGCAACGAGACCTGGGTGTCCTTGTGCACCAGTCGCTGAAAGTAAGCATGCAGGTGCAGCAGGCGGTGAAGAAGGCAAATGGTATGTTGGCCTTCATAGCGAAAGGGTTTGAGTATAGGAACAGGGATGTCCTGCTGCAGTTGTACAGGGCCTTGGTGAGACCACACCTTGAGTACTGTGTGCAGTTTTGGTCGCCTTATCTGAGGAAGGATGTTCTTGCCATGGAAGGAGTTCAGCGAAGATTCACAAGGCTGATACCTGGGATGGCAGGAATGACATATGAGGAGAGATTGGGTCGATTGGGCTTATACTCACTGGAGTGTCGAAAAATGAGAGGGGATCTCATCGAAACATATAAAATTCTGACAGGTCTGGACAAACTAGACGCAGGAAGAATGTTCCCGATGGTCGGAGAGTCCAGAACCAGGGGTCATAATCTACGGATAACGGGTAAACCATTTAGGACAGAAATGAGGAAGAATTTCTTCACCCAGAGAGTGGTGAACCTGTGGAATTCTCTACCACAGAAGGTAGTTGAGGCGAAGTCATTAAATATATTCAAGGATGAGTTAGATATATTTCTTAAAGCTAAAGGTATCAAGGGATATGGGGAGAAGGCAGGTACAGGGTACTGAGTTTAGATGATCAGCCATGATCTCATCGAATGGCGGAGCAGGCTCGAGGGGCCGAATGGCCTACTCCTGCTCCTATCTTCTATGTTTCTATGTTTCTATCCCTTAATACCTTTGATTAACAGAAATCTATCAATCTCCAATATTAAAATTAACAATTGATCTAGCATCAATTGCCGTTTGCAGAAGAGAGTTCCAAACTTCTACCATCCTTTGTGTGTAGAAGTGTTTCCTAACTTCACTCCTGAAAGGCCTACCTGCAGCAATGAAAGCTTACGTGCTGCTCAGGTTCGACAAAGCCTTACACGGGAGGAAGGACAGCGTTTAATTTTAACGCTAAAAATTTACTTTGATACAATGGAAATGAAAGATTCAGATTAGCTCTTGTGCTCTTTAGTTATAGCGAGGACAAGCAAGCACAGCCCACATGTGTCTACCCACAAAGGCCATGTAACCCATGTGCTAGTGCCCATTAACAGACAGAAGTATCCATCAATAGACACTCCCATCAAACCCATCCCTCTAGTCCCCTAACTCTCCCATCGAAGTCCATCTCTCTAGTCCCCTAACTCGCCCATCGAAGCCCATCCCTCTAGTCCCCTAACTCTCCCATCGAAGCCCATCCCTCTAGTCCCCTAACTCTCCCATCGAAGCCCATCCCTCTAGTCCCCTAACTCCCCCATCGAAGCCCATCCCTCTAGTCCCCTAACTCTCCCATCGAAGCCCATCCCTCTAGTCCCCTAACTCGCCCATCGAAGCTCATCCCTCTAGTCCCCTAACTCATCCATCGAAGCCCATCCCTCTAGTCCCCTAACTCTCCCATCGAAGCCCATCCCTCTAGTCCCCTAACTCATCCATCGAAGCCCATCCCTCTAGTCCCCTAACTCTTCCATCGAAGCCCATCCCTCTAGTCCCCTAACTCGCCCATCGAAGCCCATCCCTCTCGTCCCCTAACTCTCTCATCGAAGCCCATCCTTCTAATCCCCTAACTCTCCCATCGAAGCCTATCCCTCTAGTCCCCTAACTCGCCCATCGAAGCCCATCCCTCTAGTCCCCTAACTCTCCCATCGAAGCCCATCCCTCTAGTCCCCTAACTCTCCCATCGAAGCCCATCCCTCTAGTCCCCTAACTCTCCCATCGAAGCCCATCCCTCTAGTCCCCTAATTCTCCCATCGAAGCCCATCCCTCCAGTGCCCTAACTCTCCCATCGAAACCCATCCCTCTAGTCCCCTAACTCTCCCATCGAAGCCCATCCCTCTAGTCCCCTAACTCTCCCATCGAAGCCCATCCCTCTAGTCCCCTAACTCGCCCATCGAAGCCCATCCCTCTAGTCCCCTAACTCCCCCATCGAAGCCCATCCCTCTAGTCCCCTAACTCTCCCATCGAAGCCCATCCCTCTAGTCCCCTAACTCGCCCATCGAAGCTCATCCCTCTAGTCCCCTAACTCATCCATCGAAGCCCATCCCTCTAGTCCCCTAACTCTCCCATCGAAGCCCATCCCTCTAGTCCCCTAACTCATCCATCGAAGCCCATCCCTCTAGTCCCCTAACTCTTCCATCGAAGCCCATCCCTCTAGTCCCCTAACTCGCCCATCGAAGCCCATCCCTCTCGTCCCCTAACTCTCTCATCGAAGCCCATCCTTCTAATCCCCTAACTCTCCCATCGAAGCCTATCCCTCTAGTCCCCTAACTCGCCCATCGAAGCCCATCCCTCTAGTCCCCTAACTCTCCCATCGAAGCCCATCCCTCTAGTCCCCTAACTCTCCCATCGAACCCCATCCCTCTAGTCCCCTAACTCTCCCATCGAAGCCCATCCCTCTAGTCCCCTAACTCTCCCATCGAAGCCCATCCCTCTAGTCCCCTAATTCTCCCATCGAAGCCCATCCCTCCAGTGCCCTAACTCTCCCATCGAAACCCATCCCTCTAGTCCCCTAACTCTCCCATCGAAGCCCATCCCTCTAGTCCCCTAACTCTCTCATCGAAGCCCATCCCTCTAGTCCCCTAACTCTCCCATCGAAGCCCATCCCTCTAGTCCCCTAACACACCCATTGAAGCTCATATATCTTTAAGGATGTGTGCACTAGAATGCCCAAATCTCCTTCTATCTCCACCTTCTTTAATGCTTTACCCTGAAGGGTGTATGAATGTTGAGCATTTTTCCTGCCCACATGCATAACACTGCACTTATCTAAGTTATACATCATTTGCCAGTCATGAGTCCAATCTCCCAACACACTAAGATCCGCCTGAAGCAGACGACCATTGTCTACAGTCCTAATACTCACACAGATCTTGGTATCATCTGCAAATTTGCAGATCGTGCCCCCAACACCTACATCCAGATCATTAATAAATATAGTTCCGACCAACCTCAAGCCACCAACACCAGCCTTTAAGTTCACCCGCCACCCCCACCTTTCAACAGGTCTCTCGTCAACCAATCACGGAGAGGTATCAATCGCGGTCACGGAGAGCGCTGATTCGACCTTGCAGCAGACGTGGGCGGGGCCACGTGGGGCTGTGAAGCTGAACGCAGAGAACACCAGCAATGACCTGGAGTGAAATGGCGCTCGTTATCAGATGTAGTTTCTGTAGGAGATCAGTCATCATTCAGGCCTCTAGCTGTTTAGTTCCCGATTAGCAGAGAGGGGTATCAGTGAGCACAGCGATCATCTCCGATTAGACGGCCTGTGATCTATGGAGCATTAATTATGGGGCCTTGGCAGTACCAGCAGTGAACGTTCAGTGTGTCGCGGTGGCAGTGATCATTGAACAGACCGAATCTAGCCAGCCCTCTTTGGAAGAATTCCACTTCCCGCTGGCCTCATGAGTAATGACACGATGAAAGAGAAAAGAGAGGCCAGCAGCTGAGTTGAACTGAAAGCTCCTAGACAGGGACTAATTAAGATACTGGTGTAAGTATGATTAATAAGCACAAACTGGGAGGGTGTGCAATAAACAAGGGCTAACCAGATGGCACTGTGCGAACAGAGCACAACGGTTACGTTTTTAGGGGGAAAAAGATACATATCGGGTTTCCGATCCCTTTATACTTTTCTTGGTCAGATCAAAGGAACATGAGAGAGTTTCAATTTCCCTTTAAACCACATGCCTTTCAACTTTAAGCTTCTTGGACAGCACCTCCCATGCGCCTGCTGCCTGCGTCCTGCTAATGGTAGAGGTCGCAGGTTTGGGAGGAGCCACTGAACCAAGACTGACACTCTCGCCTCTGAGGCAGAAGGTCGTGCATTAGAGTCCCCACTCCAGAGACTTGAGCACGAAACCTAGGCTGACACTCCCAGTGCAGTACTGAGGGAGTGCAGCACTGTCTGAGGGGCAGTACTGAGGGAGCGCCGCACTGTCTGAGGGGCAGTACTGAGGGAGCGCCGCACTGTCGGAGGGGCAGTACTGAGGGAGCGCCGCACTGTCGGAGGGTCAGTACTGAGGGAGCGCCGCACTGTCTGAGGGGCAGTACTGAGGGAGCGCTGCACTGTCGGAGGGTCAGTACTGAGGGAGCGCTGCACTGTCGGAGGGGCAGTACTGAGGGAGCGCTGCACTGTCGGAGGGGCAGTACTGAGGGAGCGCTGCACTGTCGGAGGGGCAGTACTGAGGGAGTGCTGCACTGTCGGAGGGTCAGTACTGAGGGAGCGCCGCACTGTCGGAGGGTCAGTACTGAGGGAGTGCCGCACTGTCGGAGGGTCAGTACTGAGGGAGTGCCGCACTGTCGGAGGGGCAGTACTGAGGGAGTGCCGCACTGTCGGAGGGGCAGTACTGAGGGAGCGCCACACTGTCAGAGGGGCAGTACTGAGGGAGTGCCGCACTGTCGGAGGGGCAGTACTGAGGGAGTGCTGCACTGTCAGAGGGGCAGTACTGAGGGAGAGCTGCACTGTCGGAGGGGCAGTACTGAGGGAGAGCTGCACTGTTGGAGGGGCAGTACTGAGGGAGAGCTGCACTGTCGGAGGGGCAGTACTGAGGGAGCGCTGCACTGTCGGAGGGGCATTACTGAGGGAGAGCTGCACTGTCGGAGGGACAGTACTGAGGGAGCGCTGCACTGTCGGAGGGGCAGTACTGAGGGAGCGCCGCACTGTCAGAGGGGCAGTACTGAGGGAGGGCTGCACTGTCAGAGGGGCAGTACTGAGGGAGAGCTGCACTGTCGGGGGGGCAGTACTGAGGGAGTGCCGCACTGTCGGAGGGGCAGTACTGAGGGAGTGCCGCACTGCACTGTCGGAGGGGCAGTACTGTGGGAGCGCTATACTGTCGGAGGGGGCAGTACTGAGCGAGCGCTGCACTGTCGGAGGGGCAGTACTAAGGGTGCACTGCACTGTCGAAGGGGCAGTACTGAGGGAGCGTCGCACTGTCGAAGGAGCAGTAATAAGGGAGTGCTGCACTGTCGGAGGGGCAGTACTAAGGGAGCGTCGCACTGTTGGAGGGCCAGTACTGAGTGAGCACCGCACTGTCGGAGGGGCAGTACTGAGGGAGTGCCGCACTGTTGGAGAGGAAGTACTGAGTGAACGCCGCACTGTCAGAGGGGAAGTACTGAGGGAGCGCTGTACTGACGGAGGGGCAGTACTGAGGGAGCGCTGCACTATCGGAGGTACCGACTTTCGGATGAGATGTTAAACCGAGGCCCCATCTGCCCTCTCAGGTGGGTGTAAAAGATCCCATGGCCACTATTTTGAAGAGGAGCAGGGGAGTTCTCCCGGTGCCCTGGGCCAATATTTATCCCTCAACCAACATCATTAAAACAGATTACCTGATCATTATCACATTGCTGTCTGTGGGAGCTTGCTGTGCGCAAATTGGCTGCCACGTTTCCTACATTACAACAGTGACTACACTTCAAAAAGTATTTCATTGGCTGTAAAGCGCTTTGAGACATCCTGAGCTCATGAAAGGCGCTGTCGAAATGCGAGTCTTTCTTTCTTTCTAACAAGGGTGCAATGGATGATGCAGGAACCCTCTAATCTCATTGGGGATCTTCCAGTTCCGAGCCTCTATACCGGCCTTTCCACTCTAGCTGTACGGGCCGCTTCCAGCGACCCTAAGTTCGGGTGAGTGGGATATTACTAAACATTTGCAGATCTACTAACAGATCCTGAATTAAATATTCCTTCCTTGTTCTCTCTTACATCACATACGTCAGTAGGAAACAGGGCCATCGCCCAATTAATTTCTTCCTGAAGCGCTTGCATTTGTCTCAATGGCCCTGCATATCATTCATTTGCAGAAACGTTATTGTAAGCACTAATTGAACTCAAATCGTTACTCATCCTAATTAGATGAGATGGTAGACACATTCCTTCTAATCCTTTCATGTTAGGGCCAAGCAAGCTAAGGCGTGAGTTGACTACGAGGCAAAATAATCAGGAAAGAGAGCGGATGTTGGAGAATTCATTCAACTAAACAGGGTAGATGGCTGCAGAGGGATAGAGTAATACCGTCAACAAAGAACATTTGGAACCCAGTATATGAGTAATTGGATGTGTGGTGAGTGTAGCCTGCTCGGAGGGACAGGGAACTTTGAACCTCTGCTTCCCAAAGCTCTCCACCAGTGTAGAGTAAAGGAAGGCAAGGGTGGTTGTAAGAAGAGAGGTTTTGCCTGATAACGCTCCTGTGAAGCACCTTGGGACGTTTTACTATGTTAAAGGCGCTATATAAATGCAAGTTGTTGTTGTAATGATTGTGGGAATGTTGGTGAATGGGGAGCGGGAGAGCTGACTTAGTTGAAGTGTTCTGTGATGAGCTAGTCTCCAAGAGCTCAGGCAGTTAGGGGTTGTCTTGGTCGCTGCCTCTCCTCCTTGCTCTTCCTCCTCCTCCTCCTCCTCCTCCTCCTCTTCCTCCCTCTTCTGGCCGCTTGTCCTGTTCTGTGGTGCCTTCCTTGCTGCTCCCGATCATGCTCTATTCCTGGAGGCAGCTCGACCCGTGTCTGCAGGCAATCCGTGAGGCAAACGACAGTAGCTGCAGCAGTGCAAAAGCAGCCAAAACTCTCTGAAGAGTGTTCGAGCTCATCAAGAAACTCCTAGAGGTCAAACAGTGGCCAGAAATAGCCAACCAGCAACGGGGCTTTAAAAAGAAATTGGGCTGGATTTTGATACTGGGGCGGGTTGGGGTCGTGTTATCCACCCGACTACAATTGGATGTGGGAGATTGATGCAATTTTCATCTAATTGGGCAATTGAGTTCCAGCATGTGGGAACCCATGAACCAATTAGTGGTTTCAGTCTGAAAGTCGCCTCTGATGATATCATCATTGCTGCTGCAGTGAAGGTCTTCAGAGACTGCCTGGCCGTTGCTGTGAGAGGACCTGGATGCAAAATGAGTAGCAGCTCAGAGAGAGAGAGAGAGAATTTTTTTTCCATCCAGGTCCTCTCACAGCAAAGGCCAGGCAGTCTCTGAAGCCATTCAATGCAGCAGCATCAGAGGTGACTTTCAGACCTAATACTACTACTACCTTCATCACATCTCCATTGTAATAGTGGACCTGCAGCTGATAGTCAGCGATCCACTTGTGCTCCCGCCAGGTTTCACTGGCGTGTTTCACATCAGGCGTGCTTCACATCGGAAAAGGGTTAAACTAGCTAAAACGTTTCAAAATGGCATTACAGAGCCAATTTAGGGCTTGTTAAGGGCTTTAATGGCCTCTCCCACCTCTTGGAGGCGGGACAGAGTCAGGAATACCGCACACGATTTTATCAAAATTGCGTGGAGGTGAGATCAGGTCCGCCCACCACTTTTCACAATTTTAACCCCCCACACGCCTCCAAACCCGCCTCCACGGCCCTCTGAACATCCAGCCCATTGTGTTTTTTCATTTCTTTGCACACTTTTGTTTATTGGTTATAAAAATGAGTACATTGCATCTGTCTTCACCAAGGAAGAAGATGCTGTCATAGACAGAGTGAAGGTGGAGGTAGAGGAGATACTGGGTGGGATAAAAATTGATAAAGAGGAGGTACTAGAAAGGCTGGCTGTACTTAACGTAGTTAAGTCACCAGGACCAGATGGGATACATCCTAGGACGCTGAGGGAAGTGAAGGGAGAAATCGTGGAGGCACTGGCCATAATCTTCCAATCCTCCTGTCGACTGCAACAGGACATAGAAAGGCTAGCAGAATGGGCAGACAAGTGGCAGATGGAATTTAATACAGAGAAGTGTGAGGTGATGCATTTTGGCAGAAGGAACAGGGAGAGGCAATATACACTTAATGGCACAGTTTTACAGAGTGTGCAGGGACAGAGGGACCTGGGAGTTAATGTGCAGAGGTCCCTGAAGGTGGCAGGACATATTGAGAGAGTGGTTAGCAAAGCATATGGGATCTTGAGAGAAGTTATGCTGAACCTTTATAAAACGCTGGTTAGGCCACAACTGGAGTGTTGCGTCCAGTTCTGGTCACCACACTTTAGGAAGGATGTGAAGGCCCTTGAGAGGGTGCAGAGGAGATTTACCAGAATGGTTCTGGGGATGGGGGATCTTAGTTACAAGGACAGGTTGGAGAAGCTAGATTTGTTTTCATTAGAGCAAAGGAGGTTGAGGGGTGATTTGATAGAGGTGTACAAGATTATAACAGGTTTGGATAGGCTAGACAGGGAAAGGCTGTTCCCAATAGTTGATGGTACAAGGACTAGGGGACACAGATTTAAGATTTTGGGCAAGAGATACAGGGGGGATGTGAGGAAAACCTTTTTTATGCAGCGAGTGGTGAGGACCTGGAACTCGCTGCTGACGGAAGTGGTGGAAGCGGAGACACTCAATGTTTTCAAGGGGAGACTGGATAGGCACTTGAGGGAAATAAATTTGCAGGGCTACGGGGATAGAGTGGGGGAATGGGACTGACTGGATTGCTCTACAGAGAGCCGGCACGGACTCGATGGGCCGAATGGCCTCCTTCTGTGCCGTTATGACTCTATGACTCTTTGGGGGTGATTTTCTGACGTCGGAGGAGGCGGGTTTGGAGGCGGGAAAGGCGGGAAAATCAGATTCAAAGAGGTCGGGTTCGGAACCCGCCTCCAACCAACCTCCGCGGGATTTTGCCAGTGCCGGTTTTGGAGGTCGGGAAACGCTCCTGCCTCCAGTTGGCCATTGTGCTATTAAAGATCCTTAAATGCTCATTAGTGGCCCCTCTAAGCCTATTTTGAGAGGCCCTGGTGATTTTTGCAGCTTTTCGGTGTGATCCACGCACCTCCTGAACCACGCCAGGTAAACCTGGCGGGTTGACCCGTGGGTGGCCTCCTCACAGCTGCAGGTCTAACAAGACATCGTTTATTGCAGCAAGGATTACTTGCAGGTGCCAGACCTTGGCTTTAAAAGGTCTCTGAGCACTTTTAGAAGGCCTTCCGAAGTCGGAGATGCTGCAGCTTGACTCCATCAACTGTGAGGCCTCCTTGGAAGACCCTCTCCCCGCTTGCAATGAGTGCTTCCACAAAGGCGGCATCTACAAGCAGCATGGGAACCATTCGTTTTCTTTCTGCATGGACCTCAGATGAGGATGAGGAGGAGGAGGAGGATCTGGAGGAGGAGGAGGAGGAGGTCAGAGCGCCGGTGTATCGACCAGCGGCAGCACGCGAGCACATGGCTGCCCGGGATGCAAGGGATGAACTTATCATGGCCAGATTTGCATAGGTTGCCCAAGTTGGCACATGTCCTTTGCTCCATCCTAGGACATCATTGACAATGGACATGACTCTCTGGCCTCCTTTCACTCAGGCCACCAACCTGACAACGCAAGTGTGGCGGTGCCCGCAATGTGGAGCTGCCTAAGGCGAAAAAACAGATGGAATAACGCCAACATTTTGGCTTCAAATCATTTTAATGCTTTCCAACAGGGATGGTATTTCATCAATACACAGAAACAGTCTCCCAATCTGCACACAGATCTGGAGGTTATATCCCTTGCCAGCTGTACCCACACAGCCTTGGTTTCTTTGGCAGGCCTCTTCCTCCGAGATAAGTGGAAGAGCACCTCCATGCTAGCTGTCACCCCCTCCAACAACATTTGCAGCGCCTCATCCGAGAGCCCACCCAAACTGAAACCCGCCTCCATCTCACCTCCAGTGGGAAAATGGCCCCCTATGACTCCTTAGAAACTGGGGTGGTGCCAGAGGACTGGAGAATTGCCTTGGATGTGGGTGTACAGGACACAATTTCAAAATTTGCAGAAGACACAAAACTTGGAAGTATAGTGAACAGTGAGGAGGAGAGTGATAGACTTCAAGAGGACATAGAGAGGCTGGTGGAATGGACGGACACGTGGCAGATGAAATTTAACGCAGAAAAGTGCAAAATATTACATTTTGGCAGAAAGAATGAGGAGATGCGATTTAAACAAGTTGAGTGATTGGGCAAATACATGGCAGATGCAGTATAACGTGGATAAATGTCAAGTTATCCACTTCGGTAGGAAAAACAGAAAGGCAGAATATTATTTAAATGGTGATAGATTAGGAAATGTTGATGTACAAAGGGACCTGGGTGTCCTTGTACACCAGTCACTGAGAGCAAACATGCAGGTGCAGCAAGCAGTTAGGATGGCAAATGGTATGTTGGCCTTCATTGCAAGAGGATTTGAGTACAGGAGCAAGAATGTCTTACTACAGTTATGATGCGGAGATGCCGGTGTTGGACTGGGGTGGACAAAATTGAGAGGTCGCACAACACCAGGTTATAGTCCAACAGTTTTATTTGAAATCACAAGCTTTCGGAGCTATCGATTGCTCCTTCCTCAGGTGAAGTAAATTAGATACAGAATCGCCAAAGCATATATAGATAGAGAACAAAGCATGTGTACCTTACAATTGCAGACCACTAAATTAAATCATCCTGACTATCTGCCGAGGTGTGATAAAGTTAATCAAGTCAGCCAGGAAGGTACCACATCAAAGACATAGCAAGATACAACTGAGACAATGAGGTGTAGTCGCAGGGGTTCTAACGTGTCAAAAGCTGCCGTCTGTATGTAAAACGAAAAGCTTTAAAATTTTTACTTTTTTACTGGGAAAATTTTTACTTTTTTACTGGGAAAAATTTTCCCAGTAAAAAAGTAAAAATTTTAAAGCTTTTCGTTTTACATACAGACGGCAGCTTTTGACACGTTAGAACCCCTGCGACTATACCTCATTGTCTCAGTTGTATCTTGCTATGTCTTTGATGTGGTACCTTCCTGGCTGACTTGATTAACTTTATCACACCTCGGCAGATAGTCAGGATGATTTAATTTAGTGGTCTGCAATTGTAAGGTACACATGCTTTGTTCTCTATCTATATATGCTTTGGCGATTCTGTATCTAATTTACTTCACCTGAGGAAGGAGCAATCGATAGCTCCGAAAGCTTGTGATTTCAAATAAAACTGTTAGACTATAACCTGGTGTTGTGCGACCTCTCAATTTTTTACTACAGTTATACAGGGCCTTGGTGAGACCACACCTGGAGTACTGTGTGCAGTTTTGGTCTCCTTACCTGTACTTGCCATAGAGGGAGTGCAACGAAGGTTCACCAGACTGATTCCTGGGATGGCAGGACTGTCGTATGAGGAGAGATTGGGTCGACTAGGCCTGTATTCACTAAAGTTTAGAAGAATGAGAGGAGATCTCACTGAAACGTATAAAATTCTGACAGGGCTAGACAGACTGGATGCAGGGAGGATGTTTCCCCTGGCTGGGGGCTCCAGAACGAGGGGTCACAGTCACAGGATACGGGGTAGGACATTTAGGATTGAGATGAGGAGAAATTTCTTCACTCAGAGGGTGGTGAACCTGTGGAATTCTCTACCACAGAAGGCTGTGGAGGCAAAGTCACTGAATATATTTAAGAAGGAGATAGATAGATTTCTAGACACAAAAGGCGTCAAGGGGTATGGGGAGAGAGCGGGAATATGGTATTGAGATAGAGGATCAGCCATGATCATATTGAATGGTGGAGCAGGCTCGAAGGGCCGAATGGCCAACTCCTGCTCCTATTTTTCTATGTTTCTAAGTTTCTAAACTAAAGGGTACAATCCTAAAGGGGGTGCATGAACAGAGAGACCTGGGGGTAAATGTGCACAAATTGCTGAAGGTGGCAGGGCAGGTTGAGAAAGCAGTTAATAAAGCTTACGGGATCCTAGGCTTCATGAATAGAGGTATAGAGTACAAAAGTGTGGAAATTATGATGAACCTGTATAAATCACTGGTTCAGCATCAACTGGAGTATTGTGTCCAATTCTGGGCACCGCACTTTAGGAAGGATGTGAAGGCCTTAGAGAGGGTGCAGAAAAGATTTACAAGAATGATTCCAGGGATGAGGGACTTCAGTTACGTGGATAGACTGGAGAAGCTGGGGTTGTTCTCCTTGGAGCAGAGAAGATTGAGAGGAGATTTGATAGAGGTGTTCAAAATCATGAGGGATCTAGACAGAGTAGATAGAGAGAAACTGTTCCCATTGGCAGAAGGGTCGAGAACCAGAGGACACAGATTTAAGGTGATTGGCAGAAGAACCAAAGGCGACGTGAGGGAAAACTTTTTTACGCAGCGAGTGGTTAAGATCTGGAATGCACTGCCTGAAAGGGTGGTGGAGACAGACTCAATCATGGCTTTCAAAAGGGAATTGGATAAGTACCTGAAGGAAAAAATTTTGCAGGGCTACAGGGAAAGGGCGGGGGGAGTGGGACTAGCTGAAGTGCTCTTGCAGAGAGCCGGCATGGGCTCGATGGGCCGAATGGCCTCCTTCTGTGCTGTAAACATTCTATGATTCGAAGATTCATTGATTAAATATTGCAGATGGAAAAAAAAGGCTGTTGACCAAGGGTCAAGAATCATCCAATCAGGTAACGAGGTGTCTGTTCACTTTCCGATTGGCCGTGGGAAGGCGGGGTGACGTGAGGATGGACCAATGGCGGGAGTGTGGGGGCGGGGCCGGTGGTCATGTGACGAGACCTCCAGGCGTTGGAACCCCTATGCAGGAAGGGTCCGAAATTGGCCCGCAGATGGGCTTTAAACGGTTTAAACACATTCATTACGCTTAAAAATCGGCAATGTGTTTCAATACAATTTCCGATCTGCTGGGGTGATGTGCTATCTATTCCTTCCCTATAGGGTAGTGCCAGATACAAAGGGATTGACAGGCCTGAGACTGATCATGCTAGGCAGAGACGATACATAATGCAGACAGGTTCTCTGTTTAGACACTACAAATAAAAGCCACAAGATGTATTGTCTACTGCCCGCTGGTTACTTCCACCAGCCTTGCCTCCTCTTGTCCATTAATCTAACGCAGTTCTGGTCTGCTTATATTGATTACTTTGAATATAATGAAAACAGGGAGTCAGAAATGGATCATAATGGATGGCTCGGCAACATCCAATTATAGTCGGAGTGAAGGAACCGAACACTTTCCATGCGCCAACTAGCCCAGGGAGCCAAGCGAGAGAGAGAGAGAGAGCTTGCTGTCGTTGCCGCTGGTTACGACCGAGGCTGGGTCTGGACCTAGTCAGCCAGTCGCAATGCCCAGCACGCTCCGCGCAGTCTGTGACCTCCGGAGGGCTTCATCTGGCTACAGGAACGGAAAGGACGCGAGGAAAGTGAAAGGGCAGCAATGTTGGAAAGCAAGATCGTGCATTTCTACGGCGCCTTTCGTAACCTCAGGGCGTCCCAAAGCGCTTCACAGCCAATGAAGTACTTTTGAAGTGCAGTCACTGTTGTAATGTAGAGAAACGTGGCAGCCAGTTTGCGCACAGCAAGATCCCACAAACAGCAATGTGATAAATGACCAGATAATCTGTTTTAGTGATGTTGGTTGAGGGATAAATATTGGCCCCAGGACACCGGGGTGAACTCCCCTGCTCCTCTTCCAATAGTGGCCGTGAGGTCTTTTACGTCCACCTGAGAGGGAAGATGGAACCTCAGTTTAACGTCTCATCCGAAAGACGGCACCTCCAACAGTGCGGCGCTCCCTCAGTACTGCCCCTCCGACAGTGCAGCACTCCCTCACTACTGCCCCTCCGACAGTACGGCGCTCCCTCAGTACTGCCCCTCTGACAGTGCGGCACTCACTCAGTACTGCCCCTCCGACAGTGCAGCACCCCCTCAGTACTGCCCCTCCGATAGTACGGCGCTCCCTCAGTACTGCCCCTCTGACAGTGCGGCACTCACTCAGTACTGCCCCTCCGACAGTGCAGCACTCCCTCAGTACTGCCCCTCCGACAGTGCGGCGCTCCCTCAGTACTGCCCCTCCGACAGTGCGGCTCTCCCTCAGTACTGCCCCTCCGACAGTGCGGCGCTCCCTCAGTACTGCCCCTCCGACAGTACAGCACTCCCTCAGTACTGCCCCTCCGACAGTGCGGCACTCCCTCAGTACTGCCCCTCCGACAGTGCGGCACTCCCTCAGTACTGCCCCTCCGACAGTGCGGCACTCCCTCAGTACTGCCCCTCCGACAGTGCAGCACTCCCTCAGTACCGCACTGGAGTGTCAGCCTAGACTTTTGTGCTCAAGTCTCTGGAGCAAGGCTTGAACCCACGACCTTCGGACTCAGAGGCGCACTGAACCAGGCCTGATTCATGAAGGTCATTGCAGAATGTTCCAGCCTGCACAAAGACAAGATTAGAAGACGGAGCACAGACCACGCAACAAGAGGCCTTGGAGATCCGTCAACAGTATTTTAAAAGGGAAAAAAATGTAAACAATGTTAACAACATGCAGGGCAGTTATAAATCAGCGGCTCGGAACAGGGAGGCACTGACCTCAGAATTCCCAGTAATCCTTCCTGTCACAGTGAATTTATGAGGTCTGTTTTATAGGGCTCTGTGACCTTGCCTGCTTGCCAGGCCGCCAGAGCTAATCCATTCATGTTTCAACATGAGTTAGGGTGCCGCTTGCAAGAGAAAGAAAGAAAGAAAGAAAGAACTAACTTTCATTTCTATAGCGCCTTTCAGGATGTCCCAAAGTGCTTCACAGCCAATGAAGTACTTTTTGAAGTGGAGTCACTGTTGTAATATAGGAAACGCGGCAGCCAATTTGTGCACAGCAAGCTCCCACAAACAGCAATGTGATAAATAACCAGATAATCTGTTTTAGTGATGTTGGTTGTGGGATAAATATTGGCCCCAGGACTCCGGAGAGATTTCAGATTAACATCAGGACAACAATATCCAACTGGCAGTAAAATATCAATCACGCAGCCTGTCCAACTGATCGAGCTGTCAGTCACCGTCTAAAATGGCTCACGGTTAAAACAAGGAAGTTTGATTCTGACCAACTTGACCCCTGACCTTGACCCCTGACCATATCAGATTATTGAGTGCAAGATTAATTGACGCTTTCGAGCTAGTGTGTGTGTGTGTGAATGTCTGTGTGTGTGTGTGTGTCAGTGTGTGTGTGTGTGAGTGAGTGAGTGAGTGTGTGTGAGTGTGTGTGTGAATGTGTGTGAGTGTGTGTGTGAGTGTCAGTGTGTGTGTGTCTGTGTGTGTCAGTGTGTGTCAGTGTGTGTGTGTGTCAGTGTGTGTGTGAGTGAGTGTGTGTGAGTGTGTGTGAGTGAGTGTGTGTGTCAGTGTGTGTGAGTGAGTGTGTGTGTGTGTGAGTGAGTGAGTGAGTGAGAGTGTGTGAGTGTGTGTGAGTGAGTGTGTGTGTGAGTGAGTGTGTGTGTGTGTGAGTGAGTGTGAGTGAGTGTGTGAGTGAGTGTGTGAGTGTGTTTGAGTGAGTGTGTCTGTGAGTGAGTGTGTGAGTGAGTGTGTGTGAGTGTGTTTGAGTGAGTGAGTGTGTCTGTGAGTGAGTGTGTGTGTCAGTGTGTGTGAGTGAGTGAGTGAGTGTGTGTGTGTGTGAGTGAGTGAGTGAGTGTGTGTGTGTGAGTGTGTGTGTGTGTGTGTGAGTATGTGTGTGAGTATGTGTGTGTGTGTCAGTGTGTGTGTGAGTGTGTGTGTGTGAGTGAGTATGTGTGAGTGAGTGTGAGTGTGTGTGTGAGTGTGTGTGTGTGAGTGAGTATGTGTGAGTGAGTGTGAGTGTGTGTGTGAGTATGTGTGTGTGTGTCAGTGTGTGTGTGAGTGTGTGTGAGTGAGTGTGTGTGTGTGAGTGAGTGTGTGAGTGTGTGTGTGTGTGTGAGTGAGTGTGTGAGTGAGTGTGAGTGTGTGTGTGTGAGTGTGTGTAAGTGAGTGTGTGTGTGTGTCAGTGTGTGTGTGAGTGTGTGTGTGTCAGTGTGTGTGTGAGTGTGTGTGAGTGAGTGTGTGTGTGTGAGTGAGTGTGTGAGTGTGTGAGTGAGTGTGAGTGAGTGTGTGTAAGTGAGTGTGTGTGTGTGTCAGTGTGTGTGTGAGTGTGAGTGAGTGTGAGTGTGTGTATGAGTATGTGTGTGTGTGTGTGTGTGTGAGTGTGAGTGTGTGTGTGTGTCTGTGTGAGTGAGTGTGAGTGTGAGTGTGTGTCTGTGTGTGTGTGTGTATGAGTATGTGTGTGTGTGTCTGTGTGAGTGAGTGTGTGTGTGTGTCTGTGTGAGTGAGTGTGTGTGTGTGTCTGCTGTCATCACCCCTCTCCTCAAAAGAACAACCCTTGTCCCCTCCGTCCTAGCAAACTACCACCCCATCTCCAACCTCCCTTTCCTCTCCAAAGTCCTTGAACGTGTTGTCGCCTCCCAAATCCGTGCCCATCTTTCCCGCAACTCCATGTTTGAATCCCTCCAATCAGGTTTCCGCCCTTGCCAAAGTACCGAAACGGCTCTCATCAAATTCACAAATGACACCCTTTGTAACTGTGACAAAGGTAAACTATCCCTCCTCGTCCTTCTTGACTTGTCTGCAGCCTTTGACACGGTTGATCTCTCCATTCTCCTCCAACGCCTCTCCACCGTCGTCCAGCTGGGTGGGACTGCACTCGCCTGGTTCCATTCTTATCTATCTAATCGTAACCAGAGAATCACCTGCAACGGCTTCTCTTCCCGCTCCCGCATCGTTACCTCTGGGGTCCCCCAAGGATCTTTCCTTGGCCCCCTCCTATTTCTGATCTGCATGTTGTCCCTTGCCGACATCATCCGAAAACACAGCGTCAGTTTTCATATGTACGCTGACGACACCCAGCTCTACCTCACCACCACCTCTCTCGACCCCTCCACGGTGTCTAAATTGTCAGACTGCTTGTCCGACATCCAGTTCTGGATGAGCAGAAATTTCCTCCAACTAAATATTGGGAAGACCGAAGCCATTGTCTTCGGTCCCCGCAACAAACTCCGTTCCCTAGCCACCGACTCCCTCCCTCTCCCTAACATCTGTCTGAGGCTGAACCACACTGTTCGTAACCTTGGTGTCATATTTGACCCTGAAATGAGCTTCCGACCACATATCCACGGCATAACTAAGACCACCTATTTCCACCTCCGTAACATCGCCCGTCTCCGCCCTTGCCTCAGCTCATCTGCTGTTGAAACCCTCATCCATGCCTTTGTTACCTCTAGACTTGATTATTCCAACGCACTCCTGGCTGGCCTCCCACATTCCACCCTACGTAAACTTGAGGTCATCCAAAACTCTGCTGCCCGTGTCCTAACTCGCACCAAGTCCCGTTCACCCATCTCCCCTGTGCTCGCTGACCTACATTGGCTCCCGGTTAAGCAGCACCTCGATTTCAAAATTCTCATCCTTGTTTTCAAATCCCTCCATGGCCTCGCCCCTCCCTATCTCTGTAATCTCCTTCAGCCCCACAACCCCCTGAGATATCTGCGCTCCTCTAATTCTGCCCTCTTGAACATCCCTGATTTTAATCGCTCAACCTTTGGCGGCCGTGCCTTCAGCTGCCTGGTCCCTAAGCTCTGGAATTCCCTCCCTAAACCTCTCCGCCTCGCTACCTCTCTCTCCTCCTTTAAGACGCTCCTTAAAACCTACCTCTTTGACCAAGCTTTTGGTCACCTGCCCTAATTTATCCTTATGTGGCTCAGTGTCAAATTTTTTGTCTTAAAATACTCCTGTGAAGCGCCTTGGGACGTTTTACTACGTTAAAGGCGCTATATAAATACAAGTTGTTGTTGTTGTGTGTGTGTGTGTCTGGCTGTCTTTGTACATGTGAATTACCAAGATATTTTTCACCAGTACAGTGCCTTCAGCACCCTTCCCAACACTCCAACACTTCATTGGCTGTGAAGCGCTTTGGGGCGTCCTGAGATGGTGAAAGGTGCTGGAGAAATCTAAGTTCTTCCCTTCTCTCCCACTGTGACTGCGTTCACAGTAATCCCAACACACGAGAATTGGAGGATTTTTCTACATTTTGAAGGTGTGGTAACACAATACAGCTTCCTGTGACTCGAACTTTATTGCATCACTTCCTGTGATTAGTCCAGGATAAATACTGGACTGATCAGTTGGATCCTGGAGAGGCATAGAGTAAGACCTCTTTTGTATGTAGCACCTTTTTAGTTGATTAAAGCTTACTTTAAGTTCACCACGCGTAAGGCTCATTCTTACGACAGAAGGTACTTATTGCAATAATCACTGCCTGCTATTCCTCAGACATTAGATTCAGATGCTCTGACCCATAATGTAACTAACTCAAGGACACTTCATCAATATTTGGCCCCATTACTCACTATTGACTTAAAGCAACTTAACCTCTCACATGAAAATTGGCCCCTCCGAAAGTGCGGCGCTCCCTCAGTACTGTCCCTCCAACAGTGCAGCACTCCCTCAGTACTGTCCCTCCGACAGTACAGCGCTCCCTCAGTACTGCCCCTCAGACAGTGCAGCGCTCCCTCAGTACTGCCCCTCCGATAGTGCAGCGCTCCCTCAGTACTGCCCCTCCGACAGTGCAGCACTCCCTCAGTACTGCCCCTTCGACAGTGCGGCGCTCCCTCAGTACTGTCCCTCCGACAGTGCGGCGCTCCCTCAGTACTGTCCCTCCGACAGTGCGGCGCTCCCTCAGTACTGCCCCTCCGACAGTGCGGCGCTCCCTCAGTACTGCCCCTCCGACAGTGCAGCACTCCCTCAGTACTGCCCCTCCGACAGTGCGGCGCTCCCTCAGTACTGTCCCTCCGACAGTGCGGCGCTCCCTCAGTACTGCCCCTCCGACAGTGCGGCGCTCCCTCAGTACTGCCCA